>OY757945.1:20766137-20782535 GCA_963585895.1 Sepioteuthis lessoniana | reverse complement strand
TTTTTTCTTAAAAGGTTTTTTTTTTCACACGCAGTACCACTAAATACAAATAATTTTTAGACAGATCTATTTGGTGTATGCATATAAAGATTTTTTGTGTATTTTTTTCTTGTGTATTTTTTTCTTAAAAGGTTTTTTTTTTGCGCACTGTCCCACTAAATACAAATAATTTTTAGACAGATCTATTTGGTGTATGCATATAAAGATTTTTTGTGTATTTTTTTCTTGTGTATTTTTTTCTTAAAAGGTTTTTTTTTTTCACACGCAGTACCACTAAATACAAATAATTTTTAGACAGATCTATTTGGTGTATGCATATAAAGATTTTTTGTGTATTTTTTTCTTGTGTATTTTTTTCTTAAAAGGTTTTTTTTTTGCGCACTGTCCCACTAAATACAAATAATTTTTAGACAGATCTATTTGGTGTATGCATATAAAGATTTTTTGTGTATTTTTTTCTTGTGTATTTTTTTCTTAAAAGGTTTTTTTTTTTCACACGCAGTACCACTAAATACAAATAATTTTTAGACAGATCTATTTGGTGTATGCATATAAAAAATTTTTGTGTATTGTTTTCTTAGAATGTTTTTTTTTTTTTGCGCGCTGTCCCACTAAATACAAATAATTTTTAGACTGATCTATTTGGTGTATTCATATAAAAAATTTTTGTGTATTTAAAAAAGAATATTAAAAAAAAATCCTTCCACAATTATATAACAATAACAAAAGATGATTTCTTTGGTACTAGGCTTTTGTAGCCATATTGAACTTTCATATAAACTAAATATTCTAAAGCTTTGGGCCAATTTTTTTTAGATGTATATCTTTATTCTATTATTAGTTTGCATTCTTGGACACTAATTCCTCAAAAATTACACACACATATATATATATATATATATATATATATATATATATATATATATATGTATATATATGTATATATGTGTGTGTGTGTGTGTTTGTTAGGTTGCTCAAAGCACTAATTGAGCTGGAGTTGTAGAATACACCGACTGCATCGCTACAGAGAGGTAAAACTCCCCCAACGAGTGTCCTGGATATGACACTAAACAATCTGATGGTGAGGCTTCAGTAATGCTGGAGCTTTGGGGAATGCAGAGTATCTCCTCATTGTCATCACTCCCAGGTCCTCTCTGGCTTGGTGTGGTAGCACCTGATAGGGCCCTATCTATGGGTTAAAAAAACTAACAATATACTTATGCTAAACTGAATTGTTTGACTAAACTGAATAGCTTAAAATAGAAATGTATTTCACAATTAAACAGTACTTATATTTAAACTGTGTACTTATCCTAAACTGAATTGTTTGAAATAAAACTATTTCATAAACTGTACTTACGTTTAAACTGCTAGCTCATGCTTATGGAGAGGAAGCACCTGATAGGGTCCTATCAATGAGTCAAATAGAACTAAACTGCATACTCATGCTAAACTGAATTGTTTGAAATAGAACTGTTTTTGCATACACTAAACTGTGTACTTGCTAAACTGAATTGTTTTAAATTAGATTCAGCATTAATGACCTGTAAAGGGTTGATATGCTGTAAAACAAAACAACCAACCAACCAACCAACCAAATCAAAGTGCTAATGGTAATATATAACCAAAAACTACCAGTTGCATCATCGGGTCATCAGTAACTAAACCAGTACCCCATTTGAGTTTGTCTGGTGAAGAAAATGAGTAAGAGAACCTGCAGGATGAAAACCTAACTAATTAAAGGGGGGACAAAGCTTTTTGCTCAACAGCTTTCCAGCTGTTTATTCCTGGGAGTGCTGGACCCTTTATTTTTGTCAAGTTATCCAACAAAAAGAAGCAAAATACAGATATTCTACCATAGCCAGATACGGCTATGTGTGAAATGGCCATATAATGTTCATATATATATATATATATATAACATAGAACATAGGATCTCGAAACACGAAAAACACTTATGACTTCTTAGTTCAGGTACGAAACTTTTTATTACCTTTGAGTTTAAAAGCTCTTCAACAGAAGGAGAGAGATACACATTCTTTCTATTCTGGCTTTTCCATCTGCCCCCATCTCGTGTAACACCTGCCCAAGGCCTCCATGAGCAAGCGAAAGTCAACTGTCTTCTCCCGAAGCAGGTCTCAACTCAACTAACTGACTTTTTCAAAATCCCCAAAATCCTCCGCATACTTCCAGTGCATGACATCACCCGTACTCTGTAGCCCCATTCCCTATCTGAGCTATTGTGACATCTCTGAGTGACACATCTGCTCTGCCCACACACACACATGAACACCTGCGTTAATGTTGCACCTAAGTAACCCATGCACTGAGCCAAAAGGTTCTCAGCCTAACTAAACCCAAAGGCATAAAATGAAATCCCTCGGCCATTATATTATAATATAACACTTGTGGTTGATGTGATTACTGATTATCTTGCTTTGCTTATCACTGAAAAATAATCAAGAAGACTTAGATAGCGGTATTTCTGTTGCTCAAGCATTGGGCAACAGATGTAGAAATCTTCCTTTATGATCTTTTCAAGTTCCAACCTTTTTCTCCAAACAATCCCATGATGAAAGAGACATTGCAGTGTATACCGACTAGACCAGTTGGAGGGATGCAGTTACATATCTACACATGGGTTTTACAGCCAAGGAACTCATAATTCAGTTTCTCAAGGAAGGTGAATGTCCAGTGGGGAAGCAAAAAAATCCCAATATGAAGCTACTGAATTGAGCTACAGACAGGTAAGTTTCAGCAGATCTCAAGACATCTCTACAATTTCCAGTTCACATCATTCAAACAGAAAAGTGGCCAGACATTGTAGCATGGTTCAATTCAAAGAAGCATGTCCTCTTCATAGAATTGACTGTCCCCTGGGAAGAAAACCTGGAGGAAGCACATGAGCAGAAGAAAAACCGATACGAGACACTGCATCCTGACTGCGTGGAAAAGGGTTGGATATGCCATGTGATTCCTATTGAGGTTGATTGTCGTGGTTTTCTAGGACGCTCAGTCATTTCGTTTCTTTCAAAATTAAGAATCACTGGCCGCAGTTTGAAAGTTGCCTCAAATTGTCTTCAGGCGACGGTGCATCTCTGCAGAAGAGTAAAACTTCCCCAATGAGTGTCCTGGATATGACACTCAATAATCTGATAGTAAGGTTACCATAATGCTGGAGCTTTGGAAAACGTGGAGTACCCCTTTATTGCTGTCATTCTCCAGTCCCCTCTGGCCTGGAGTGGCAGCACCTGATAGGGTCCTATCTATGGGGCAAATAGAACTAAATGTGTACTTCAATTTGTGAGTGACCCTCCAGATTAAAAGGATTTCATGTTAAATCAGACCTGGGAATTTGGATAGATCAGCCTGTTGTAGAACCCTAGGGTTCTGGGTAAACCCTGTTTAGAAACACTGGCTTAGGGTTTCAACAGGTGGAAGTCTGGACTTATTTGTTAGTGTTTCACACAACCTTAGAATACAAGCAAACATTATGACTTATTAAATTTATTGCATCTGACTAAGAAATTCCCAAATTAAACATTACCAGCCAGAAATGAGGCAGAACTTTCTTAAAAATATTGATAGCAATTGACAGGGACCCTACAGATAGGAACCGACATTATACACATTAAATCTAATTGACTGTAAACTTCGATAATTGACAAAGTAGTTGACAAGACAGCCATAAGGGTACCAGTCATCAGTGATTAGCCACTAACATAGCATTCATGTTTGTAATGTTTCACACCACCCTTTCACAGACTTATTGTCTGTCAATAATGTCACCCCTTAGTACTACAGTGTCAAAGTCATTCACTATATCGCCCAGTCGGCTGGGGCTGCAGAATATACTGACTTTGTCTCAGCAGAGGGGTAAGACTCCCCCAATGAGTGTCCTGATATAACACAAAACAATCTGATTGTGAGGCTACAGTAATGCTGGAATTTTGGGGAATGCAGGGTACCACCTCCCTGCCGTTGCTCTCTGATCCACTCTGGCCTGGAGTGGTAGCACCTGATAGGGTCCTATTTATGGGTTAAATAGAACTAAACAGTGTACTTATGCAAAACTGAATTATTTGAAATAGAACTGTTTATACATATAAAAATGGATCTGGCCTTAAATAATCTAAAAAGGTTGATGTGTCATAAAAACCGAGCAAACCTAGCCAACCATTGACTATAAAATAGTGGTCCTCAAATTTTTTGAGGGATATCATTCATTTGGCTTCCAAACAAAATTCCTGATCTGGGACACGAAATGGATGATCAGTTAGATCATCCTCATCAAGTCACACAGACAACACAGGGCACCTCTGGTGGTGTAATGGTTAGCAAGCTCGACTAGCAGACCTACACGAGTGAGTTCGAGTCTCATTGGGTGCCCCTTTCATAAGGCCTTGTGCCACATCTAAGCAAAAAGCTTAGTAAATTTCCACACTGACAACACAGAGTTCACTGACTCTCTCTCACCATCCATCCCTATCATCCATCTCTCCTGGTAGGTCTTCTAGGCTGTATCTTGTGTCCACACAGAGCTAATATATATCAGTAAATAAATCTTTACTGGTTGGACAACATTGGCACGTCCAGAGAAACATTTTTTTATGAGTTGCATCTTGCTTCTACTTGTTTTATAAAACTTTTTCAATTGGGCCTGAAAAGGAGGATCAATTTAATACTTAGATAAAAACCAAAATTGAAACCTCACATTCAACTAATATAAAATAGTGGTGTGTGTGTTTTGAACGCATAAGAAAGGGGTTTGGAAAACCGAGTTTAAATCCTGGTGGAAATGGCATTTTCTTTTTTAAGTAGAGGAATTATATTGTAAATATAGACATATATTGTGAATATATATATTGTGAATAGATATATATATATATATTGTGAATATATATTGTGAATATACATATATTGTGAATATATATTTATATTGTGAATATATATATATATGGTGAATATATATATATATATATATATATATATATTGTGAATATATATATATTTTGTGAATATATATATATATATTGTGAATGTATATATATTGTGATTATATATATATTGTGAATATATATATATATTGTGAATCTATATATATATATTGTGAATATATATATATTAAAATATATACATATATTGTGATATATATATATATATATATATATATATATATATATATATATATAATGAACATATATATATATATATGCATATATATATATATTGTGAATATATATATATATATATATATATATATATATATATTGTGAATATATATATTGTGAATATATATATATTATGAATATATATATATATTGTGAATGTATATATATTGTAAATATATATATTATTATATATATATTGTGAATATATATATATTGTGAATATATATATATATATATATATATATATATATATATATATATATATTGTGAATCTATATATCATCATCATCATCATGTCGTGCTGGTAGCACGGATATCCCTGACCTTCTCTCGCCACTTTTCCCTATCGTTCATTGCCTCTATATATTGTGAATATATATATATATTATGAATATATATATATATATATTATGAATATATATATATATATATATATATATATATATTGTGAATATATATATATATATATTATGAATATATATATATATATATATATATATATATATATATATTGTGAATATATATATTTCATCAATATATATATATATATATATATATATTCATTGTGAATGTATATATATTGTGAATATGTATATTGTGAATATATATATATATTGTGAATATATATATATATATATATATATATATATTGCAAATATATATATATATATATATTGTGAATATATATATATATATATATATATATATATATATATATCATAATATATATATATATATATATTCATATGAATATTGAACCTAAGCTTTATATTGTTGACTTTGCTTCTCAATAAATCTCTCCTTCTACTTGGATTATCTTGTTATCAATTTTTCTTCACATATTGTGAATATATATATATATATATATATATATATATATATATATTGTAAATTATATTGTGTATATCATGATCTCCACCACTGGAGATCAAACGAGCGACCACAGAATGCAGAGCCAAATCTCTATAACTGAGTCAGTGTATACATGGCTGATGAGACCTCTGTTGAGACCTAATAAGGTTGAAACAGCTTATAGTGTTTACGTATGTCATACGTAAGTATTTGCCAGATTTTCTGGTTATGGTAATTCAATTCACAATATAATTCCTCTACTAAAAAAAAAATGTAGATCTATATCCTTGCCGTTGAGGTCATAACAATTACACAGATGCATATTTCTAATCTTCTTGGGAAGACGTAGCACTAGAGGTGACTGTGTCCTCTGTAAGGAGTATGGATATAACTTGCAAGACACATCTAAGTTGATTGGCCGCGCAATTACCATGACTAGTTGATTTGGCGTCACTTGACCTGGAGTGGTAGCACCTGATAGGGTTCTATCTATGGGTCAAATAGAACAAACTGTGTGCAAACAAATGACTGATGTTAAATTGAGACTGTTATATAGAAATACTTGAAACCATTTAATTGTGTGCAAAAAAAGCGCTCAGGCTTGTTTAAGAATGTTAGCTATAAAATGTGTTAACGAATCATGTGTGTATATATATATATATATATATATATAAACATTAAATAGCCTACAATGGTTGATATGCGATAAAATCCAACCCAAAAACAAATCAAATGTCTATGTGAAATGCAAACAGTCTCGTTCAGGGTTTGAATTCATATGAACTGATGGCTCAGTTGTAGAGTTTCAGCTTTAGTTCGATCTCCAGTGGTGGAGATAATGGTATACACAGCTGATGAGACCTAATAAGGTCGAAACAGCTGTCCAGTGTTTCTGTATATCGTGCGTAAATGTTCGCCTGATTTTCTGTTCATGGTAATTCAATTCACCGGTGGAAATTGTTTGTATTTCCCTTTGAAAAAGCTTGTATTTATCTCTTATCCCCATTCCAACTATGAGTTGCTGGGTAGAATGTGATCTTTAGTCTAGGTAAAAACAAGCAGTCTAGGAGAAGGAAAACTTTGAATTCAAATCAGCTGTACTCCTCTAAAAAAATTGATCTTGTGTTATATCCTGCTTGTATTTGAAGGACTGCATAAATACATACAATTCAATAAAGGTTTGGTTTGGTTTCTTTGCTTAATAGCATATCAACCTTTGAAGGTTATTTAATGCCAAAGCCATTCTCCTGGAAGAACGGTAGTGGTACTATTTAACCCATAGCTGGGAGGATAAGGAGGTTCATACCTTTCCCAAGGGTATTTGCCCAAAAGTGAATGTGATAACACGACTGGAGTACTATGATTCTGCAGTCCATCGCTTTAACCATTATACCACAAAGACACCCCCCCTAATTCAATAAAGGATGTCAATTCAATAAAGGATGTAGTTCGAAGTCCCATGAAGGTTCCCAAGTTCAACAAACACCTGAAGAAGGCCGGAGGACATATCGACCGAAACGTTGTAGAACTAAGAATAAAGATGAAGACAATAGTCCAAAAACCAAGCTTTGTCTCAGAAATTTACACAACTGATATATTGGTTATGTTTGGGATATTGGGATGTGAGTTTAAGTCTCCCTGGAAGCTATTTTTTTTAATGGTTTTATGTTGATTACTTTAAGTATTCGGGTGTATGTCCACTTGGAAAAGGTCAGAGGGTAATTCTTAAAAACCAATATTGGATTTATGTCCACTACTGCTCTTCAAGGGTGGTCTCCATGAAAAAAAAAACTTTAAGAGAAGAGGGAAGTATTTCCTGACAGATTATGTCTGTTATTTCATAGACAGACTCGACAAGTAACAAAATTTAATTCATCTACCTAAAAACAGTTTCTGAATGTTCTAACTGAAACAGGAAATATTGAGCCTCTTGTTCTAAAACAATGGAATCGATTAGCAGTCCAAAGCAGACTCTCGAAAAACTCAGATGATCTTGTTTGCGTAAATTAGATGAGTTGCAGACATTAATATTTAATGAAGGCTATAAATGAATGGAGAAATCACATGGTAGCATAGCTGATAAGGCACTAGGGGATTGCAATAGTGAAAATCTCTCCTTGTAAGTGAATTTGTATTGAATGTCAGAAACACCTTGCATATTTTAAACTGACACCTATGTGAATGCAAGTGAACTTAGGCAAGTGGTAATGGTAGCTCTGTCTCGCTGATAACTTTTTTTTTTCAAATACGATCAATTATAACCATGACTTGAACCCGAGGACACCATGGGTTTGCTGTTGAAACATATTTTAAGAAAGGTAAATCTGTAATTGCTATGAAGAAAGCTTTTCATGTTTACTTCATCTTATGTTAGAAAAATCTTGTTCCAGATAAAATTTTCAATCCATAACAGCATCAATTTTCTATCTGGAACAGCATCAGTCCTGCACACACTTATATATATATATATATTATAACAGTGTTGGTTGTCACTAAATCACTTTGTGGGTATGTGTCGAACCAAGTGCAATATAATATGGGGAGTGCTCAATATCTAGGATAGAGCTATCATATAATATTAATAAATAAATATATTAGATATATATATCTAATTCATGGAATTTAGACAGGGACCCCTGGGTTTCATGGAGTTTTTTGCAAAACAACAATCATAACTGCCTGATGATTGTTGTTTTGCAAAAAAATCCATGAAACCGAGGAGTCGCAGTCTAAATTCCATGAATTAAATATATATATATATCTAATATATATTTATTCATTACATATATATATATGTATATATATATATGTATATATAAACTTACACAGATACACACACATGTATATAAACAGTTAGACACACACACACATATATACATATATACACATACATACATGGAGAAATGATAGATTTTTGTGAATCTGACAAGATGTTAAAAATAAGTGAAAAAGTGGATAAATCAGACACTTACAACAAGTTTAGTGGTAATATTTCATTCTTTATTTGTAGAAGAACTTCAGACTAAACATTTTTTTTAGTTTTAAGTAGAGTGTTCACTCATGGTCCGGGAGACCAAGGTTCAGTCCTTAGTCGAGTCATACCAAAGATTCAAAAAATGAAACTAGATGCCACCTTGCTTAACACTCAGCATTATAAGGTATGGATCAAGGGTAAAGTAGAGCAATCCAGAGAATGGAGTAGTGCCCTCCCCTACACCTTGGTGTTGCTGCTATTGGAAAGGAAGCCTTCGGGTCACCCTCGACTAGGGTCGCCAACTTCACTTTTTTTATATTTTAGCAATTGAGGAAATAGATGAAATAAAGGCAAAAATGAAAGGTATAAAGGGCAGGAAAGGGTATACATATACACATATATATACACATGTTCACATTTTGTTTACATACACACATACATATATTCACTTACACATATTTATATACACACACACACACACACACACACACACATGTGCACACCATGCACTCACACTCATATATATATATACATACTCCCCTGCCCCCGTGGGGTTGAGTTCTCTGGCAAAAGAAGTAATCATGCTGCCATTAGCGTTTATTGCAAGCCTCTTCATACATATGAATTGAGGTCTCGGCAGCCATTGAATGGATGTATGTAAACAATAGTAATTGTGATTCATAACCGTTTAAAATTAACTTCGTAGCTAATGGCTCCTTGTGGCTGAAGGATTAGAGGCTTGGCTTGGCTTGGCGTATGAGTCAACCAGGTTTTGAACCCAGCTACGGGAAGCTAATATGTCTAGCCACAATGGTGAGATCTGATAGAATGAAACAGATCTGTCTGTGGATGACTATAGAGATATATATATACATATATATATATATATATATATATATATGTGTGTGTAGTTGGGCAGGAGTCTTTTATTTAAGCATGTTTGATTAAATAATAAATATACATTTTGTCTCTATAATTTTATTAAGATCCTTTTAAGTTTCCTGATAAGTGTCTTGGTTTCAGGTTGGAATTGGTGGATGAATTTACCAAAATTGTCCCAAGCACTTTTGAAACTTTCATAGGCCATCATCAAGGGTTGCTTGCATGTGTATAGAGTGTTTTTTAAAAAGTTTTTGAAAGATGTTTTTGGTTTTTATAACATAACAAAATTACGTAAACACAGAGTTGGATAAAACTGAGATGCTGATGAATTCAAAAAACAGAACACTACCAACGGAAATAGAATATCATTCAGAAATATGGAATATTTAAATATATATATATATATATATATACATATATATATATATATATATGATATGAATGGAAAGAAAATTCAACTGTCAGTATTATGATTGTCAGGTGAGTTTTTTTCCATTTATATCACTGATATATATATATATATATATATACACACTTACGAACACACACACACACTTATATACACAGATTATTCAATAAATAAAGTGAATTTTGCTTAATGAGTGTGCAATAGAAAACTCTGTTTACAGGTGCTCCTTTTTTTAAGGAAATCTATATTGATGGTTCCTTTCATGTTTCCAACACTTTCAGCATTATCTTCTTTAGTGACTGCTGTGCCAGCAACTTTTTCCTACCCGGAGAGTCAGTTTGTTTCCTCTCCATAGTCTTTTTAATTCAGGCTCCTTGTAGAAAACCCATGTTATCCCATTTGTAAAGATTTTCTTGATGAAAGCATCCTTCTCTGTAAATGACATCCTTCAGTAAACTCTGCATAGTTTGCACTTCTCAGCCACCACAAATGTGATGACAGACCTCTGTTCAAGCCCGAAGCACTCTATTTGATTTGCTGCCATTTTGAATAGCCTCAAAAGAAATATTTTTGTGAGATTAAATAATTGTTGCTATAAACCAGTTCCAAAAAAATGCAGAGTATATTTTTATAGAAAAAAAAAAATTCTCTGAAAAAAAATTTACTTTGCTTTTTTTTTTTTTTTTTTTTTTTTTTTTTTTTTTTTGTTCAAAAACATTGCCCTTATTTATTGAGTAACCACTATATATATGAAGAAAGTTGAAAAAACAGAATAATCCAAAATTTTTATTCACACTTTCTTTTCTCCTGTTATTTCATCAAACATCCATCTGTATTTTGACAACATTTTTTATGAATTTAAAGTCCTGAAGAAGGTTTTTACAACCAAAATTTTCCGCGTCAACTTTCATTACAAATTCATCAAATTTTAAATTATTTTGTTTTTTCAACTTTCTTCATACTATTAGATTTATTTCCTTTTATTTCCTTATTTACTTCCACATATATATATATATATATATATATATATATATATAAATATATATATATATATATATATATATATATATATATATATATATATATATATATATATATATATATAAGGTTAATTGTATTTTATATATAAGTGAATATATCATATAAAGACCAAGATCTCTAGGATTTCTCACAAACTTGTTTTTTTTTTACTTTACAAAAGATATTGAAGTATAGCTCTCAAAGTCAACCATTCCTAATCGCTCTGTTCAGATGTTTTTTTCTGCTTATTTGTCTTGGAATTTTATATGGCTCCAGTTTTCAAAATCAAATTCTTATACATCAAACTTTGATAACTAAATTATTCATCTGGTTCCCAAAGACTGCGAGTCTGAATGATTGAAAAATCTAAGATGATTGTTTTTTTTTTTTTGTCTATTTTCATTGATGGGTTATAAAAAAATGTATAAATAAGCAAGGTAGTACCTTTCTTTCTTTCCTTTTTTTTAAAGATCCCTAAAAAAGATATTAGCTTTTAAAGTCTACCCTTCCTGCTGCTACAGAAAAATTTCAAAGAATATATTCCTTTATCTTCTTTTGGAGACTCAAGACTCCAGCCATAGGAACTGGTACCATAATCATCTTTGTCAGAGACCTAAAATATAGGACTAACTTTCTGGATTCTCCAAGATATTTTTGAAGTTAAATCCAATACCTCTCATTGACTTTTGATTATTAGGATTCTAAACCAATAAATGAATACATATATATATATATATATATATATATATATATATATATATATATATATATATGTGTGTGTGTGTGTGAGTGTGTGTGTATACACAAACATTCACACAGAGATATATTTTTATTTTATCCTTTAGATTCTAACAAGAAGAGATCCATTTTCTTGGATTATTATTTTATGGACTTTGAAAGCTGCTTTGCCTTTATCCACCATTAAAAAAACACAAAAAAACAAAAACAAAAAAACAAATAAACTTTCTCTGTATCTTATCAACATCACAGATCTCTAGATTTTTACAAAAAAGTAAAGTTGGCGATCATAGTCGAGGGCAACTAGAAGGCTCCCTTTCCAATAGCTTCTACACAGAGGTGCAGGGGAGGGCGCTACTCCATTCCCTGGATACGTACCTTATATTGTTGCATGTTAAGCAAGGAGGTATCAAGTACCATTTTTAAAGTCTTTGGTATGACGCAACCTGGGATTGAACCCAGGTCTCCCGGATCCTTCGTGAACACTTTACCGATACTTTGTCATTATTTTCCTTTTAGAAACCCAGAATGAAGAACTTGCTTCCAACATTGGCCTGACCCAACAACCCCAGTCAGCTGGGCCTGTAATATACACCAACTGCATCTTTGCAGAGGGGTAAGAACCCACCACAATGAGTGTTCTGGATATAACACTAAAGCATATCTGATAGTGAGGCTCCAGTCCTGGAGATTTGGAGAAGTGTGGGGTCATCGCTTGATCCCCTTTACACCCACATCCACTCTGACCCAGAATGGTAGTACCTGTAAGGGTCCCATCTAGGGGTCAAATACAACTGTTTAACAATTCAACTGTGTCCAAACAAAAGACTTACATTAAACTGAATTATAAGTTTTACGTTACATTACTTAAAACCCTCTGCAGAGGGGTAAGACCACTCCCAATAAGTACCCTGGATATGAAACTAAACAATCTGATGGTAAGGTTCCAGTGATGCTGGGGCTTTGGGGAATACGGAGTACCCCTTTTTTGGCATTACTCCCAGGTCCATTCTGGCCCGGCATGGTAGCACCTGATAGGACCTTATCTATGGCTTTAATAGAACTAACAGCATACTGAATTGTTTGACTAAACTGAATAGCTTGAAGTAGAAATGTTTTTCACAACTAAACTGTACTTATATTTAAACTGTGTACTTATCCTAAACGGAATTGTTTGAAATAAAACTATTTTCATAAACTGTGTGCTTATGCTAAACTGAATTGTTTGAAATAGAATTGTTTTTGACATTGAAACTCTACTTACACTAAACTGAATTGTTTAGTATAGAACTGTTTTGAACCCTTGATACAAAAAGAGGTATCAAGTACCATTTTTAAAGTCTTTGATATGAACCCCAGTCTTCTGGACCATTGGTGAACACTCTGCCCACTAGGCTAATGAGCTAGAGCTAGTAAGAATCATAAACCTCTTTAATATATATATATATATATATATATATATATATATATATATATATATATATATTAGTTTTTATATATATTTAATAGCATGGATGGTTATCTGTTACCTATATATATATATGTGTGTGTGCGTGTGTGTGTGTGTGTAGTTCGACAGCAGTTGTTCATTTAAGCATGTTTGTATAATTTATTTAAGATTTTTTCAAGTGTCTTAGTTTCAGGTTGGAATTGGTAGATGAATTTCTCTTTTTAAATAGCACTCCCTTTTTCAAATACATCAATTACCCAGTTTCATCCAACTCTGCATTCCCATATTTTGTAATGGTAAAAACTTTCAAAACTCTTTTAAAAATCAAAAACACACCTTACACAAGCAAGCAACCCCTGATGATGGCCTATGAAGGGTCTGAAAGCACTTGGGATAATTTTGGGAAATTCATTTACCAATTCCAACCTGAAACTAAGACACTTATCAGAAATCTTGAAAGGATCTTTAATTATACAGACAAAATTTGTCTTCATTATTTAATGAAATATGCTTATATATATATATATATATATAATATATATATATATATATATATATATATATATATATGAATAAACTTACACATACACACACATATATATATATATACATATAAGCATACAGATACACATATATATCAGCGTGGATCTGGCAACCCTATAGAGCGACAACAATCTGATGAAGTCTGGTGGTGTCATGAGATACTACTGGGGCGCTCTGGGCTAGTGGTAATGAGGCTTTGGCTCCGAAACCATGCTTGTACCCAGAGTCATCACCTGATGACGGCTTTGTTAGAAGCAATGCTGTTGTATAAACATCAGTTATTGTATGATATGTTCTCTACGTACATATAAATGTCCATGCTATCAAACATTTACAAAAACTATCTATTCATTTTTTCTTATTATTATATAATGGCTCTATCACAGATATTGAGCAGTTTCGAAATTATACCACAATTAGTCTGCCACTGACCCACCAAGTGCATTGGTGACAACCATGTACTGCTGTTATATATATATATATATATATATATATATATATATATATATAAACAGGATTTGTTATTGAATAAACCAAAAGGGTTGATATGTCATAAAACCCAGCCAAATCCAATCAAGCCAAACAAAAAATGTAAATACGAATGTACAATGAAGGCAATTCCCTGACCACTTGGTATAAAATAACACTTGATGGGTTGATATGCCATTAAAATCAGTCAGAAAAGACAAAGTAGCTACAGTTTATTAAACTTCTGCATTTTACTTGCTAATTCGCTTGTATTGTTTTTTTTTCTTTTTTTTTTTTTTTGTTTACTTTTTTTTCCTTTTTTTTTGGTTTACTTTTTTTTTTTTTTTTGGTTTACTTTTTTTTTTTTTTTTTTTTTCTTAATTTGTCCGAGAGAAATTTAACCAAATTAGTACAGAATCCATTAGTCAGAAATTTTATCTATTAGACTTTTTCCCTATCTGAAAATGTCAGACTATAATGCTCGGATTTTTCACTTTGGACATTCTTTTTATATTGCCGTTTTTTTTTTTAATTATTTTTTTTTTGTTTGTTCATTATTGCTTCTGGTAAATTCTTGACCAACTTTTTAAAATTTTTATTCTTATTCTTTTCTTCATCACGACGTATGCTTATATTTCTATATTTCATTTTTTTGTTTTCATTTGAGGAGAATTCCAAAGATGGAGGCATTTTATTTTACTTTCCTTCTCTCTTTCTCTCTTTCTTTCAAAATATCTGTTCTTTCCCTAGAAAATATTTTTTCTTTCTTTCTCTCTTTCTTTCTTTCTTTCTTTCTTTTACAATATCTCTGTTCTATCCTTATAAAATAGATTTTTCTTTCTTTCTTTCTTTCACAATATCTCTGTTCTATTCCTATAAAATAATTTTTTTTCTTTTTTCCTTTCTTTCTTTCTTTCTTTCTTTCTTTCACAATATCTCTATTCTTTCCCTAGAAAATAATTTTTTCTTTCTTTCTCTTTGTTTGTTCATTACTGCTTCTGGTAAATTCTTGACCAACTTTTAAAAATTTTTATTCTTATTTTTTTCATCATCACGATGTATGCTTATATTTCTATATTTCTTTTTTTTTTTGTTTTCATTTGACGAGAATTCCAAAGATGGAGGCATTTTATTTTAAGTGTTGCTAATTGCAAACTTGGAGCATATGAAAATGCATGTATATAGTCAGGTTGCACTCAAATGAACAGACGTGTAGGTTTACGAAATTATAAATGTTGTTGTGTTAATAAAAAACCAATGTACATTTACATGCAAGTGTATTACATACACACGGAAAAATAGAACGCACAAGAATCTCCAATCAGAATATCAATTATGAATGTGAGCATCTTATTTTGTTTGTATTTGTCTGGTAAAATTCATATAAGAGTAACCATATTTATCTACATGGTCTAAAAATATGTATACAATAATAAATTACGTGATATAAGTAAGTAAATACTGTTTTAGTGCAAAGTCTAATTTATTTATTCATTTTTAGATAAGAGGTTGTCATTCATTACTGTAAATTTTAACTGATATTTTCCTATTAATTTTTGTTTTTTCTCAATCATAACTCATGTGTCTTTCGTTCTTGTGTTCTTTCTTTCTTTCTTTCTCTCTCTCTTTCTTTCTTTCTTTCTTTCACAATATCTCTGTTCTTTCTCTATATATCCCTTCTTTCTTTCTTTCTTTCTTTCTTTCTTTCTTTCTTTCTTTCTTTCTTTCACAATATCTCTGATCTTTTCCTATAAAATAAATTTTTCTTTCTTTCTTTCTTTCTTTCTTTCTTTCTTTCTTTCTTTCTTTCACAATATCTCTGTTCTTTTTCTATATATCTTTCTTTCTTTCTTTCTTTCTTTCTTTCTTTCTTTCTTTCTTTCACAATATC
>OY757945.1:20758637-20761137 GCA_963585895.1 Sepioteuthis lessoniana | reverse complement strand
TGGAGTTCACCAATAAGCGTGACACAATCACGTGTGATACCATTTGCTTAGTGGACAGATAGTCACTATACCACTGGACTCTCAGCTTCCTATCAACTAACTACTGTTTAACCAGGTTCACTCATATCTTGTTTCTGTTACTTGAATGTATATGGTTTTCAATCAACTCTTTTTGCGTTCCCCGTGTTTTTCTTTTGTCAGCATCACAACAATACATATATCTATAAAGAGGATTTGGCATTAAATAACCAACAAAGGTTGCTATGCCATAAAACCCTACCCCAACCAAACCAAAACAAAACCCCTAGGTAATAGGGCAGACTCAGTTCTTTAGTATTGGTAAAGCATCTGGCCTGGGAGAAGAAAAAATCTTCATAACCAGCTATATAAGTATCGTACTCGCCCTCCTCCATAAATACACGTCAACGAGAGTGTTAGATGGCGTTAACCAAATCAGCATGACACAATCACATGTGATACCATCTGCGTAGTGGACAGAATCGTCACTACCCCACTGGACTCTCTGCTTCCTATCAACTAACTACTGTTTAACCAGGTTCACTTGTATCTTGTTTCTATTACTTGAATATATATGTTTTTCTATCAACCCTTTTTGCGTTCCCCGTGTCTTTCTTTTGTCAGAATCATATTAGGTGAGTTCAACAGAGATAATTTCTTTTTATTTCTACCCTTTTTCTCTTTAAGATTCTTCCTCCTGTAAATCTTCCACCAAAAATGAACATAAATGGTATGAATGTATTTTCGAGTCATCAAGTCTTTTTCTTGCTTTACAGTCTGGTCAACGAGTTTTTATCTTGTGAACCGACAGTAGATAAAAAGAAAAAAGAAAGACCACCCATTAAAAAAAGATAAAGAAAGAAAAATGTTTAGCTATTTTGATTAAGAATTCTTTTGACCAGTCAATATATATATATATATATATATATACACACATGTGTATTGTGTGTCTTTGTACATACACAAATTAAGAAAAAATCAAATTAAGTTGGGTTATGTTTGCAATATAAAAAAAATTTCTTTATCTATATATATATATATATATATATATATATATATATATATGTGTGTGTGAGTGTGTGTGTGTGGTTAGGCCGCAGTTATTCATTTAAGCATGTTTCATTAAATAATAAAGACAAATTTTGTCTGTATAATTTTTTTAAGATCCTTTCAAGTTTTCTGATAAGTGTCTTAGTTTCAGGTAGGAATTGGTAGATGAATTTCCCAAAATTATCCTGAGCGCTTTCGAGCTTTCATTGGCCGTCATCAGGGGTTGCTTGCTTGTGTAAGGTGTGTTTGTTTTTTCAAAAAAGTTTTGAAATTTTATACCATAACAAAAAAATAGGAATGCAGAGTTGGATAAAACAAACACACCTTACACAAGCAAGTAACTCCTGATGATGGCCTATAAAGGGTTTGAAAGCACTCGGGACAATTTTGGGAATGCATCTACTAATCCCAATCTGAGAAAACCCTTCTATTTCAAGCTATTCAGTTTAGAAAGCACTCGGGACAATTTTGGGAATGCATCTACTAATCCCAATCTGAGAAAACCCTTCTATTTCAAGCTATTCAGTTTAGAAAGCACTCGGTACAATTTTGGGAATGCATCTACTAATCCAAATCTGAGAAAACCCTTCTATTTCAAGCTATTCAGTTTAGTCAAACAATTCATTTTAGTATGCAACCAATAGATAGGGCCCTATCAGGTGCTACCATTCCTGGCCAGAGTGGATCTGGGAGCAATGGCAATGAAGGGGTGCTCCGCATTCCCCAAAGCCCTAACATCACTGGAACTTCACCATCAGATTGTTTAGTGTCATATCCAGGACTCTCTTGTGGAGGTGCCCGTGGTGTAATGGTTATCGTCGTAGGAAATGGACACGGTGACACAAGTTCAAATCCTGGACCAGGCTAATTGCATTTCACATAGCACTAATACCTTTGGGAAAGGTATGAATCCAATTATTCTCCCTCCAGCTATGGGTAAATAGTAGGACAGACTGGGTTCTTCAGCCTTGGTGAGGCAACTAGTCTAGGAGAAAAAAAAGTCTGAATTCAAACCTGTTAAACTCCACTTAAAAATTGACCTTGTGTCATATCCTTCCTGATATTGGATGGTAAATATGCATATCCAGGACTCTCATTGGTGGTGGTGGGGTCTTACCCCTTTAGAGGTGCAGTTGGTGTATTCTACAGCCCCAGCTGGCAGGGCAAAAGGCTTGTTTAAAAAATGTTAGCAAGAAACTATTCACTTGAACCCTTTTTGCGTTCATATGTATAAACAGGATTTGACATTAAATAGCCCACAATGGTTGATATGACATAAAACCCAACCAACAAACCTTCAAAGCATTTATTTACACCAGATGCAGTTTAGTGTCATACCCAAAACACCCCTTTTGAAAGAGGTTCTTACTCCGCTACAGAGGGAATACAGTCAGACCCACTGACTGGGCATTTTCTTGGAGCAGAAATGACT
>OY757945.1:20748637-20756137 GCA_963585895.1 Sepioteuthis lessoniana | reverse complement strand
ATTATCATATTAATGGGTTGCATCTATTTTGAGACACCCTATACAGTAAAAGTTTTGGAGGCTTGTTTCATATAACAGTTACTATTTAATGAGATATCAAACCATCTAGGGTTATTTGATGTCTCTAGCTCAAAGTATGCATTTTTTACAGGACATATTCCAAATGACAGCCATTGTGTTTGTCTCAGTCATAAATCATTATCATATTAATGGGTTGACCTACCTAGGGCGATGAACGATAGGGAGGAGTGGCGAGAGAGGGTCAGGGATATCCGTGCTACCAGCGTGATATGATGATGATGATGATCTATTTTGAGACACCCTGTACTTTTACTCTTCTTTATTATCATAAAAAAAGAGGGAAACCTGCTGCACGGTATTCCATACAAGCTTGCCTTGACTTGTGCCAAATTTCAGATGCTGAAACAAACTGACCCTTTTTATACATTTACACTGCTTATTCTAACGGTTAATTATTATTCAAGCTCACACACACAGACACTTGACCCAATGCTTCTATAAGGATGGCTTTAGCATTAAATAACCGACAAGGGTTAATACGCCATAAAACAAAGAAACCAATACTGAAATCTGGATGACAGAAAATAATTTTTATTCAACCAATCAATATACTATGTCATCCAGTGACTTCTTTCATCGCATGTCAAATCCGTTAAATACGTGTTTTTTACTCACGATGACCTAAGGTTGAAAACAATCGAAAAATTAATAACACAAAAGAAGTCTTCCGATTTGTCTTATTTCTTTTGTTCGTTTTTATGCTCTTACATGTACATATATATATATATATATTTACACATATATATATATATATTTACACCTCCACACTAGCAGGATGTGACATAAGGTCAATTTTTAAAGCGGAGTATAACAGGTCTAAATTCAGAATTTTCCTTCTCCTACACAGGTTGCCATACCAAAGTTAATGGGTCCAGTCTGCTCTGCTATTTACCCATAGGTTGTGGGTGAATGCCTTTGATATAAGGACTATGGGAAATGCAAACAGCCATATCCGTGTCCATTATATATGTATATATATATATATATATTTAGGCAGCATTTCTTCATTAATGCAAATTTCATTAAACATAATAGACATCTTATGTCTACATATTTTCTTCTGGATCCGTTCGAATTCCCGTATTGTCGAGGAGACTTACAATGCACCTTTCTGACACAAGTTCAATAGCTCAGCATTTAAAAAAACATTCATGCCCAAAAACACAACTACGAAAAATTCTCACCGACAACACAACAATATTAGAACATCAAAATAATAAACAAAAACTTCAGATTCTCGAAGCACTACATATTAGAGGCCTGCAGCCGACACTCAATAGAATTAATTTTTGAACAAGTGCTAATGTACTTAAATGTCTTTAGCTACTGGCACTAATTATAGAATTACATTTAAAAACAAATGCCATAATTTTCAACGGCAAAGACGCCCTTACCCAGTAGTAATATGCTAAAACAAAAGTTACATCACTTTTGTAATAGATTCTTCCCTGATGATGGCCCAAAGTTGGGCAGAAAGTACTAGGGATACATACAACTATGGACAATACATAAATCAATTCCCCCCGAATACGATAAAAGTAATACGGGAATTCGAACGGATCCAGAAGAAAATATGTAGACATAAGATATCTATTATGTTTAATGAAATTTGCATATATATATATGTATATTTATATATTAGAGGTATGGATGGTGTAAAGGAAATTTGCTAAGCCAAATCTAAATTTCTGCTGAGGTTGTTTGTATTCTATTTGCACTACTTAAAAAAGGCATGAATCTGTCTTTTCTATCCTCCCTTGGTCAAAATATTAAAACAGGGTGGGTTCTCTTGCCTTGGTGAGACAATCAGTCAAGAAAACTAAGTTTATCATTGTCTGAGTCACATGTTCATAAGTGAGTAAAGTTGGCGACAGTAGTTCAGGGCAATCAGAAGGCTCCCTTTTCAATAGCTACTACACCAAGGTGTAGGGAAGGGCGCTACTCCTTTCCCTGAATTGCTCCACTTTACCCTTGATGCATACCTTATATTGCTGAGTGTTAAGCAAGGAGGTATCAAGTACCATTTTAAAGTCTTTGGTATGACTCAAGCAGGGATTGAACCCAGGTCTCCTGGACCATTGGCGAACACTCTACCAACTAGGCCAATGAATGGATGATTCTAACATGATGAATTTTGGGCATGCACAGTTATATTTCCACATTGCAGAATTGTTTCACAGGTGAATAAAAAAAAAAGCAGAAAAAAAATGAACAAGTACACTAACATTAAACATATTTACAGAATTAATGAGGGGGAAGTGATTCGCCAAGATTTACTTGATGAACAATGATATTTCTTATTTTGAGCTTTATTTTAAATATGGAGTTAAAAATGGAGTTGAACTCCATTGGTATTGACCCTTTCTGCTTTTTTAAATTCAATTTTTTGTTTTTTACAAACTAAATTCTGACATTGAAACAAAGAATGATAATGATCTAAGAACAAAAAGTATTTCAGAAATTATTATACACGCATGCTATTGAGTTTCCATGGTTACCACAAGTATATATATATATATATATATATATGATATTCCAGAACCTCTGGTATAACATGTAAAAAGTCATCTGATGAGACGGAGAGTATAATAATATTCTCCGCTGAAATAAATTTATTATGACAACTTAACCAGATTTGAGTTTCATTCTAATCTCACTATATATATATATATATATATATATATATATAAGTATTATTTGGTCCTGTTAAACCAGAGTTGGGAGTAATTCCATCAGGACAAGAAAACTATTCAAGAGTGAATATGTAAATTTTCCTGGTAAATAGCTCAATGTAACAGACATTACAGAGCAATAATTTCATTAAGAAAAAACACAAACCGGTCACATTAGGGTTATAGATTTATTTCCATCCTGTTATGTGTTTTTGAAATATCAAAAAACACGAAGCATAACAGGATGGAAATAAATTTATAATCCTAATGTGACCGGTTTGTTGTTTTTCTTAATGTATATATATATATATATATATATATATATATATATGAAATGCTTTTTGTTGGTTCAATGAGAGAAAAATTTAATTCTAAATTGTGAATTTAATTTAAGTATTACGGTATCCTTAAGTAAGGTTATTAAGGAATGTTGTACTTCCCTAAATTAGTATTAAATCTGGAGTTTTAAGTTGAAATGTATTTAGAATTTAAAAATTCAAGAAATTCAATTTACTATAATTCCAACCGGTAATAAAAACAAAAAAACGGAAGTGGGCTAAATGGGGAGAAAAATCTTCATCCCTCTTCTACCCCTCTCACCCTTCTTTCCTGTGTCTATTCTGAATTATTTTATCCATTAGATCTGAAGAGGTCCTGTTATTTTTGGTGTTATTGATTTATATCAATACCCATAACAGGATGGAAATAAATTAATAATCCTAATGTGACTGGTTTTTGTTTTTTCTTAAAGAAATATATATATCTATATTTATATAATGAACTAATAATTGACATACTCCTGTGGACCTCTTCACATGGATGAGCAAAGGCAAGATGACCGGCAAGAACCTATATACAACAGCTCTGTGCCACTTGTGTTTCAGACTTTGTGATCCTCTTCAGGAGACTAATGTCTCAAAGCTTCTAGCTTCCCCCGCCCCAAAAAAAGAAAGCAAGAAGCAGAGGTGACCCTGGACTTTATGAGTGTCCTGAGGAGGACCACAAAGTCTAAAACACATGTTGAGCATAATTACATGAAATAAAAACCAAATTCAATTTCATTTGCAGACTTATTCACTTTAAAATATATATATAACTATATACATATGGAACTTCAAGGACCTATATATATATATATAAATATATATATAAATGAAAAAAATAGTGTTAGTTCAACAAGATAAAAGAAAATTTATTGATATGAATAGGAGTACAAATGAATTTAAATTGGGTATTTTAGATTTTTATTCTAAAATATAAAATTAAAATAACAAATTCAAATTCATTTGCTGACCTATTCATGCAAAAAAAAAAAAAAAAAAAAAATATATATATATATATATATATATACATTAGACTGATAACATATCACTCAGCCATTTTGGTGACCAAACATATATATATATATATATATATATATATATATATATATATATATATATGTTATCAGTCTAATGTAAAGTTAGACAGGTTTCAATCCCAGCTTGAAGTGTTTAGCGTGTCTAGCCTCATTGAAAAGTTGTGATACAATGAAACAGCCAGTCTGTGGATGATAATATATATATATATATATATAAACATATATATATATATAAACTTGAAATGTATATATGTTTTAAACATTTATACTATACAAGGATCATCACAAATGTTCATTGGCTGACCAAGATACTCTCCTGTAATGTGGCCAAATGAGCTTTATTTTTCAACATAGTCTCCCTTGCAGTCTACATACATCATTTATTGGTGTTGCAGTTATTGGATCCTATTAATAAAAAAGTTCATCGACAGTATATATGATATCATGGACTTTTCATCCCATCCGGGTCATATATGTGAGTATTTGTATCGGTGTGTGTTTGTATATATATATATATATATATATATATATATATATATATATATATATTACATGTTGCAAGCAATATTGAACAAGTCCTGGTGGCAACACCCAACAAGGCACCAACTATATGGCCACTTGCCTCCCATCATGAAAACTATCCACGTTAGACAAACCAGACATGCAGGAGACTGCTGGAGAAGCAAGGATGAGCTCATAAGTGATGTACTCCTATGGACCCCCACATATGGTCAAGCAAAAGCAGGATGACTAGCTCGAACATACATACAGCAGCTATGTGAGGATATGGGATGTAGCCCTGAAGACCCACCAGAGGCGATGAACGATCGGGAGAAGTAGTGAGAGAGGGTCAGGGATATCCGTGTTAGCGGCACAACATGATGATGATGATATTACATGTTACAGTCTGTGACCCTGGGACTCATCGATTGAGCCATTGTCGGACAGATATATATATATTAAATGCTCTATCATTGATACTGAGCATTATTAAACAATATGCAACATTTGGTCAGCCATTAACTCACCAAGTGAGCTAGTAAGAATCATAAACGTCTTTATATACATATACATATATATATATAAATTTTCGTATATATAAATATGTATATATATATATATATATATATATATATATATATATATATACACGCACACACACATACATATATATATATATATATATATACATGAAGATTCATACATATATAAATATATATGAAATTTTATGTACATATACATATACAAGTACGTATACATGAAACTTTTATATAGATATAAGGAAATTCTATGAGTATATATATATATATGTATGGATATATATATATACATATGTATACATAATGTATTTTTGTGTATATATAAACAGATTCAAACAAATAAATTTAGATGCAAATTTAATAGTATTCATGAAAAAAATAAAGAAATAATTTTATTTTCTACTGTAAAACCAATTGTTAAGCATATGTAGGTAGAAATAACTTCTTTTTTTTTTCTTTCTATATCCGACTGACTGAAGTGCATGAAGTTAAGTTAGTCATTGCTTTTTTGGGAGGACTGAGAATACACCCACTGCACCCTCCTTACAGAATACAACTCCTCCCGATCCAACAAAAAAAGGCTGTCCTGAATATTCTCTCAACTTCTTCTGGTGGTGAGGGTCCTGCTCTTTATTACCTATATTTTAAAGCTTCATTAACTAACATGTTGTTTACTGGCACTTAATTCTACTCACACAAAGCGCAGTTGGTTGGGGCTGTAGAAGACACCGACTGCTTCTTTGTGGTGAAGTAAAACACGTCCCCCCCACCGCCACCGACAAATCTCCTGAAGGGGCAAGTGCTGCCTGTAAGCGAAGTGCCCCTGGAGTTGAGTTGAATTATTTTTGGTACCAACCAGTACATTTCTATAATGGGGGCACTTGCAACAAATAGAATTTGCAATCATAGCTTAAGATTATAGGAATTTATTTTAATCTCTAAAATTATTATGGACAAAATTAGTTCAACTTTTTAAAAGTTTTTCTCTTCTTGAGGCAAGAAAAAGAAGAGAGAGGATGATTGGAAAAAAAAAAGGAACAAGTTTTATTGAGTTAACCCTTTTGCAGGCAGAGTGGCTTTTTTTTAACGATAGTTCAACATCAGGTATTTTTACTATAAGCTATTCATTGATGAATTCAATGTTAATGTATAAAAGTATTATGGCCCAGAAAACACCAACTGCATCTCTGCAGAGGGGTAAAACTTTCCCAATGAGTGTTCTGGATATTACACTAAACAATCTGATGATTAGGCTCTAGTAATGCTGGATCTTTGGGAAATGCAGAGTACTCCTTCCTTACCAGTGTTTCAAAGTCCACTCTGACCCAGAATAGTACCACCAGATAAGGTCATATCTATAGGTCAAGTAGAACTGTTTGACCATTCAAACTGTGTGCAAATAAATGATTTATAATAAGTTAATTTGTTTGAAATAAAGCATTTAACTATGTATTGTTGGGTTGGCTGAGGTCGGCAGTATTAGTTGAGATCGGACTGAAGTGTTGGTGGTGTGTACGCGTGGTTTTGATTCCAATACAGCCTACAGCTGTTTTGTTGCCACTTATGGGTCTCCCATATATATACAGGTGTGTGCTGGCAAAAATGCATATCAATGGGCCAGCAGTGTTACTTTGTTGAAACATCTCTGAATAACATTCTTCCATTACTACACATGCTAATTTGAATAGTTTGAAATAGAATGTTTTGATTATTGAACAGTGTGTAAACAAATAGTTGATGTTAGTGATACACAGCAATACTTGAAACTATTTAACTTTGACTTATATTTACAAATCATATATATCTTATATATGTGAATAAACTGGATTTGGCATTAAATAACCTACAATGGTTGATATGCAATAAAACCCAACCAAACCAAATCATATATATTTAATCTATATGTATAAAGAGGATTTGGCATTAAATAACCTACAATGGTTGATAGGCAATAAAACTCAACCAAACTAAATTATATATATTTAATATATATATATATATAAAGAGGATTTGGCATTAAATAACCTACAATGGTTGATATGCCATAAAACCCAAACAAACCAAATCATATATATTTAATATATATGTATAAAGATGGTTTGGCATTAAATAACCTACAACGGTTGATATCCCATAAAACCAAACCTTTAAGGTCAGAGTGGATCCGAATGATGCCATTCCCGTAAGAGCTCCAGAAATTATGCCTCACCACCGAATTTTAAACACTTCTATTGTTTAGGAATTACGAAGTAAAAGAGACCATCTTTTCAGTGTGGTATAGAATACACCAACTGCATCTGCTGTCGAGAGTAAGACCCTCTTCATCAAAAGGTGTATCCTGAGAAGG
>OY757945.1:20713637-20736137 GCA_963585895.1 Sepioteuthis lessoniana | reverse complement strand
GAACTCTCGGTTGATTAAAAAGTGAAATAATTTTGCGACACCTCAATACACACACGCACACACACACACACACACACACACACTTATCATGATGATATTTATTGCTGCATCTGGACTCATAATGATGATAATGATCCCCACTTCTTGACAGACGATGACGATGATGATTGCCACATTTTGTCAGATGATGATGGTGACAACCACAACCTATCAGATGATAGCTGTTTTCTCTATCAAATCTAAGGTCGCAGACAAATTCCATGGCATTAAATATATAAAATCTAATATATATTTATTTATCATTATTATATAATAACTCTATCACAGATATTGAGCACTCTCAAAATTATATCGCACTTGGTTTGCCACAACCTATCAGATGACAGTTGTTTTCTCTATCAAATCTAAGGTCGCAGACAAATTCCATGGCATTAAATATATAAAATCTAATATATATTTATTTATCATTATTATGTAATAACTCTATCACAGATATTGAGCACTCTCAAAATTATATCGCACTTGGTTTGCCACAACCTATCAGATGACAGTTGTTTTCTCTATCAAATCTAAGGTCGCTGACAAATTCCATGGCATTAAATATATAAAATCTAATATATATTTATTTATCATTATTATATAATAACTCTATCACAGATATTGAGCACTCTCAAAATTATATCGCACTTGGTTTGCCACAACCTATCAGATGACAGTTGTTTTCTCTATCAAATCTAAGGTCGCAGACAAATTCCATGGCATTAAATATATAAAATCTAATATATATCTATTTATCATTATTATATAATAACTCTATCACAGATATTGAGCACTCTCAAAATTATATCGCACTTGGTTTGCCACAACCTATCAGATGACAGTTGTTTTCTCTATCAAATCTAAGGTCGCAGACAAATTCCATGGCATTAAATATATAAAATCTAATATATATCTATTTATCATTATTATATAATAACTCTATCACAGATATTGAGCACTCTCAAAATTATATCGCACTTGGTTTGCCACAACCTATCAGATGACAGTTGTTTTCTCTATCAAATCTAAGGTCGCAGACAAATTCCATGGTATTAAATATATAAAATCTAATATATATTTATTTATCATTATTATATAATAACTCTATCACAGATATTGAGCACTCTCAAAATTATATCGCACTTGGTTTGCCACAACCTATCAGATGACAGTTGTTTTCTCTATCAAATCTAAGGTCGCAGACAAATTCCATGGCATTAAATATATAGAATCTAATATATATTTATTTATCATTATTATATAATAACTCTATCACAGATATTGAGCACTCTCAAAATTATATCGCACTTGGTTTGCCACAACCTATCAGATGACAGTTGTTTTCTCTATCAAATCTAAGGTCGCTGACAAATTCCATGGCATTAAATATATAAAATCTAATATATATTTATTTATCATTATTATATAATAACTCTATCACAGATATTGAGCACTCTCAAAATTATATCGCACTTGGTTTGCCACAACCTATCAGATGACAGTTGTTTTCTCTATCAAATCTAAGGTCGCAGACAAATTCCATGGCATTAAATATATAAAATCTAATATATATTTATTTATCATCATTATATAATAACTCTATCACAGATATTGAGCACTCTCAAAATTATATCGCACTTGGTTTGCCACAACCTATCAGATGACAGTTGTTTTCTCTATCAAATCTAAGGTCGCAGACAAATTCCATGGCATTAAATATATAAAATCTAATATATATTTATTTATCATTATTATATAATAACTCTATCACAGATATTGAGCACTCTCAAAATTATATCGCACTTGGTTTGCCACAACCTATCAGATGACAGTTGTTTTCTCTATCAAATCTAAGGTCGCAGAAAAATTCCATGGCATTAAATATATAAAATCTAATATATATTTATTTATCATTATTATATAATAACTCTATCACAGATATTGAGCACTCTCAAAATTATATCGCACTTGGTTTGCCACAACCTATCAGATGACAGTTGTTTTCTCTATCAAATCTAAGGTCGCAGAAAAATTCCATGGCATTAAATATATAAAATCTAATATACATTTATTCATCAGTTCTATATTAAATAATTCAGTTTAGTCTAAGTACAGTTTCAACGTCAAAAATAGTACCATTTCAAACAATTCAGTTTAGCATAAGTACACAGTTTAATTGTCAAAATCATTTCTATTTCAAACTATTCAGTTTAGTCAAACAGTTCTAATTCTAATAATTCAATTTAGTTTAATTTAACTCATAGATAGGACTCTATCAGATGCTACCATTCCTGGACAGAGTGGACCTGGGAGCAATGGCAATGAAGGAGTGCGCTGCATTCCTTAAAGCTCCCGCATCACTGGAGCCTCACCATCAGGACACTCATTGCAGAGAAGCAGTCCGTGTATTCTACAACCCCAGCAAAATAAATTTGGGGAATTCTTGCAAAAAACAATCTTTTTTTTTTCAGTGCTTTTTTTCCCAGAAATGTAAACTCTGCATTGTTTAAAATTTTTTTAATCTCATAAAAAAAATTTGTTTTGAGGCTATTCAAAATGGCTTTAAAACATAATGCTCCAGGCTTGAACAGAGGTATGTCATGAAATTTTTGGTGGCTGAGAATTACAAACCATTTGAAATTTGTTAAAAAATGTTTAGAAATCGATTAAACACAGGGTTGCCACCATGAATCTGAATTGAAAAAATAGTCCATGAAGTGGTAAGATGTTAACTCTCTGAGAAAGAAAAAGTTGCGGAGAGAGCAGTCAGTAAAGATAGTCATGCTGACAGTCTTCGGCAACATGAGAAGACCCATCACTTCATTTCCTTGAAAAATGTACTGCTGAAACACTACTCTCTATTGCTAACTCCCTTTGGCACCATGCACCTTATTCATAAGTTAGCGACCATAGTCGAGGGTGACCCGAAGGCTCCCTTTTCGATAGCTACTACACCAAGGTGTAGGGGAGGGCGCTACTCCATTCCCTGGATTGCTCCAATTTACCCTTGAACCGTACCTTATAATGCTGAGTGTTAAGCAAGGTGGTATCAAGTTCCATTTTTAAAGTCTTTGGTATGACTCGACCTGGGATTGAACCCAGGTCTCCCGGGCCACTGGCGAACACTCTAACCGCTGGGCCAATGTCCCGGTTATGAATATATATATATATCTATATATATACATATATATAGTAAAGTTGGCGATCGTCGGTGGAGGTGACTCAAAGGCTCCCTTTTCAACAGTTATTACACCAAGGTGTAGGGGATGGGCAACTCCTTTCCTTGGATTGCTCCACTTTACCCTTGATCCTTACCTTATATTGCTGAGTATTAAGTTGAGCGGCATTAAGTACCAATTTTTGAGTCTTTGTATGACTCAAACTAGGATTGAACCCTGGTCTTCAACTAGGCCAATGGGCAGGTATATATATATGTAAGTATTAAAGCAAATTTTTTTAAAGCTGATGGAACAATGTTTCTTAATTTTTGATTGTAATTTTTCAATTCTTCATGTTATTTTTTCTTAAGTTGGAATACATGAAAATATATCTGAAACCCAACAAAACCAAATCTTATTTATTTAAAATATATGTATTAAGAGGATTTGGCATTAAATAACCTACAATGGTTGATATGCCATAAAACCAAACCAAACCAAATCATATATATTTAATATCTATATAAAGAGAATTTATCATTAAATAACATACAACGGTTGATATGCCATAAAACCAAACCAGACAAAATCCTATATCTTTCATATATATGGATAAAGAGAATTTAGCATTAAATAACCTACAACAGTTGATATGCCACAAAACCAAATAAACTAAAGAAGGCATTTATAATGTTTCATTGTAAAAAACAAAAACTATTAAAATTGAAAATCTGAGCAATATATATTGTATATACTGATTTTTTTATATAGATGTTTAAAATGTTTGAACAGGAATTGCAAATTTTAATATTGTAAAATAGACGAACTATTGAAATAACTAATCTCGGCAATATACATGATATGTAAATAAGTTTGGTTACTTTGTTTAATGGCACATCAACCATGGTGGATTATTTGATACCAAGTCCATCCTTGAAGAAGAACAACAGTGTTACTATTATCTTATAATTAGAGGGAATGTGAATGCACTTGCCTGTCTAGAGTGTGAACTCCTTTATTTTGAGACCACAGTCCAACACTTAATTATTTCACTGCAGAGACTTTCCCCAATATACAGACAGATATATCATAAATACTATATACGATAGATATACAGACAGGCAGTTTAGATGTACATTGTAAAAACAGAAACACCAAAGTAAAAGTCCATTCTCTGGATGGAGACACAGACTACTTTGACATTGTAGCAGGTGTACTGCAAGGAGACACATTAGCCCCATACCTCTTCATCATCTGTCTAGACTACATGCTTAGAACATCTATTGATAAAATCAAAGAAAACAGTTTCAAGCTAACAAAGGAAAGAAGCAGAAGGTACACTGCAAAAACAAATACTGACCCCGACTACGCCGACTACGCCGATGACATAGTGCTGCTGGCAAATGCACCTGCCCAAGCTGAAACCCTGCAACATAGTCTGGAACGAGCTGCTGCAGACATTGGCCTCCATGTCAATGCACACAAGATGGGATATATTTGCTTTAATCAAACAGGCAACATCTCCACATTAAACAGTAGCTCTCAGAAACAAGTTGACAAGTTTACCTATCTAGGAAGCAGTGTCTCATCAACCGAGACAGACATCAACACGTGACTAGCAAAGGCATGGGCAGTTATCGATAGGCTATCGGTCATATGGAAGTCAGACCTGACCGTTAAAATGAAACGCAGTTTTTTTTCAAGAGGCAATCAAGTCGATACTGCTGTATGGATGCACCACATGGACCCTAACTAAACGCATGGAGAAAAAGCTTGACAGCAACTACACAAGAATGTTGCAAGCAATATTGAACAAGTACTGGAGGAAAGATCCCACAAAGCAGCAGCTGTACGGCCACTTACCACCTATCACGAAAACTGTCCAAGTTAGAAGAACCAAACATGCAGGACATTGCTGGAGAAGTACGGCCGCACTTACAAGCGACGTACTCCTGTGGACCCCTTCACACGGACGAGAAAAAGCAGGACGACTACATACAACAGCTCTGTGTAGATACAAGATGCAGCGTTGAAAACCTACCGGAAGCGATAGATGATAGACAAGGGTGGCGGGAGAGGGTCAGGGAGATTCGAGCTGATGGCACGACAGGATGATGATGATGATATCCCAAGTGTTTTGGAACAATGAAATACAAAAAAAAAAAGAGGAATATATTTTTTAACCCAACAAGATTTTTTAAATTTTCTCACCGACCGTTGTAAAGAAGGATCAGTGTGGATTAACACTGACTGTCTTTATACGTGTCTGTTGTCAAGAAGTCATCTTGTTGCGTGTTCTTACCCTGTTTCCCTAAAGAGTCAGCCATTCATTTGGGGAGATAACTCTACATTAAAAATGGATGACAGTATTTTCTTTCCGTTGAAATTCTAGATTTGTCTGTTGAAAAGTAAAATTCGATCATTTTTTTTCTTTCACGGTGTAATTTGATCGTTTTAATTTACTTTGATTACTTTATAATATCTCAGGAATGATATAACGATTCAGATTTAAGACAAGAAAGTTATGGCCGCCCTGTGTGTAAATATGTAGATGTATGGATGAATACATTTGGGGAAAAAAGGAAATAAATCTGACTGCATGAAAAATTACTAAAATGAAAAAAAAAAACAATATCTTCAAAGGAAAATTTTATCTATCGAATTTTTTGCCGTTAAACTTTTCAGTTTTTCAACTTTCATCAAGGCATGTGGGACTGCAGCAACCCCTATTTTTACCTGATATATATATATATATATATATATATATATATATATATATCATCATGTCGTGCCGCCAGCACGGATATCCCTGACCATCTCTCGCCACTTCTCCCTATCATTCATCGCCTCCGGTAGGTCTTCTGGGTTACATCCTGTGTCCTCACATAGCTGCTGTATGTAAGTTCGAGCTGGTCGTCCTGCTTTTGCTTGGCCATATGTGGGGGTCCATAGGAGTACATCCCTTACGAGCTCGTCCTTGCTTCTCCAGCAGTGTTCGGCATGTCTGGCTCGTCTAACCTGTATAGTTTTTGTGCTGGGAGGCAAGTGGCCGTATAGTTGGTGTCTCGTGGGGTGTTGTCGCCAGGACTTGTTCAATATTGCTCTCAACATTCTTGTGTAGTTGCCGTCAAGTTTCTTCTCCAGCCGCTTAGTTAGCGTCCATGTAGTGCATAGACAGCGGTTGTATCGATACTGCTATATGGATGCACTACATGGACGCTAATATATATATATATATATATATATATATATATACGTACCCACACACACACATATACACACACATACATATATTGCTATACACACATATATGGGGATGTCCTCATGGTGTAATGGTTAAAGTGCTGGACTGCGGGATTGTAGTAAGCGAGTTCGAACTCCAGTTACGCTATTACGTCCCTTTTCGGACAAATACCATTACCTTTGGGAAAGGCATGAACCCCCTTATCCTCCCAGCTATGGGTTAAATAACACTACTACTGTTCATCTAGAAGGATGGCTTTCGCACTGAATAACCTACAAAGGTTGATCTGCCATTAAACAAAGAAACATAGCCAAACACACACACACACACACACACACACACGCACACACACATATACATATATACATATGTATATATATAAATACACTCACATATAAGAATACGTACATACGCATATTTACGAATACGCATATTGACACAAACATATATATATACACATAGACATACACACACACACACATATACATATGTATATATATAAATACCCTTACATATAAGAATACGTACATACGCATATTTACGAATACACATATTGACACAAACATATATATATACACATAGACATACACACACACACACACACATATATTCTCACAGACACATATATAGGTATTAACACTCACACACATATATATTCAAATATAAACACACACACATACACACACACACACATATATATTCATATATACTCACATAAACACGTATATATGCGCACACACACATATACTTAAGAATGCAAAAATATATTCATATACATACAGACATATATATCTATACATTTACGCAAATACACATACATATATAAACATACACACACACACACAGTTTCTTCCAGGCAGCGGTCACATCGATACTGCTATATGGATGCACTACATGGACGCTAACAAAACGGCTGGAGAAGAAGCTAGATGGCAATTACACAAGAATGCTGCGTGCAATCCTGAACAAGTCCTGGCAGCAGCACCCCACAAGACACCAACTGTACGGCCACCTACCCCCTATCACGAAAAATATTCAAGTTAGAAGAACCAGAGATGCAGGACACTGCTGGAGAAGCAGCGATGAACTCATAAGAGATGTACTCTTATGGATCCCCACACATGGCTGCGCAAAAGCAGGACGACCAGCACGAACGTACATTCAGCAGCTATGTGAGGATACGGGATGTTGTCCTGAAGACCTACCTAGGGCGATGAACGATAGGGAGGAGTGGCGAGAGAGGGTCAGGGATATCCGTGCTACCAGCACGATATGATGATGATATATAAGTTGTAAGTAAGTAAAGTTGGCGACCATAGTCGAGGGTGAGCCGAAGGTTCCATTTTCGATAGCTACTACACCGAGGTGTAGGGGAGGGCACTACTCCTTTCCCTAGATTGCATATATATATATATATATATATATATATAAAAGTATAGTTGGTGACTGTAATGAAGGGTGACCCGGGGGCTCTCTTTTCAACAGCTGCTACACTGTGGTGTAGGGAAGGGTGCTACTCATTTACCTGTACACACACATACATATACATATATACATATACATACACATATATACATATATAAACACATACATTTATATATGCATATATACACACACACACATATATATATCTCTATATATCTATATCTATATATATTCATCTATGTACACACACATATATATATCTATATATATATATGGGTTTATATATGTACATAGTTTTTTCTTCTAAGCAGCAGTCGTTATGAACGAACGTCCAATGTAATGTCCGTTTTTAATTGATCTTTTGTATACATAGATATATATATTTCTTTTACATACCCTGTCCGGTGGCAAAAGCTGCTCGGTAGCGCCAGGAGTGGCAGTACCGCCTTGAGCTACCGAAACTGTGTTATCACCCTGGTTGGCGGCTGATGAGGCTAGGGTATCGCACTTGCTTTCCCACGTTGTATGATGAAAAAAAAATGCATATACACACACACACAGATATATATATATATATATATATATATTCATCTATTCACACACGCATATATATATTTATATATATATATGGGTTTATATATGTACATAGTTTTTTCTTCCAAGCAGCAGTCGTGTCGATACTACTATATGGATGCACTACATGGATGCTAACTAAACGGATGGAGAAAAATCTTGACGGCAATTACACAAGAATGCTGCGAGCAATTTAGAACAAGTGCAGGTGGCAACACCCCACAAAGCCCCAACTGTACGGCCACCTACCACCCATTACGAAAACTATCCAAGTTAGATGAACCAGACATACAGGACATTGCTGGAGAAGCAGAGACGAGCTCACAAGTGATGTTCTCCTATGGACCCCATCATATGGCCAAACAAAAATAGGACGACCAGCTCGAACCTACATAAAGCAGCTATGTGAGGATACGGGATGTAGCCATGAGGACCTGTCAGAAGCGATGAACGATAGGGAAGAGTGGCGAGAGAGGGTCAAGGATATCCGTGCTGGCGGCACGACATGATGATGATATGTATATATATATGTATATATGTGTATGTGTGTATATATATATATATATATATATATGCGTGCATTTAAGCACGCATGCATGAATATTCTATATAGTAGAATATATGATAGAGACATACGAGGATCATTAAATAAGATTCCAGACTTTTTTCGTATGGGCACTTTTATTGATAGTACACACATGAAACTCTAATCCCCTTTGAAGTAATCTCCTCTGTCTGCAATGCACTTGTTCTACCGTTCCAACAACTTCTGCAATGCCCCATGGAAGTCTTCTTGTGTGAACGTGTCAATGACCTTCGTCACAGCCTCTTTCATCTCCTCAATTGTCTCATAATGACAGCCTCTGAGCTTAGGGAATAACCAAAAGTCACGGGGAGCAAGGTCTGGACTATAGGGAGGGTTAGCAACTGTGTTGATGCCCATCTTGGTCAAATAGTCTGTGACAAGAATGGAGTTGTGGACTGGTGCATTGTCCTGGTGGAAATGCCACTGACCCGATTTGAACAGTGCTGGCCTCTTCTCAAGGAATCTCTTCCTGAACCCCCTTAAAACCTCAACATAGTAACCCTAACCCTTACCCTTTGGCCAATCAACTCTTGTGTATTGACTCCTTACTCCTGTCACACCTCTCATCATCCTTCATAGACTCCCTGGCTTCCTTGAATCTCTTATGCCACTCAAAAACTGATGCTCGATTCATGCAAGATGCTCCAAAAGCAGTCTGAAGAATTCCATACGTTTCTGTGGCATTTTTTCCAAGTTTAAAACAAAATTTTATTGCATATCGTTCTTCTAAAGTGTCCTCACGTCCAGATTGCATTTTTGAAATTCACCAGCCGTGACAATCAGGCTTTTGTAGTTTGTATTCCAATTGCTGCTGTTGCTGTTGATTTGAAGCTGAAATCATAAAAATTGGTCAGTCATCCCATAAGATGTGTATCAGTAACATACTGAATTTTCAAGTGTCTACGACAATTTTAAATGCCTGAACAAAAAAAGTCTGGAAACTTATTGAATGCACCATCTGCACACAAATGCATATATGTGCCCACACATATACACACATATATACACGCCCCTCCTGCGATGGGTTAAATAGTAACACAGCTGTTCTTCAATAAAAACGACTTTGGAATTAAATAACCCACAAAAGTTGATGAGCCATTTAACAAAGAAACTAAGTACAGGCACACACACACTTAAGTACTGTATTTCCCTGTGTATGTGTTATACAATATTAAAACAATTGTTAAAATATTTCTGATGCAGCACCCCAATGACTTTGTTGCCGCTGCTCAAAATCCAAAAAATTTATTTCCCAGGGCATTAATAACGTACCAGCCAATAAGCACTGCCAATAATCAAAAGGAAAATATGCCGACATAATAACTATTATCAGACAGAGCTAACAATAATTACATTTTCGCATTTCCTTTCTTACCAACCAACCCTAAGCATAGTCGCTTTCATACATTGATGAAAAATTGGTGGCGAAAAGATCTACCGTAGCTGTCTTCAATAAATCTATATCGCAATTTTTTCTTTCTTTCTTTTTATATGACTATTTCTTTCGTCTGTCTTCCTTTTAGTTACAAAGTTTCGGCCGTGTGCCCTCCGGCCTTCTTCAGTTGCTTTTGGATTTACTTAACTGGTAACAGATGGTGTCCAATGTCCATCAGAATTCAAATACAAATAGGTATTGGATACCAGCTGTCATCTATTGAATAAACTCAACACTCCCAGGAGATGTCCTGGGGACAGGGGGAATGAAGAATGTATTTTTAGCTTGGTTATTGTCGCACAAATAAAATCGATGATCTAAGTTCAAAACCTGGATGAAGCTGTTTGTTTGTTTGTTTCACTTTGTGCAAATGCCATTGGGAAAGGCATGAATCAGTCTGCCTATCCACTCCCTCAGCTACAGGTAAACAGCCAAGCAGATTGGGTTCTTAGTAAGGCAACCAGTCTGGGAGAAGGAAAATGCTTCAGTCCTCCTAAAAGTTGTCTGTACGCCACACCGTGCTTGTGGGGGAGGGGTTGGGTGAATAAATGGTTGAAATATCATGATTAAAAATAGATTGTATATTGGGTTTTTTTTTCTTGTTTAATGGCAATTCAGGCTTTGTGTCATGGTACCTTCCTACATGGTAATGGACAGTTCCTCCTCAATATATACTGACTCTACTGGACACTAGGGGAGATCACCTCAAAGCAGAGTGGAGTGTATGCACTACTCTCTGGGAAGCACTAGGCTGGGACACATTTCAGTCGGCCGCACTTTATCGGTGCGCGGATCTGGTCAGGTGTGTCCTGGTTCCAGTGGCAGTCGATCGAGGTTCGCCTTGAATGGCATCTTCGAGCCTCAGGAGGCCTTCTCCCCAGGCTCTAACCTTCCTTGGAGGAACTAGGTTCATCGCCTGGCGCCTGAGGCGCCCTTTTCGTGGGGAATGCTGGCGGAGCCCGAGGCATTTTTGGGAATGCCGGAAGTGTCTGGGCTACGGCCCTGCGCCCAGACCCACCTAAAAAAAGGCCTTGTGCCATGCTCGTCCGGTGGGTGGGACGAAAGAAAAGTACCGATAACCTCCAAGCTGCCTGATAGTTCCGGAAGGACATTCCTAACTGTTTTATAAAACCTGTATTCTGTATATTGTTCTGTTATTGTAATATATTTGTGTCAACCTACTTCTCTTCTCTGCTTGTCTTCATTTTGACCCCTAAACACCACAACTCTTTGTGAGTAGATGTACATTCTCTTCTTTTTTTTAAGTAGTGGAATTATATTGTGAATAGAATTACCATGACCAGAAAATCCGATGAACACCTACACACGATATACGGAAACACTGGACAGCTGTTTCGACCTTATTAGGTCTCATTAGCAGTGTATACCGTGATCTCGACCACTGGAAATCGAACCAGCGACCACAGATTGCAGATATAGACTGAGCCTCCATATATGATCCAGCATGTTCATCATAACACAATGGAGACGCCCTCATAAATTTAACAGGTCTCTGACACAAACCTTTAAACCTAGATATACAATGCAAACATAAATATTCAATCTTAAATGCTGACAACAGATCTTGTCTTCCGAAAGTAGTGTCACATACATATTTAAAAGCATTTCTTTGTTTGACAAAGCAACTTTTTCCGTTTATGAACACTACCAGTCAGCAGGTGCTTTCTATAAAATATTGCACTCAGAATGTGACAAGGTCAGGCATAAAAACACAGTGTACCTTCAAAAGAAGAGGTCTTCCAAAACAAAAAACAAAAAATGAAAAGATCGAAAATTATCCATATAAACAAATATACCAAAATTCACAGAGGTATATTCGCTTTTGTTAAACCGCCAGGCATTTGTACGGAGTAGTGCAGAAATTACCAGCTCAGTTCCAGGGGGCTTTCCGTACCCCCCAGGCAGCATATGCCTTCTTGCCTAAAAGGGGTCAGGGCTGGGTTGATTGCTTGTTGCCTCCTACAAGATGAATGCGGAAGGAAAGTGAGACATTTTTATAACTGCCCTTATCCTACTTCTCAGGAAACTATTTTTCCCGCAGGGCACCCAACCTTAAACTGACCTTGCATTACATTTTAGCCTTGTGGGGAGCTAGATGAATATGGTAAATATATCGCGATATAATCATATGGGAAAACAAACAGAATACAGAAAATCAGATTAACATATTTTTCTATGTGCATAGTTTCTTAATTTTTAAACTATAGCATTAAAAAAAACTCTATACAAAGGCACTTGTGGAGCAATTGGACCCAGTGACCAGAGTTCAAATCGCAGACAAGGCTATTTGCTTTTCACATAACACTAATACCCTTGGGAAAGGTATGAATTCAGCTATGGGTTAATAGTAGGGCAGGCTAGGCTCTTTAGCCTTCATATGGCAGCCAGTCTAAGAGAAAAAAAAATTCAAACCAGTTAAACTTTGCTCGTAGGAGGGGTTAGGTTACTGCATTAAAATGAATCTTACTTTCTTATGTTCATATTTACCAACCCCTCCGCTCGGGTAGGATATGACACAAGGTCAAGTTTTAAGCGGAGTTTAACAGGTTTGAATTCAGAGTTTTCCTTCTCCTAGACTAGTTGCCTCACCAAGGCTGAAGAACCTAGTCCGTCCTACTATTTACCCATAGCTGGAGGGAGAATATTTTGGATTCATACCTTTCCCAAGGGTATTAGTGCTATGTGAAATACAATCAGTCTGGTCCAGGACTTGAACTCGTGTCGTCGTGTCCATATCCTGCGACGATAACCATTGCACTACGGGCACCTCTTACTTTCTTATGTTGACCCACAGCATTAGAAGCTGATATTGGTAGTATAGCAGTAGAGGTTGAACCTTCCCGCCAATAACGTATAATTTTGCCTGATTACAAATAGCAGTGGAAATAAGAAGAATTTATGAAGTAGAAATAAGAAGGAGGCAACATTTTTTAAACAAGCCTTTAATAAGTGCAAATACACAGACAAAAGACTATCGTAGTGTGATTACAATAAAAGAGTGTACTTTGTAGCTAAAAACTGGCTCGATCCAACAGTTTTATTTTACTGACCATATCTGTTATAGTTTCCATGGAAATAAACAGGCAGATTTACTTTTGGAGTGTCATCTCCTGACCCTCAGCCCAGTCAGCTGGGGCTGCAGAATACACCAACTACATTTCTACAATGACACTAAACAATCTGATGGTAAGGCTACAGTAATGCTGGAGCTTTGGGAAATGCAGAGTACCCCCTCATTGCCATCACTCCCAGGTCCACTCTGGCCTATAGTGGTAGCATCTGATACAAAACTGGGTGCTTCTGCTAAAATGATTTGCTTGAAATAGAACTATTTTGACACTTAAACTGTGTACTTATGCTAAACTGATTTGTTTGAAATAGAACTGTTTTGTATGCTAAACTGAATTATTTAAAATAGAACTGTTTGTGACATTGAAACTGTGTATTTATGCTAAACTGAATTGTTTGAAATAGACCTGTTTGTGACATTGAAACCGTGTACTTATGCTAAACTGATTTATTTGAAATAGAACTGTTTTATATGCTAAACTGAATTGTTTGAAATAGAACTGTTTGTGACATTGAAACTGTGTACTTATGCTAAACTGAATTGTTTGAAACAGAACGGTTTTTGACACTTAAACCATGTACTTATGCTAAACTGATTTGTTTGAAATAGAACTGTTAATATGTATAAAAATGGATTTGGCATTAAATAACCTACAATGATTGATGTGCTATAAAACCAAACCAAACCAAACCAAACCAAATCTCCTGACTCTGTACTTCTCTGCATTAAGAAAATTTAATTAACCCCAGGATGGAAAACAGAGGCTAAAAGAAGGCTATATGTTTAATTTTGAACCTTAACAAGACAATCCGAGGTTTCTCCTCGTTTTTCCTCTAATGATACCCTGCCTAATGGAAGAGACTCAAAAAGCAGATCCAATGATTCAAAGTAACACAGTAACTGGCCAGAGGAGTTGTGGGTCATCGAATACGAATTCGAATACGTATGTATTCTTGGGAGACCCATTGTAATAAGTGATAGAAAGATTCCCCTGTCATTCATTTAATTTTATTGATCCCTGGAGGCTGTTGGGAATCAGGGGATGTGTAAATGTTTAGAGTTTTAGACTTCTATCTAAAACCTCTTTTTATCTTTTCTCTTATCCAGAGTTGATGTTTCTCGACTGATGGCATTTAAAAGTAATAATATTACAGCCCTGAAGTTTTTAACTTTACAAACAATATACTTCTAAAATCAGTCATGAACACAAGTATCTCCCAATAGCAACTCAAGTGAACAAAGATCTTTTCCGTCAAAATTTTAAAAAATAAAAAAAACAATTTAAGCATGTATGGAGACGCTTGTCATGAAATAAGTTAAGGTTTGGAAATGGGCTCAGTGACCTGGGTTCAAATCCTGGATTAGAGTATATGCATTTCATATTTTGAAAAAATGGTAGATTTTGGTGAATCTGACTAAATGATAAAAATAAGTGGATGTATCAAACACTTATAACGTTTTTTTTTGGTAATATTTCATTTTTTATTCACAGAAGAACTACTTCAGACTAAACGTTTTTCGAGTTTTTCTGCATTTTAGCAAATGAGTAAATACATGAAATAATGGGGAATATGAAAAGGAATAAAGGGTCTGAAGGCGAGAGACAGATAAGGAAAGAACTGGGAGGGAAATAGAGTAGGTTTGTGTGATGGTGGTAGGGGTTATTGGTTTTGACTGTGACCATCTGGGTAGATGGTCAAAGCTAGGTGGCATCAAGTGTATAAGGTTTCATCTCCTGGGCTATTGGTGAACACTCTACCTACTAGACCAATGCGCTGTTGAAAATGTACAAAAATGTAGAAAAACTAAAAAAGTTTTTTTTTAGTCTGAAGAAGTTCTTCTTTGAATAAAGAATGAATTATTATTAGTAAACACGTTGTAAGTGCTTGATTTATTCACTTTTCCACTTATTTTTATCATTTCACATAGCTCTAATACTTTTGGGAAGGGTATGCGAAGATATTCTCGGGTTGTCTATACACAATCTGTATTAATCTGCGACTGGTGAGTTGTCAATAAGAATGGCTAGCCTGAAGTGGTAATTTACTAAGCTTTTTGCTTAGATGTAGCACAAGGCCACATGAATTGGGCACCTAATGAGAATCGAACTCACTCGTGTAGGTTTGCTAGTCTACCTTGCTAACCATTACACCACCCGAGGTGCCATGGCTAGCCTGAAGTGACCATCAACGAGAGATGAAGATTTATTCCCTCGTATTATTTTCTTTCCTTAACCTTTACACACGTATTCTAAGCTATTTCCTCCTTATTTATCTCCTTTGATTCTTTCTTTCGTTCAGTTTTTGTCTGTTTCATCTCTAATCCGACCAGTTGCATCAAAACAAAATATATACTTAATTGCATATGAGTGTACCCATAAAAATGATAGCATATATATCTTACGACATTTTTATAATTTCATTTTTAACTTATAAGTCTTCATTTGTATTTCTTATCAATCATCGGTACAATCCAATAAATTATTTATGTTTAATTAAACATTGATAATTGCCATAAATTGAGGCATACAAGGTGACTTTTTTAAGGCTGAAGAGTTTCTCCAAAACTAGGGGTTGGTTGGTTGGTTAGATTGTTTGGGTTTTATGGCATATCCACCATTGTAGGTTATTTAATTTTTATGAAAATAGTTCTATTTCAAACAATTCAGTTTAGGATAAGTAAGTTTAGATGTAAGTACAGTTTAATTGTGAAAAACCTTTCTATTTCAAGCTATTCAGTTAAGTCAAGCAGTTCTACTTCAGCTAACTTAGTTTAGTATAAGTACAGATTTTGTTTATACACAGTTAAATGTCAAAACAGTTCTATATCAAACAATTCAATTTAGTGTAAGTACAGTTTCAATATCAAAAACAGTTCCATTTCAAATAATTCAGTTTAGCATAAGCACTCAGTTTAGATGTAAGTACGGTTTAATTATCAAATACCTTTCTATTTTAAACTATTCAGTTTAGTAAAGCAATTCAGTCTAGCATAAGTATGCTTTTTGTTCTATTTAACCCATAGATAGGGCCCTATCAGATGCTACCACTTCGGGCTAGAGAGGATCTTGGAGCTATGGTAATGAAGAGGTGCTCCACATTCCCCAAAGCCCCAGCATCACTGGAACCTCACCATCAGATTGTTTAGTGTCATATCCATGACACTCGTTCGGGATGTCTTACTTCTCTGCAGAGGTGCAGTCAGTGTATACTACAGTCTCAGCTGACTGGGCAAAACTCGGGGTCAACTTATACACCAGGGCTAAAATCTAAACCTTTACCTAAGAGTGGTCAACCAGGAGAACACTACTCCTAACAATCAATATACACCGCTTACAATAACTCCAGCAGACTGCCAGAAACATTTCCTAACTCTTGTTCGGTGAAGAGATTTAACAAATTCATATGGGGATTAATATGAAATAATAAAACTTTAATACAAATTAAGTATTATATTAACACTATATCACACACCATTTGCAACTGCTAATATATCCACTGTCAACACTAGCTGGAATGTTGCAGCACCCAGATGGCCAGTCAGACAACTACAATAGATTATTTATTTGTGCAATTTCATGATAGCACAATAGATTGTGAATTCATGTGAATATAAATTCTAATGTGTTATATTTGTTTGTTTCATATATGGCGGATGTAATTCTGATTTCAGAGAAAAATTATGAACGCCATATACGACTTGAGTAATGACAGTTTAACCAGACATTATGGTAGTTTATTGAATATACACACATTGACATTATTGCTGTACTTATATGGCACAATATTTTAGATAAGGGTTACTAGAAAGTTATTTTATTGACAATTAAAACCTTGATTTTTAGATAATGCACAGTAATTACCAAAATATTTACTGATAAACATTTATAGCATTATACTCCTATAAACTAACTATATAATGGTGTAATGGTTATCATTGTAGGAAATGGACACGGTGACCTGAGTTCAAATCCTGGACAAGGCTGATTGGATTTCACATAGCACTAATACCCTTGGGAAAGGTATGAATCTAATTATTCTCCCTCCAGCTATGGGTAAATAGTAGGACAGACTGGGTTCTTCAGCCTTGGTGAGGCAACTTGTCTAGGAGAAGGAATACTCTGAATTCAAACCTGTTAAACTCCGCTTAAAAAATTGACCTTGTGTCATATCCTGTCTGAGCGGAGGGGTTGATAAATAAGATGAACTAACTATATACTTTTGCTCTAGGTTATCATTACTAATCCTCATTTAGGCCTACGGGGTTAGTTTTGGCCAACTAGTAACCTACTATACAGTAGGTTACTAAGTTGGCCAAAACTAACCCTGTAGGCCGAAAATGGAGGTTGACCTAAAACAGCAGCTATAGGTCTAACCTAAAATTCAGAGCTCAAAATCTTGAGGTTGATTTCTATGCTACATCGACTTGTACTCCACAATTTACAGTGGGTTATCAAGCAGTTCTTTCAGCTGGATAATTAGAACTAAAATGCTAGACAAAAAAATCAAAATGTCTGAATCAATAAATCTCTTCAGTGTCACTCTCTATTTAAAAAAAATTTCTTAATAAAAACGATAATTTTTTAAACTGATAAATTATACTAATCATCTTTATATATTTGTTGGTTTGGCGTGTAGGTGAGTGAAAGTATTTTTGCTATTTATATGGTACCCGACTATTTTACATTGAGTTTATGTATATTGAATAAGGTTTAATATTTCCCACACGTTTAATGTTAAAGATAGGTTTTGAAAGAGAGTGTTTTGTTTAGAATAAAGGTTGGATAGGGCATAATACAGGCACATGGAAAAAGTGGTAAATGAAGGAAGCCAGTGAAATAAATGAGTGAAGATATGCAACAAATGAGTAAAAGATATGAAACAAATAAAGGTTGTAAAACGGCGCGGACAAAATGAACATTTAAAACAAGGCGACGAACAAAAACAAATTTATATACTATAATAACTAAACTTACATTGATACATAAAAGAAATTACTAACTCTACTAACATAATAATAGTGTGTGTATATGTGTGAGCTCGTGTGTGTGTGTGTGTAACACAACTAAGCTACAAAAAGAATTACAAGTTTAAAATGTCCTTTTTTTATGGTTAGAAACGGGCAGTTTCTCAGAGACTGGAAAGCGTCTCATAGTCCTTGTATATGAATGTCTGCGAGGCCCATCCATGGTGTTGCTTTTCTCTCCTGTTGATTCACGCTGAAGGGAGTGTGTTGCTGCTGCGAAGAAATTTGGTCAAAGAGAACAAGGGTGTTTGAAGACGACGTATTTATAGAAAATACGCGTCTTATAGGTGGCTCAAAAACGCAGGACTTGAGTTTACGCGCGGACCTAGTTTTAAACATGTCACGTTGTCCTCCTGGCCAATGGTTTCCCGTCCGTCATCTTTGTGGGAACAAGTGGCATACCGCCCAAAATAATTTATAGGAGTGTAAAGTCCTATATGTTTTTTCTCAAAATTTTTGCTTATTTTTGAGGAAGTATTAAACATCTTTCATAACTTAAATTTCCAATTTTAAAAAGAAAAAAACATTAAAATGTTTAAATCAATAAATCTCTTAAAAGTTACTCCTTTTTTTCATTCATTTCTTTTTACAAAAATGTTAATTTTGGGATAATATAACCTTCATAAGATGACTTAAAAAATGTGATGAATCTCTTTGCTATTAACAAAAAATTAAAATGTTTAAATGGATAAATCTCTTAAGTGTTATCCAAACTCCGCTCCAACATTATTGGAATGTGACACAAATTTGGTTTTATGAAGAGACCCTGCAGGAAGCCAGGCTCCTGAAAGTGGTGCCAAAAATAGCTCAGCTATGGCTGTATTTCTTTTTGGGGGCAACTCAGAGATCAGTCAGCTGGGGCTGTAGAATACATGACTGCACCTCTGCAGAAGGGTAAGACACCCCCAACAAGTGTCCAGGATATGACACTAAACGGTCTGAAGGTGAGGTTCCAGTAATGTTGGAGCTTTAGGGAATGCAGACCACCTCTTCATTGCCATCACCTCCATGATCACTCAGTCCTGGAGTGGAAGCTTCTGATTGGGTCCTATCTATGAGTCATTTTTTGAAGAATGGTCATTTTTCACAGAACTTCTGACAATAAATTTTAAGATACAATTGGTAAATTTGGTTATCTTTTATAGAAACAATCTCTTTTAATGACTATTCTGTATAAATTTTAATCCATGACAAAAATTGAAGAATGGCCATTTTCACTCCAAGTCTTCATGCCCAGTTGGCTGGCATAAAACAAGCAATTCCACAAACACATCCTGAAGATCATCGCATTCATCATATTGTTTTGAAAGTTTTTTTTAACTCTACAGATTGCACAGTTAGTTGGAGGGACTGTAGAACACACCGACTGCATCTCTGTCGAGGGGTAAGACCCCTCCAATGAGTGTCTTGGATATGACATTAAACAATCTGATGGTGAGGCTCTAGTAAACCAGGAGCTTTGGAGAAAATGAAGTACCACATCTTTGCCATCATTCTCAGGTCCACTCAGACCCAAAGTGGTAAAACCTGATAGGTCCTATCTATGGGTCAAATCAAACTGTTTGCCATTTAAACTGAGTGCAAACAAATGACTTTTGTTAAATTGAATTGCTTGAAATAGAACTGTTTGATCATTTAACTGTGTGTAAACAAATGAGTGATGTTTAATTGAATTGTAAGTGATATTTAGCAATACTTGGAACCATTTATCTTTGTTGACTTTTGTTTTCGAATCATATCTAATGAGTATGTAAAAATAGGATTTGGCATAAAATAACCTACAATGGTTGATATGCCATAAAACCCGACCAAACCAAATCATATATATTTGATATATATATAGAAAGAGGATTTGGCATTAAATAACCGACAATGGTCGATACACCATAAAACCCAATGAAACCAAATCATATATATTTAATATATATGTGTAAAGCGGATTTGGTGGTAAATAACCTATAATGGTTGATATACCATAAAACCCAACAAACCCAATCATATATATTCAATATATATGTATATAGAGGTTTTGGGATTAAATAACCCATTGATATGACATAAAACCCTATCAAACGAAATCATATATATTCAATATACATGTATAAAGTGGATTTAGCATTTAATAACCTACAATGGTTGATATGCCATAAAACCCAACCAAACCAAATCATCTATATTTAATATATATGTATAAAGTGGATTTGGCATTAAATAACCTACAAGGGTTGATATGCCATAAAATCCAACCCAACCAAATCATACATTTTTAATATATATGTATAAAGAGGATTTGGCATTAAATAACCTTCAATGATTGGTGTGCCATAAAACCAAACCCAAACCAAACCTAAACTATAGACCTTACAATCTCTTGTCAAATCCTCTGATATGTCAGCTATCTCAAATATCTGTTGATTACAATTCTGGTGGCAAAAATTGCCCTTGTCCTTCATTTGGACAATATCCATGATGTGGCAAGTGGATAACCGCTGCATGGACAACTACTTGTCTTTTATACAAACTTGCCTTGGTCTCTGCATGGATTGCACCGAGATATATATAAATATGGTGTTACGTTTATAGCCGAAGGAAATGGACATAGCAATATGAGTTCAAATCCTGGACAAGACTGTTTGTATTTCAGCTAGAGCCATGTCGGTACAAATGTATAGTTGCACCACTTGAACTCTTACAAAATAACTGAAGAAAAAGCTAGATAGCAACTACTAAAGAATTCTACATGCTGCTTTGAACAAATCCTGGTTGCAGCAGTAGCTATATGGCCACTTACCTCCTATCTCACAAACCATCCTAGTAAGATGAACAAGACATGATGGACATTACTTGAGAAGTAAGGATGAACTCTTAAGCAACATTCTCCTATGGACTCCTACATATGGACACACAAGTGTTGGCCAATCAGCAGCCTTATCTATTAAAGAACAACAATAAACTATAGACCTTATGATCTCTAGTCCAATGCTCTAACATACCGGCAATCTCTTATGAATTATAGAAGTTGATTAAAACTCTATTTACAATCAATATCTTAACTTACCTCAAAATCTATTCTTTCTTTATCACTTCAATTAGACGATACACTTTTTGAAATTTACAAAGTAAATTTTTAAAAATCCATCACATTTTATTAATTTTTTTTTCTTTTATGAATCTTCAAGGGAATTTCTTTAATTTCAATTAAATTTGTTACGTGTTTTTTTTTTTAATGTGAACGAGAAATTAAAATTCGCGCAACAATAAAATAAATTGTGGTTGATAAAATTCTATTTTCTAAATCAGAAAATATCTTCTAAGTTGAAACGATACACAATTGTTTGTTTCCGTTTAAATACTCATCTGTTAAAAACAATTATTTCTTTACTAGTTAGATGTTTGACAGGTGGAAATTATTGGTAAGAAATTCTGAGTTTCTTGTTAGGAAATTCTCGTGAAATCTTTTTATATTAATTATATATGTAAGTTGTCCAACTGTAGTTGAGGACAACCCGAAATCTATTAAACATATTAATAATACATGTAAGTTGTCCAACTGTTGTCGAGGGCAACCTGAATGCTCCCTTTTTATTAGCTTCTGCACCCAGGTGAAGTGGAGGGGGCTACTCCACTCTCTGGATTGCTCCACTTACCTTATAATGCTGATTGTGAAGCAAGGTGGCATCAAGTACCATTTTTTGACTCTTTGGTATGACTTGACCTAGGATTGAACCCTGGTTTCCTGGGTCATTGAGAAACACTGGCAAATCATTATGCCAGTTAAAATTTTTCACAGATTAATAGGCAGCATATTTTAGAAATTCTAAAACTGCACATGAATCGGTCAAAGATTATTTGGTTACCTAAAAGTTGGAGTGTGTAGAGAATGGCTGGTACTGGGTAGTATTTATCCAAACTCCACCCCCACAT
>OY757945.1:20703637-20708637 GCA_963585895.1 Sepioteuthis lessoniana | reverse complement strand
AAACCAAATCACATATTTCTATTTATATTTATAAAGAGCATTTGGCATTAAATAACCTACAATAGTTGATATGACATAAAACCCAACCAAACCAAATCATATATTTTTTATATATATGTATAAAGAGGATTTGGCATTAAATAACCTACAATTGTTGATATGCCATAAAACTCTATGAAACCAAAGTAAAAATATCAATTTAAATCCATAATGTGGTGTATGTATATAAGGGTGTTTTGCAAAATATGATAGTAAAACTGAATACTTTATTGTTTTTAGTGTACAATAACAAATAATTGCTGATCAAATTATCATATTTTGTTTTTTCTTTATTTGATTAAATAGAGGCACTATTGGTGTCATAGTTACCATCATAGAAATGGAATTGATAATATAAGTTCAAATTCCAAATAAGGCTGTTTGCATTTCACATTGCACTAATACCTTCACGAAGTGTATGAATCCAACTATTTGGGCTCCGCAAAGTAACAATGGCAGACTTGAGGCCGTAAGGCTCCCAGTTTCCGCTGGGCTACCTCCAGGTGGGCGAGCTGCAACATTGACTCCTTTGTCCTCCATGTATAGCACTAGACCTTGTTGTCTAGTTCTAGCTATAACCTGGCATACGTGCCCGGAACCACATTTGGGTTCGTGAAACTGCTTGCCTCCCTAGTCGGGATTAGGTACCCTGATGAGCCACTTAGGTGAAACTGTAGTAGGTTAGTTCCTAACTCACAAAATAATTTTTGTAACTATTTTGCTCAACTTAGTATTGAGCACTTTTTGTACAAGTAGCTTAGCAGCAATTGACAGTGGTTTTTTCTTTTGACCAATCGATTGCGTATCTGTTGATTTTTTTCAATACAACGTTGGCCTTTTCTTTTTTTTTTTTTTCAATGTATATATATTTTTTCCCCTAGACAGTGATTCGTTGTATATTTTTATCTTTGAATTACTTGTGGGTTTTTTCCCTTACCGTAAGTGCTATTATTCAGTAAGTTATCTAATTTTATATATATATATATATATATATATATATATATGTATACATATATTTATATATATATATATATATATATATATATATATAATTGTAACAGTGTTGGTTGTCACTAATTCACTTTGTGGGTTTGTGGCAGACCAAGTGTGATATATTTGGAGAGTGCTCAATATCTGTGATAGAGCTATTATATAATAATGATAATGAATAAATGTATATTAGATTTTATATATTTAAGGCCATGGAAGTTTGTCTGCAACCTTAGGTTTCATGAAGTTTTACAAACTACAGTCATCAGGCAGATAACAAAAGAAAATGAAATAAAAAAAATGTCTTTAATTGGAATCATTTTGAGATGAGGCTTCTTAATCTGAGAATTAATTTTTATTTATTGTGGACTTTTTGTCCTCATCTTGGTAGAAGGCCAGAGGTGAAATTTGGCCAAAACGTAGTGAAAGAAGAAACAACAAAAAAAACTACCAAGATGAGGACAAAAAGTCCGCAATAATAAAAATTAATTCTCAAAATTGAAAAAATTGAAAAATTCCAATTTTTTAAATTCTATTTTCTTTGGTTATCAGCCTGATCATTGTTGATTGTAAAACTTCATGACAAACTTCCATGGCATTAAATATATAAAATCTAATATAAATTTATTTATATATATGTCCACACATATACATATACACACATATATATATACACACATATATATATATATATATATATACACACACACATACATATATATATATATATATATATATATATGTATACACACACACTCAGATATATATATGCACACACACACATACACACACTCATGCACATACACACACACACACATATATACAGACATAATGTGTGTTACTCAATATAATTTTTCTGTATATTTTCTGAAGCACCACCCCCATGAATTAATCTCATGAGTTGCTAGAGATAAAAGGGATTATTTTCCTCATCCTTTTTAGGGTCATTACTCTGGTCAACACATCATATGGCTAAAGAATAATGATAATCCTTTATAAACAATTACATCTATGTATTTACCCCCCGCCACCACCACCACCACCACTGACCGCAGTTATAACAAGACACAATGTCAATTTTTGAGCAGAGTTAAACTGGTTTCAGTTCAGAGTTTTCCTTCTGCTAGACTGGTTGCCATACCAAGGTTAGAGAGCTGAAGCTGCTCTATTATTGACCCATTGTGGAGGTGCCCGTGGTGTAATGGTTATCATCATAGGAAAAGGACATGGTGACACGAGTTCAAGTCCTGGACGAGACTGATTGCATTTCACATAGCACTAATACCCTTGGAAAAGGTATGAATCCAATTATTCTCCCTCCAGCTATGGGTAAATAGTAGGGTAGACTGAGTTTTTCAGCCTTGGTAAGGTAACTAGTTTAGGAGAAGGAAAACTCTGAATTCAAACCTGTTAAACTCAATAAAAATTGACCATGTGTCATATCCTGCCCGAGCAGAGGGGTGGTAAATAGGATTATTGACCCATAGTTGAGGGAATTTGAAGAAGAACTAAGCTGGAATCAATTCAGAGTTTTCCTTCTCCTAGACTGGTTGCCATACCAAGGCTACAGAGCTGAAGCTGCCCTATTATTGACCCATAGTTGAGGGAGTTTTAAGTAGAATTAAGCTGGAATTAATTCAGAGTTTTCCTTCTCCTAGACTGGTTTCCATACCAAGAGAAAAGAATCCAGTGTAAACTTCTATTTTGCAGGAAGGAGATTAAAAATCAATCGATAATCTCTCATTTGTTTGTTGTCGGCATGTGCTGGTCTCCCAATAATGCTGGAACTAATTCATGACCACACACAATCTCTTTCTTCCTGCTTTTCTTTTAACGCTATGATTAACTTGTATTCATGAATATATCCAATGAGTGTGTGTGTATATATATATATATATCCTTTATATATATATATATATATATACACACACATTAGATTTATAAGTATTTACATATATACATACTCACATACACAAACACATATATATGAAGAGAGAGAAATATACAGGCATCCATTGGATATATGTATATATATATATATATATATATGTATATATTGTAATAGTTTATTGTCATTTAAAATGGATTTGACAAGCAGAGTTCAGTCCTTGGACAAAACATTTGCATTTCTTTTTATGCTAATACCCTCAGTGAAGGTCTTGATACTCAAACACTCACCTCTATCAATGGGCAAACATATATAGCTCAGCATTTAAAAAAACATTCATACCCAGCAATACAATTACGGAAATTCTCACCGACAACACAACAATATTAGAGCATCAAAATAATAAACAAAAACTACAGATTCTCAAAGCACTACATATTAGAAACATGCAACCGACACTTAATAGAATTAATTTTCAAACCAGTGCTAATGTACTTAAATGTCTTTAGCTACTGGCACTAATTATAGAATTACATTTAAAAGCAAACGCCATAATCTTCAACAGCAAAGACGCCCTTACACAGAAGTAATATCATATTTACCAACCCCTCCGCTCGGGCAGGATATGACACAAGGTCAATTTTTAAGCGGAGTTTAACAGGTTTGAATTCAGAGTTTTCCTTCTCTTAGACTAGTTGCCTCACCAAGGCTGAAGAACCTAGTCTGCACTACTATTTATCCATAGCTGGAGGGAGAAGAATTGGATTCATACCTTTCCCAAGGGTATTAGTACTATGTGAAATGTAATCAGTCTCGTCCAGGATTTGAACTCGTGTTGCCATGTCCATTTCCTACGACGATAACAATTACACCACGGACACTTCCTCAGTAGTAATATGCTAAAACAAAAGTTACATCACTTTTGTAATAGATCCTCCCCTGATGATGGCCCAAAGTTGAGCAGAAAGTACCAGGGATACATACAACTATGGACAATACATGAATCAATTCCCCCCGAATAGGATAAAAGTAATACGGGAATTCGAACGGATCCAGAAGAAAATATGTAGACATAAAATGTCTATTATGTTGAATGAAATTTGTATTAAATATATATTTATATACTCATGATTTTGCTCAAGAAATGCATTGAAAATTGATTGTCATTAATCAGGAATGAATACGGGAATTATTTAAAGAATAAGCTTATTATATGTATGATGTAAATACACTACTAATAATTCTACAATAGAAATACATTGGAAGTCCGAAAGAGAGGGATTGTTTGTGGTCTGGAATTACCAGAAATATTACTTTAAGAATTAGGACTATTGTAGTTATAACATAGAGATGTGAATGTATATTTATGAACAAGGAATTACCAGAAATATTGCATTAAGAATTGGGACTACTAAGGACGCAGCATAAAAAATAAGAGTCTATCTTTTTGAGCAAAGAAATTACCAGAAATTTTACTTAAACAATTGGGACTATTGTAGTTGCAACATCGAGATGTGAATCTATCTTTTTGAACAAGGAATTACCAGAAATATTACTTTAAGAATTGGGATTATTGTAGTTGCAACATAGAGATGTGAATCTATCTTTCTGAACAAAGAATTACCAGAAATATTACTTTAAGAATTGGGACTATTGTAGTTGCAACATAGAGATGTGAATCTATCTTTCTGAACAAAGAATTACCAGAAATATTACTTTAAGAATTGGGACTATTGTAGTTGCAACATAGAGATGTGAATCTATCTTTCTGAACAAAGAATTACCAGAAATATTACTTTAAGAATTGGGACTATTGTAGTTGCAACATAGAGATGTGAATCTATCTTTCTGAACAAAGAATTACCAGAAATATTACTTTAAGAATTGGGACTATTGTAGTTGCAACATAGTGATGTGAATCTATCTTTCTGAACAAAGAATTACCAGAAATATTACTTTAAGAATTGGGACTATTGTGGATGCAACATAAAAAAGATGAAAGTAAAGCTTTTAGACAACCAAATGTTAGGAAGGTTCAAGAGCTGAGTAATCAAAATGTTGAGATCAAAACAAAAAAGATGAG
>OY757945.1:20693637-20698637 GCA_963585895.1 Sepioteuthis lessoniana | reverse complement strand
TATAGTAAAAACAATTTCTGATTTGTTCCTATTGTAGAAATCATTTTTAATGCATTTTAATGTATTCTTTTCGTAGAATTCTTTTCCAAATAATTTCTATAGTAAAATCCTTTTCCAATTCATTTCTTTAGTAAAAATCATTTTCCAATGCAATCTTATAATAAAAGACATTTTCCAATGCATTCCTTGCCCAGTCGGCTGGGGCTGTAGAATACACCGACTGCTTCTCTGCCGAGGGGTAAGACCCCATTCAACGAGTGTCCTGGTATGACACTGAACAATCTGATGGTGAGGTTCCAGCAGTGCTGGAGCTTTGGGGAATGTGGAGTACCCCTTCATTGCCATCGCTCACAGGTCCACTCTGGCCCAGAGTGGTAGCACCTGATAAGGGTCCTATCTATGGGTTAAATAGAACTAAACCGTGCTTCTTTCACTATACTGATTTTTGCATTTAAACTGCATATTTATGTTAAACTGAATTGTTTAAAATAGAGCTGTTTTGACATTGGAACTGCATACTAGTGCTGAACTGAATTGTTCGAAATAGAACTGTTTTTGACATCTAAACTGTGTACTTATGCGGAACTGAATTATCTGAAATAAAACTGTTTGACATTTAACTCTGTGTATTGCCCAGTTGGCTGGGGCTGTAGAATACACTGACTGCACCTCTTCAGAGGGGTAAGACCCCCCTAACGAGTGTCCTGGATATGACACTAAAGAATCTCATGGTGAGGTTCCAGCAGTGCTGGAGCTTTGGGAAATGTGGAGTACCCCTTCATTGCCATTGCTACCAGGTCCACTCTGGCCTGGACTGGTAGCACCTGATCGGCCCTATCTATGGGTTAAATAGAACTAACAGCATACTTACGCTAAACTGAATTGTTTGAGTAAACTGAATAGCTTGAAATAGAAATATTTTTTGACAATTAAACCATACTTACATTTAAACATGCGTGCTTATGCTTAACTGAATTATTTGAAATAGAACTGTTTTTTTACATTAAAACTGTATTTACACTTAACTGAATTGTTACATATAACTGTTTGAATAGTTTGAAATAGAAATGTTTTTGACAATTAAACTGGGTACTTATGCAAAACTGAATTGTTTTAAATAGAACAGATTATTTACATAAAAATGGATTTGGCGTTAAATAACTTACAAAGGTTGATATGCCATAAAACCCAACAAACCAAACCAAACCAAACCAACGCATTCCAATAGTAAAAATCATTTTTAATGCATTCTTTTAGTAAAAATCATTTTCTAATTCATTTCTACAGGAAAATCCTTTTCCAATGCATTTCTATTGTAAAAATCAATTTTCCAATGCTTTTCTATAGTAAAAATTATTTTCCAATGTATTTCTATAGTGAAAAATCTTTTCTAATGTATTTTTATGATAAAATCATTTTTGATGTATTCTAATGATAAAAATCATTTTCCAATGCATTTCTATAATAAAAATAATTTCCTGTTCATTCCAATGATTAAAATCATTTTTAATTCAATTTATAGTAAAATCATCTCCAATGAGTCTTTATAGTAAAATTATTTTTAATGCATCATGATGGTAAATCATTTTGGATAATTGAACCTACAGTTTCCTTCACAAGTGTTATAGATTTTTCCTTTTCGTTCTGGCCTATTTCTTTAGCCCCACAAATAATCCAAAGTTTTTTCTTTTCACAAATCTTTTAACACACCTCCGTTTTGTTTTCCTTATTTCTGTTCACTTTCAGAATCCACAAAGCGAATTCTTAGCTAGTCTGATTTATACATTTCTTTTGACATCTTCATGTATGCTGCTTCTCTGATTTTTCTTGCTTTCCATCGTAATTCTCTGCTTATTATTTCTTTGTCACCATACATTTCTCTAACCTCTCAACTTCTTGTAATAATTTCAGGATCAATATTGATTTGTATGTTTTTAAAAACAAGCATTTGATTGCTACTTGATGCAAAAGTTTAAAGAAAAAAAAATTACACTTCCAAAAACTTTTTATTTAATTTCAGGTTTTTTTTTTGACAAATATAGGTTCTTCATTAAAGATTTGGAAGCGTTCTTCGTATTGGAAAAAAAAATTTTTTCAGTATAAAGCAAACAAACCAAGTTTATATTTATAGCAAAAATGAATCCACAGAAAATACCAATGGTGAAGAATTTCAAATTTCCATTTTTAAAACATGAAAACTGAGATTATTAATCACTAACTCATTATTTTTTTAATATTAAAAAGATCTAATCCTTCCGGAAAAAATATTATCATGTTAAATAATAAAATTTTTAAGCATTGGAATACTAAAAAGTTATCAAATCAGAATTTAAAAAAAATATAAATGAGGTAATATCAAATCAAAAATTGATTTGACGAGAACGTAAATATTAAATATTCTTCAATATAAAAATCACAAATTTTAATTAAATTTAGAAAGATGAGAAAAAAAGCCTATATTCAGATATATCTTAATCTTTAGAAAATTAAAGTTTTTAAAACTAATCAACAACAACAAAAATTAATTTGTAATTGCAAAATATAAATGTCTCTAAGACAGGAAAAGGAATATATCGTATATTGAACAGGTAATATGATTTGAGTATTAATTTTTATTTACTGCGGACTTTTTTTTTCCCCCTCATCTTGGTAGTTTTTGTGTTGTTTCTTCTTTCACTACGTTTCGGCCAAATTTCACCTCTGGCCTTCGAGACCTCGGATAGGAATGCTGAGTCTTGTAACCGTATCCCCAGTAATTACTGCCTTCCATAGTTGTTGTCTATCGCACCACGTTTTTGACCAAGTAAACCTCTGGCCGGCTGGGGTAGGTTTTAAAACTCTATCTTCTGAGAATGCTCACCTGGAACCACAGAGACTCAACGCCTCTATCCGCTGCGCCTCAGGCCCCGAAGGGCGATCAAGGATGGACTTTTTGGTCTTATAAATCCTTATCTATTCTTTCCAGAGTCGGGTCCGTACCGAAAGTCCGCAATAAATAAAAATTAATTCTCAGATTAAGAAACCTCATCTCAAAATGATTCCAATTAAAGACAAGTACAGGTAATGATTTTTTGAAATTGATATGTCTAATTAGTCGAAGTTGATATATTTGAGCATTGATATGCCCAAGGAACACTTTTGACGGGATATAAGTAAAGAACATTATTTGAATGACATTTTAATTTTAAGGAGAAGATATCAAATATACATAATTAAAAATTTCACTAAATTCTAATAGCAAAATCATACACATACATATATATATATGTGAAATATCAATAGATATATAAGTATATGTTTGATCAAATATATGTATATCCTATTGACCAACCCCTCCGCTTGGGCAGGATATGACACAAGGTAGGAAATGGAAATGGCGACTCGAGTTCAAATCCTGGATGAGACTGATTGCATTTCACATAGCACTAATACCCTTGGGAAAGGTATGAATCCAATTATTCTCCCTCCAGCTATGGGTAAATAGTAGGGCAGACTAGGTTCTTCAGTCTTGGTGAGGCAACTAGTCTAGGAGAAGGAAACCTCTGAATTCAAACCTGTTCAACTCCGCTTAAAAAATTGACCTAGAGTCATATCCTGCCCAAGTGGAGGGGTTGGTAAATATGGCATCTGTAGACCAAGGGACCGTTTATTTTCACTCCTTAGGCCCAACCGCAGAGCTATCGGAACAAATAAATGAGATCTGTAGACAAAACGTAGGGGTTCTATCATTGTTTCAAGCAAACTAGACATCTGATTCCTCATCATGCTTCTAAACACAACTAAATGTGTTTCTAAACATAATCCTTTCTAGTCAGTCATACTTATAATTTATGCATGTACAATTTTTCACCAAACTGTCAAAAAAAAAAAAAATTCATTTCATTATCTGAGAACCTTTCGGCTCAGTGCATGGGTTACTTAGGTGCAACATTAACGCAGGTTTTCACACACGCGCGGAGCAGACGTGTCACTCAGGGATGTCACAATAGTCCGAGATGGGAAACGGGGCTAGGGAGTGCGAATGACGTCGGGTAAATATGATAAAAAATGAATAAATAAGATGGAGGGGCATAGTCGTGGATTTAATGATAGTGACGTTAGTAGAAATGTTTAAAAATGTATACCTAGGTTCCACACAGAGACCCTTCAAAAAAGATATTACGATCAACAATGTGTTGGAAACTTAGATACAGACCCTATATTAAAACGGGAGACAGCAAAAGAAATGTAAATATAAAGCGGGGATAGATATTTGGGATTTATCTATTGAGGAGAAGGAAACTTGCTATAGCTTTTTAAGATAATACCAATGTATTACTTAATCAAAGGTCGGAAATACTTAAGGCTTAAACACATAAGAAACGTTGGCTATTTGGTAGATTAGTTACGATTTAATTTTATCTTATTTATTTATCTATTTATATATTCATTATATTTATTCGTTTATCTATTTTATTTGATTTATCGATTTATTTATTTTTATAACATATATATATATATATATATATATATATATATATATATATGTTGCATAGCCTGATGCATATACAACTATATACATAGACATGCGGAAACATAGTCAACACAATAATGACGAACAAACACACTTCTTTCGAAAAATATACCTCTCCCACGTTGTTCGATATGGTTGCGAAAGGGTTGTGTGTGAAAGGTGAGTTGGAGATTGAACAAAATGCAACATATTGACCCCCAGTGACTTTGTCTTTAGCAGCACTTCTTTCTCGTTCTGCTGGGCTGCTCAATTGGGGGTCCTGAGGGCCAATAGCCCACTGCTGGGTGCTGGTTCTCTCTACAGCATCTTATCTCCAACTAACTGACTCCAAATAACTGAACTTCCTGTGGGGTTATATCATTGTTTGACGACCACCTGCTTCCTGTGAGCGTCGCATCTGCATCCAATTCAACCCGTCCACAGACAAGGTTATAACCTGATATCTTCGACCGGATGCACCTGTTCCTTGACTGACGGTTGGGTCGAA
>OY757945.1:20678637-20683637 GCA_963585895.1 Sepioteuthis lessoniana | reverse complement strand
TTTTTTAAGGTGGGTCCAGAAGCAGGGCCGTAGCCCAAATGCGCTCGGCGGCTCCAAAAATGCCTTGGGCTCCGTCGGGATTCTCCTAAAAAGGGGTACTTCAAGGAGGGTTAAAGCCAGGAGGACGGCGCCCCTGAGGCTTGAGGTATGTCCAGAGACGAGATACAACCAACCAGATCCGTGCAGTTGACACCACGACCGGCCGAAATGTGTCCCATCAACTGAATTCAGTCGATTAAAATCAACCCATGGGTAGGATCCTAACAGGTCCTACTAATCTGTGTCGGAGTCGACCAGGAATAATGGCAATAAGAAGGGGTACCCCACACTCCCTAGCTTGTCAAAAATGGAATTTCTCTACCAAAGGCAGATTAGCGTTTTACCAAGGATCCCTCCTTTTTGGGGAGGGGGTCTTACGCCTCTGCGAAGGACACAGCCATCTTATTCTTAGCCCTGCTAACAAGGCTATGACAAACAAATTAAGACTATATATATATATATATATATATATTGAGTTTTTAAATGCTGTGCTACGGAACTTGTATCAGCGAGAATCTGTTGTTTTTGCTTGTTATTTTGATGTTCTGATATTGTTGTGTTTCAAAATAACGAGCAAAAACTACAGATTCTCCCTGATACAAGTTCCATGTCACTGTATTTAAAAAAAAAGCATTCATGCCCAACAACAGAATTACGGAAAATTTTTACAGAAAACACAATATTAGAGCATCAATATATATATATATATATGTGTGTGTGTGTGTGTGTGTGTGTGTGTGTGTGTGTGAAGACATTGAAAATGTTTCTTTTTTCAGAGAAGTGTACTAAAAATCAGAAATAAATACAAATGTTAGGTTTGGTGTGGTGTAATGGTTAAAGAGCTGGGCTTACGGAATCGTTGTAAGCGAGTTAAAACTCCAGTCGTGCCATTCGGACAAATACCCCGGGGAAAGGTATGAACCTCCTTATCCTCCTAGCTATTAGTCAAATAGTACCACATCTGTTATTCTAGAAGAGTGGCTCTGGCATTAAATAACCCACAATTAAATAAAGAACCCCAACCTCAGTTGTATGTCAGTAGAAAACAGGTACTGCAGTTCCAATATGCCGTTACTTCTCATTATGTTCCCACCCCTGCACACCCCGGCGTTCTTCAGATATCTAATGTTACATTCAGTGAATTTTGAACCAAAACTTTCATTTCTAAACCATTGGATTAGACGATTATCATGACACTTACCATGGTTTGGAATAGATATCAGTCAATTTATCTACTTAGTGACTGTGTTGGGAAAATAACGATATAGTCAAATTAGCTGATATAAGATATCCAAATATATGAATCGTGTAATGATAATTATCTAACCCCAAACGCCATGGATTGAATGAATGGTTTAGGTTGAAATTCCCAGAAGGTCATTGACAAAAGACTCCTCAAGTAGTCTGGAAAGTACAGGGACTAAAATTACTAGGTAAAGAACAGTTGTCTGGTATGTTTAAATAACTATTTTTAGGACCTAGATAACACTACCGGTCCATTGGACTAGAGGGTAGAGTGCTTGATAATGACCTGGGAGATTTTGCTTATATATATATATATATATATGCCACGTTTACACGGCAGATAAGCATCCATGTTATTAAGCATTTCTAAAAACTAATATATATTTATCTGTAATTATATTATATTATATTATATTATAGCCCTATCACAGATACTGAACAATCTCCAAATTATACCGCATTTGGTCTGCTGCAAGCCATAGTCTGTTGTAATATTATATATATATATATATATATATAGAGAGAGAGAGAGGGGGGGAGAGAGAGAAATTGCTAACAAGGTAATCCAAGTGGAAAGAGAGATTTATTAAGAAGTCGACACTATAACGTTTCAGTTCTACTAAACCATCATCAGGGCCATAAGGGGTGATATTCAGTAGAACCGAAACGCTATAGTGTCGACTTCTCAATAAATCTCTCCTTCCACTTGGATTGCCTTGTTATCAATTTTTCTGTACATATTGTCGGATTACAATCCATTATTTACTTCCATCTATCTATCTATCTATCTATCTATCTATCTATCTATCTAGGGAGAGGCTGGTATTTAAGGACATGTATATTTCAGATTAATGCTGTTTTCTATTAACTTACTGCTTTTATTTTTCAAAAATTAATCATGACAGACCCTATGCTAACAAATGAAATGAAAAGGCGTGCTGTGATTGTGGCATTAAAGGCTGATCATGGGGATTTAGAAATTGCACGTTTTCTCAGAGGAGCAAGATCGTTTGTTCTCAAGATACGCAAAGAGTTAGAAAAAGAAAATGATAACGTAATGCCTGTCTCAAAACGTAAAAAAACATCCCACACGTTCCGATTCAATGAGAACACCCGAATCTATTCATATAGTTAAGCAGACAATTGATGAAAACCGAGGTCAATCAATGAGGTCAATTGCCAAAAAAGTTGCGTGTGTCTGAAAAGATAATCAGAAGGGGTGTTTATGAAGACATTCAATAAAAATCCTACGTGGTAAAGAGATGTCAATTCATTTCGGAAACATCAAAAGAAAACAGATCCGAAAAATTTTAAACACACTCAAAAAATCCTGCAAAACAAGAATAGATGGCAGATAATCTATACGACTACATCAGCTTCAACATTTGGTCTCCTAATTCTCCAGATCTCAATCCACTGGACGATTGTGTGTGGAGCGTTGTTGAGGAGGTTAACGAACATTCCCATAATACCAAAGACTCTTTAAAAGCTGCCATAGTTCGAGTAATATCTGAGATGAATAAAGAGCAGTCAATCAGAGCTTGCAACCGATTTCAACATCGTATAGAGGCAATTATTAATGCTACTGGTGGTTTTATTAAATAAAATTAATCAATCGTTTGCTAACTTCTATGTTTGTTATTTGTAGTCAAATACAATTATTTTCTTTTGTTCTATAAGTGTTTTTCTTATCCATAAAATCTGTCTTCAAATACCAGCCGCACGCTATATAGATAGATAGATAAATAGATAGATATAATCTAGCTAGCTTTCACCTTAACGGATCATCAGGACAGCTTTGATGATCCTGTTAGATGAAACCAAGGTAAATTTTTTGCTGACTCTGTAGGCATTTATATTTCACTCGACTTAGTTTAGTGTTTTCAGTGCTTTTTCGTTTAGCTGAAGGAATTCTGTTGGTGTGTTTTCTTAAGGCTCGTCATGCGTTATTGGTTGATTATTTTCAAGTAGTACGTTTGCTTTTAGTCTTTTTTTTTATTTTATGGACATTTTTTTCCCCGGATACCAGTTTGTGTAATATCTTTTTTATTTTCAAATTGTACAATCTGATTTTTTTCACTTCACCAGAATTATAGAATAGTTTATTAAGAATTTTTTTTTATGTTCTTGATTTTTTTTAAATGAAAAGAAAGAAAGAAAGAAAGAAGTTCGGAAAAACTGACAGAGAAAGATGAATATTTCGACTGATAAGGAAATCGTGAGACAGGGGTTTTGTCTGACGATTTCCTTATAATATCAGGTACGTTTACACATTATCTTCAAACACTAAATGTAACAACTGTTATTGGATAAGGATTGTATTTTTAAAATAAGCATATATATATATATATATATATATATATATAAGTAGTAAAGTTCATGACCGAAGTCGAGGGCGACCCAAAGGCTCCCTTTTCAATAGCTACTACACCTAGGTGTAGGGGAGGGCGCTACTCCTTTTTCTGGATTGCTCCACTTTACCTAACCTGCAGAGTGAGAAAAATCTACCTCGTGGTGTAATGGTTAAAGCGATGAACTGCGGAATCGTAGTACGCGAGTTCGTACTCCAGTCGCGCTATTACGTTCACTTTCGGGCAAATACCCTTGGGAAAGGTATGAACCCCCTTATTCTCCCTCCAGCTATGGGTAAATAGTAGGACGGACTAGGTTCTTCAGCCTTGGTGAGGCAACTAGTCTAGGAGAAGGAAAACTCTGAATTCAAACCTGTTAAACTCCGCTTAAAAAATTGACCTTGTGTCATATCCTGCCCGAGCGGAGGGGTTGGTAAATAGTACCTAGGTTTCACTTAAACGAATCTTCAGTACATTTCCGACTCGGATATTTCCTAATGACCCATTTAATTGAAACTTAGGTAAATTTTTTTCTGACTTTGCAAGCATTCATATTTATGTATTGAGCACTCTTACGTTTGTTTAAGGAATTCTATCGATGTTTTTTCTTTTGGCTAGGCATTACGTTATTGGTTGATTATTTTCAAGAAGTACGCATGTTTTTTGTCTTTTCGCATTTTATAGAGTTTTTTTTTCCCGGATATCACTTTGTGTAAAATTTTTTTGAATTTTCAAATTATAGTATAGGTTTGTTTTCACGCCATCCGAATTATAAAATCGAAATAAGATTAATCAAATATACATGTATATAGATATATATTTGTCACGAGTGCTCGGAAAGGTAACGACAATAGATTTGACAAGACTCCGGTCAGATTTTTGCTTCCAAGAGAGATTTTACCATTTTTTTATTGGCAAATAATAATGGCAGAAGTAGTTTTTCTGGTTCCATAAAAATCAAGAACCAAATTACAACTATATATATATATATATAATAGTCCGGAAGACCTGTGTTCAATCTCAGGTCGCGTCATACCAAAGACTTTAAAAATGTTACTTCATACATCCTTGCTTAGCACTCAGCAATATAAGGTACGTATCAAGGGTAAAGTTGAGCAATCCAGGGAAAGGAGTAGTGCCCTCCCCTACACCTCCGTGTAGTTGCTATTGAAAAGGAGCCTTCTGGTCACCCTCGACTACGGTCGCCAAAAACTATATATATATATATATATTAATAATATCCAGTCAGCGTCCGAAGAGAGTGAGTGTGGATTATTCTACTATAGAATATATGAGGAATATCATATAAATCTATGTGAGTGCTCGATGTATGGCTATTGTTAATCCCTTATTCCTTTGCAGGGA
>OY757945.1:20666137-20673637 GCA_963585895.1 Sepioteuthis lessoniana | reverse complement strand
TATTCATATCAATCTATCTATTTCATTGTGTTCATATCTACCCATCTATCTCTATTCATATCAATCTATCTATTTCATTGTGTTCATATCTATCCATCTATCTCTATTCATACCAATCTATCTATTTCAGTCCGTTCATATCTATCCATCTATCTCTATTCATATCAGTCTATCTATTTCAGTCCGTTCATATCTATCCATCTCTCTCTATTCATATCAATCTATCTATTTCATTGTGTTCATATCTATCCATCTCTCTCTATTCATATCAATCGATCTATTTCAGTCCGTTCATGTCTATCTATCTCTATTCATATCAATCTATTTCAGTCTGTTCATATCGACAAATTTCACTTTGTTCATATCTGTCAGTTCACATCAGTCAATCACACCCATTTCTCCTCCCCCTTCTATCTATCTATTTTGACTCATAGATAGGACCATATTTGGTGCTACCACTCCGGGTCTGAGTGGATCTGGGAGCAATAACAATGAAAGAGTATTTCGCATCCCCCAAAGCTCCAGTATTACCTCAGATTGCTTAATGTCATGTCCAGGGCATTCGTTGTGGGGAGGGCCTTACCTCTCTACAGAGATGTAGTCAGTGTATTCTATAACCCCAACCGACTGTATAATGGTTAATAAAAACACTGTTCTGAAAATTTGATAAATCTTATTTCTTTAACTTGAGAGAGAAATTTGTTGAAAAAATAATAAATACTTTCTCTTTCGTTGTAAGAAAAGGTTATATTAAAAAGTTGATATTCCACACTGTCACATTAATGAAATATAATGGCCGAGTGATTTCGTTTTATGCTTTGGGTTTAGTTAGGCTGAGGACCTTTCGGCTCAGTGGATGGGTTACTTAGATGCAACATTAACGCAGGTGTTCACACGCGCGCACAGCGGACGTGTCACTCAGAGATGTCACAATAGCCCAGATGGGAAACGGGTCTACACAGTGCGAATGATGTCACGCACCGGAAACGCGCGGAGGATTTTGGGAATTTTGAAGAAAGTTAGTCGAGTTGAGTCCTGCCTCGGAAGAAGACGGTTGACTTTCGCTTGCTCGCGGAGGCCTTACTACAGGTGCCGCACGAAATTGCTGATGAAAAAGGCCAGAATAGAAAGAATGTGCATCTCTCTCCTTATGTCGAAGAACCTTTAAACTCAAAGGTAATAAAAAGTTTCGTACCTGAACTAAGAAGCCGTAAGTGTTTTCGTGTTTCGGGATTCCTATGTTCTATGTACATATGTTATAAACATTCAATGTACGTTTCACACGTAGCCATATCATGGCTATGGTACACTAACAAGACGATATATTTTGTGTGTTTAAAAGATCTTTCAAAGAGTATGTCACCATGAAAAGTTGGCGACTATAGTCGAGGGCGACCCGAAGGCTCCATTTTCAATAGCTACTACACCCTGGTGTAGGGGAAGCCGTTACTCCTTTCCTTGGTTTGCTCCACTTTACGCTTGATCCTTGCCTTAGTGCTAAGCAAGGAGGAATCAAGTACCATTTTGTGAGTTTTTGGTATGACTCGACCAGGGATTGAACCCCGGTCTCTCGGACTATTGGTGAGCACTTATTAGGCCAATGGCCCGCTTAATGTCGCCATGTTGAGAGAAGTTATTTCTATGTCACTGATATCTATATGTAACGCTACGCGAAAATAATTAACAGTAAGGAATATTATATAAGTGCAAGTATTCCTAACATAAAAGGAAACAATAAAAAATATAATATTTCGCTAGCAGAAATAGTTTAGCGATGTTGAATCTTTATAAATTCTGAGAAATTAATGACCAGCAGAATACACCAATTGGATCTCTGAAGAAGAGTTAAGACATCCTCCAACGAGTGTCCTGTATATGACATTTGACGGTCGGATAGTGAGGCTTCGGTAATGCTGGAGCTTTGGGGAATGCGGAGCACCCTTTCATTGCCAACGCTCCCAGGTCCACTTTGTCTCGGAGAGGTACTATTTACCAACCCCTCCGCTCGGGCAGGATATGACACAAGGTCAATTTTTAAGCGGAGTTTAACAGGTTTTGAATTCAGAGTTTTCCTTCTCCTAGACTAGTTGCCTAACCAAGGCTGAAGAACCTAGTCCGTCCTACTATTTACCCATAGCTGGAGGGAGAATAAGGGGGTTCATACCTTTCCCAAGGGTATTTGCCCGAAAGTGAACGTAATAGCGCGACTGGAGTACGAACTCGCGTACTACGATTCCGCAGTTCATCGCTTTAACCATTACACCACGAGGACACCCCTACTCGCAGCATTTTGTCTCGGAGAGGTAGCACCAAATAGGATCCTATCTGTTGGTCAAATAGAACTAAACTGTGTATTAAGGCTAAACTGAATTGCTCGAAACAGAACTGCTAGATCATTTAACTGTGTGTAAAGAAATGACTGATGTTTAATTGAATTGTTAGTGATGCATAGCAATACTTGGAACTATTTGTCTTTGTTGACATGCTAAACTGAATTTTTTTAAAATAGAACCGTTCGATCATTCAACCGTGAGTAAACAAATGACTGATGTTCAATTGAATTGCTAGTGTTAAAGACATTTAACTGTGTGCAAACAAATGGATAATAATAAATAGAATTATTCATATCAAACAGAAATAAGTGAAACTATTTTACTGTGTGAAGAAAATGAGCTTATCCTCCTTTAAAAATGTTGTCTACAAAATGTGTTTAGAAATCATATATATATGACTTGCAAAGGTATGGAAAGCTATTGATAGGCTATCAGTGGTATGGAAATCAGACCTGACAAATAAAATGAAGCGCAGTTTTTTTCCAAGTAGTATTAGTATCGATACTACTATATGGATACACCATGTGGACGCTAACAAAACGTATGGAGAAACACCTAGACAGCAATTACACAAAAATGCTGCGAGTAATTTTGAACAAGTCCTGGAGACAACACCCCACAAAACAGCAACTGTATGACCACCTACCACCCGTCACGAAAACTATCAAAATTAGACGAACCAGACATGCGGGACACTGCTAGAGAAGTAGGGACGAGCTCGTAAGTGATGTACTCTTGTGGAACCCGTCACAGGGACGAGCAAAGGCAAGACGTCCAGCTCGAACATACATAGAGCAGCTCTGTGCAGATACGGCATGGAACCCAGAAGACCTGCTAAAAGCAATGGACGATAGGGAGGGGTGGCGAGAGAGGGTCAGAAATATCTGTGCTGATAGCCCGACATGATGATGATATATATATATATATATATATCAAGAATTTGGCATTAAATAATCTACAATATGCTTCAAAACTAAAGCGAAGAAAACTGAGAAATTGAATACTGGAAAGAAAGTGAAATTCACTTAATAGAAATAAAATTAAACGTGAGGACCTATAAAGAATTATTCTTATTGAATATTGAAAATGTAACGTATTTCATTGCTTTATTTGTAAGAGTTAGGTAGACTTTATTTGTAAGAGTTTGGTAGACTTTATTTGTGAGAGTTTGGTAGACTTTATTTGTAAGAGTTAGGTAGACTTTATTTGTGAGAGTTAGGTAGACTTTATTTGAAAGAGTTAGGTAGACTTTATTTGTGAGAGTTAGGTAGACTTTATTTGTAAGAGTTAGGTAGACTTTATTTGTAAGAGTTAGGTAGACTTTATTTGAAAGAGTTAGGTAGACTTTATTTGAAAGAGTTAGGTAGATTTTATTTGTAAGAGTTAGGTAGACTTTATTTGTAAGAGTTAGGTAGACTTTATTTGAAAGAGTTAGGTAGACTTTATTTGTAAGAGTTAGGTAGACTTTATTTGAAAGAGTTAGGTAGACTATTTGTAAGAGTTAGGTAGACTTTATTTGTAAGAGTTAGGTAGACTTTATTTGAAAGAGTTAGGTAGACTTTATTTGTAAGAGTTAGGTAGACTTTATTTGTAAGAGTTAGGTAGACTTTATTTGTAAGAGTTAGGTAGACTTTATTTGAAAGAGTTAGGTAGACTTTATTTGAAAGAGGTAGACTTTATTTGTAAGAGTTAGGTAGACTTTATTTGTAATAGTTAGGTAGACTTTATTTGAAAGAGTTAGGTAGACTTTATTTGTAAGAGTTAGGTAGACTTTATTTGTAAGAGTTAGGTAGACTTTATTTGTAAGAGTTAGGTAGACTTTTTTTGAAAGAGTTAGGTAGACTTTATTTGTAAGAGTTTGGTAGACTTTTTTTGAAAGAGATAGGTAGACTTTATTTGTAAGAGTTAGGTAGACTTTATTTGTAAGAGTTAGGTAGACTTTATTTGTAAGAGTTAGGTAGACTTTATTTGTAAGAGTTACGTAGACTTCAAATTAAATCAAATGTGGATTAATCTCTCTCTGATTTAGATTGTATAGAAAAAATTCTGTTTTCAATAATCTAGGAGGGAAATTATTCCTTAAATTATTTAGAGTTTTGAAACGATAAGATTTTGCGAAGCGAATCAGGAATCTATTTTCTACAACTTGAAGAGAAGTCAGCATCTTAAATGAAGGAGTTGATTGGTCAAAAAATGCAAATTAAAATTTTACATCTTCAGGGGGGTCTCTTTTCTTTTGCAGAAAAATTAACAGTTTTGTTTAGTGTCGAAATTAATTGATTTTCCATACATTAAACCACGCTTATATCACATTCCAAAAATGTGGGGGTGGAGTTTAGATAAATACTACTCATTATCAGTAATTTTCTACCTACTCTAACCTTAGATAACCAAATAACCTTTGACGTACACATGCGCAGTTTTAGGATTTCTATAAAATGCAGTTGATTTGTCAGTGAATAATTTAGTTATATTATTGATATAAAAAGATTTTACAAGAATTACCTTTCAAGAAATTCTGAATTTTTAACAATTAATTTCCACCTGTCAACCATCTAACTAGTAAAGAAATAATTGTTTTTAACTGATGAGTATTTAAACGGAAATAAACAATTGTATATCATTCTAACTTAGAAGATATTTTCTGATTTAGAAAATAGAATTTTATCAACCACAATTTATTTTACTGTTGTGCGAATTTTAATTTCTCGTTTACATTAAAAAAAACACGTAACAAATTTAATTGAAATTAAAGAAATTCCCTTGAAGATTCATAAAAGAAAAAAAATTAATAAAATATGATGGATTTTAAAAAATTTACTTTGTAAATTTCAAAAAGTGTGTTGTCTAATTGAAGTGATAAAGAAAGAATAGATTTTGAGGTAAGTTAAGATATTGATTGTAAATAGAGTTTTAATCAACTTCTATAATTCATAAGAGATTGCCGGTATGTTAGAGCATTGGACTAGAGATCATAAGGTCTATAGTTTATTGTTGTTCTTTAATAGATAAGGCTGCTGATTGGTCAACACTTGTGTGTCCATATGTAGGAGTCCATAGGAGAATGTTGCTTAAGAGTTCGTCCTTACTTCTCCAGTAATGCCCGTCATGTCTTGTTCGTCTTACTAGGACGGTTTGTGAGATAGGAGGTAAGTGGCCGTACAGCTACTGCTGCAACCAGAATTTGTTCAAATGCATGTAGCATTCTTGAGTAGTTCCTATCAAGCTTTTTCCGGTTTTTTTTTGTAAGAGTTCAAGTGGAGCAACTATACAGTAGTACTGACATGGTTCCAGCTTTGAATAATTCCTATTTTACCTTATCAAAGAGATCAGATTTTCGCATGGTCAATAACCTATAAATAGTAATTCATACTTTCCCTATGCATATGTTGACATAACTTTGAGAAGATGGGACATTCGACCAGTTCATATACCTCGGTAGCCATATCTCATCTAGTATAGTAGAATATGAATAAAAATGTATTTTTTTTATTCCAGTGCACAATCTCTTAATAAGTTGGTAGTATCAGATAATTTTAGGGATAGATTATTAAAAAAAAGGCGTTAATTAATGAGTGAGATTCCATTGCTTGAGAGTTGGAATTTACTAAGCCTTTTGCTAAGATGTGGTACAAGGCCGCATGAATTGGGCACCCAATGAGACTCGAACTCACTCGTGAAGGTTTACTAGACAAGTTTGCTAACCATTACACCACTGTTCATCTTTACTTTTTTATCGATACCCATCATGTCTTACTGAAGACCTCATTATTGGGGTCCCAAAAGACTTCCAGTAGATTTGAGGCCCACTTTAGTCAGGGGGTTTCGTGGTAGTTTGTGTGAAGAAATAAGGGGATTTTTATAAGCCCCGAAAAGCCCAATTTATTCCTACGTTTTGTATAAGAATAAACCGTACTTCAACAGCAGTAGAGAGTTGGTTGACAGCTTTTGAAGAAAGGAGACGTACGACTTTTAGTGCAACAAAATTTATATACAACAACAACTATAAACAGGGTTTTACACCAAATGGAATAAACAACGAATATGTAAGAGTTCAAAAAAGAGTTCAAGGTTCAGATAGGTGGTAGGGTTTTGTAAGGTTTGTAAGGTTTAGTTGTAAGTGTGACTACAAGTGTGTTTCGTATTTCAACAGTTATAAGGTAAAGTTATAAGGTAAAGGTTTAAGGTAAGGTAAGGTTTTACAGATAAAATGCCTGCTGGAAGTCAGCACGTGCGTTTGTGGCTCTTGGGTCCTGGCTGGTGGAAGGTACCAAATACGTTTGCCGTCAAGGGCTGCTACGAATGGACCTGTTGCTAACAGCGGTGGAAGCGGCAAAAAGAGGGAGAATCTCCAGTTGTAGCTCTTTTCATGGTGGACGCCACGTGACCCCAAAGGGCTGCTGATATTCGGTGAAACAGGATCACCAGTTCCTTAACAAAATTTCTACGGAAAAGCTAATCACTTTTGGGGGTTAAGGTGAGATGGTGGAATTGCCAGCAATATAACATGTTGTGACTACCTTCAATATCATTAGGTGCATTGATGACTCTCAAAAGAAAATATAAATACCATTGCAGGAGAAGATCATATAAATGAAAACGCTTTCGGTAAATAATGTAACCTTATTCAGTATCCGGGCATTGGCATGATGGTTAGAGTGTTCGCCAATGGCCCGGGAGAAATAAGAAAATTATTAACGATTTAATGGGGTGTCTTATAATTACTTCCACCACTATCTATCTATCTATATCTATATATATATATATATATACTTTAAGAAAAAACAACGAAACCGGTCACATAGGATTATAAATTTATTTCAATCCTGTTCCACATTTTTAAAATTTCCAAAAACACGAAAAAAGTAACAGGACTTCTTCAGATCTTTTTGATAAAAAAAAACTAGAATAGACACATAGGAGTGGGAGGGGATAGTGGGAGGGGATAGAAGGGGGGTGAAGAGTTACCTCTTCATTAAGCCCACTTCCGTTTAAATTTAAATTTCGGTTAGCAATGTAGTAAAATTGTTGTTTTTTTTAAACTTTTCTTTAATTAATAATTTTTTAACTATATTTAAACCTAAATTACAGATTTTTTATTGAATTTGATTTAAACTTTAAATAATAACTTCACGCAAAGATACAGTAATAGATATATTAAAACTAA
>OY757945.1:20646137-20663637 GCA_963585895.1 Sepioteuthis lessoniana | reverse complement strand
TTCTTTAAGAGCAAATTGCCATATAATTGAAAAAGTTAAACCGTCATTTGGCTAAAATGAATATATTTCAGTTGGTAACTCAGTAAGAGGAACCGGCCTCTTTAGATAGCCATCACACAATGGAGAGACATTTTTTATATTTTTTCAATGGATTCTAACTCGTTTATTAAAAAAAGAAAAAAGAAAAAAAAAGGGAAAAAAAGATATGTGCTATAAGCTAGTGTCAATAAAAGATGTAATATTATTGTCTGGTGTCATATATCCATCCATATCTTTCCCCAACAAACTGCAACTATATATATATATATATATTTACGTTGAGTTTTGCCAAAAAAAAATCAAACGTTATATATCAATTTAAATGTCCTTTAGGAGATTGTATCCCTCCAGTTATGGGTCACATAATACCACTGCTGTTCTTCTACAAAGATGGCTTTGGCATTAAATAACCCACTAAGGTTGATAGGCCATTAAACAAAAAACACAAACCAATCATTTACAGATATAGAAATATTCAATGCATACATGATATGCATACAGGAAAAATAATGCACAAATGTGTCCCAACAGATGAAATATGCATATATTTTTCTATGAACAAGCAGTATATGAAAGGGGATACAAAACTGGATAAAGGCTTACTTAAGAACTATAGACAGTAAACCTAATTGGTTTTACTGTATTATGGCCGAGCAAGAGACATCGTCTCTGTGCAAAGAACATAGACAAACGAGCGAAAATTGTTTTTTGGTATTGTCACGTGACATTCCATGAGCCATGCACACTCTCCATTATTTGTTGTCTCCAAGCACATTATCATTATTGTTGATGAATCACAATCTAACATTTAATGTTTGACCTGGTTCACTAGGTCAAATATTTATACAATAAGCTTATTAGAAAAATAAATTTTGCTATAAGTAGTACTGCCTCAACCTTCAATTCGAGGTTTCTCCAAGTTACCCAACAGGCTTAAGACTACCCCATACGCTTTCTTTGCGAGGGGGTCACCCCCACTGTTTTCAAATTCTTCCTATTCTGGCGACTATCTATGATTAAACATAATTTCCATCTTCTTTGCTTATCTGTTTATTAAATACAAATCATTATTAAAATATCCAGTTTAATTGAATTCAATTAGATTTACAGAATATGGAATTAAACAATCCTGAGCTACAGATAATTCATTTTATGACACGGGCGTATATTGATGATATCAGAGTTCAGTGAATTCAAAGAGATTTTAACTGATTGTAAATTGGAGAAATGAATGCTTTTTAGTTTTATCAATACTGGCATAAAGGCCGCATTTGGCGAGCGTTAAGCTCAAAGTCGAATTATATAAAATCTATAGAATTCCAAAACCAAGGTGTTTGTTTGTTTGTTTGTTTGTTCGTTTATGTTTTATGGCATATCAACCTTTGTAGGTTATTTCATGCCAAATCCATTTTTAGGCAAATAAACAGTTCTATCAGAAACAATTCAGTTTAGCGTAAGTACTGTCAAAAACATTTCTATTTCAGGCTATTCAGTTTAGTCAAACATTTCTATTTCAAACAATCTAAGTCTAGTATAGTTTTTGCTTACAAGCAGTTAGATGTCAAAACAGTTCAGTTAAATGTCAAAACAGACCAGGTAAATGTCAAAACAGTTCTATTTTTAACAATTCAGTTTAGAATAAGTACACAGTTTAAATGTCAAAAAGTTCTATTTCAAGCAATTCAATTGAGCATAAATATGGAGTTCAGTTCGATTTGACCCATAAACAGGACTCTATCAGGTGCTACCATTCCAGACCAGAGTAGACCTGGGAGCGATGCCAATGAACGGGTACTTCGCATTCCTCAAAGCTCCAGCATTACTGAAGCCTCACCATCGGATTGTTTAGTATCATAATCAGGACACTCACTGGGAGAGTCTTTCCCCTCTGCAGAGAAACAGTCGGTGTATTCTACAGCTCCAGCTGACTGGGCAAAAACTAAGGTGCGTTTTCTATAATAGTGTTCTTTTCTATAATTGTTATCTTTTTTATAATAGTTATCTCAGCTGAGTAATTATAACTATCAAGTTGAGAGTGATTGTGGACGCCACAATATCATTAATATTTGGAGGCTGTTTGCGTTTCACATAGTGCTAATATGCTCGGGAAAGGCATGAATCCAACTTTTTCAGTCAGCTGTGAGTAAATAGTAAGGCAGACTGTGTTCTTTAACTTTGAATAAGACGACTAGCCTAGGAAAAGGAAATATGAATTCACACAGCATTCAGTAAAGAAGGTCATACTGACAGTTTTCTTGGGCATGAAAGGACCCATCACTAATGTGTATGGGGAAGTATATTTTAGTCAAAATTATCTTAACAAATGGGCTAAGCAGAGGCTTGCCACTACAAGCCTGAATGAAAAAGACAGCCCATGAAGTGGAAACACGCTGAATCTCTGGTCAAGAAAAGTTTCTACACACAGCAGTCCATAAAGAAGGTCATGGTGACAGTGTTCTGGGACATGAAAGGACCCATCATGAATGGTCGGAAAAACCTGGGTTCAATCCCAGGTCACGACATAAAAATGGTACTTGATACCTCCTTGGTTAACACTCAGCAATATAAGGTACGTATCAAGGTTAAAGTGGAGCAATCCAGGGAAAGGAGTAGCACCCTCTCCTACGACTTGGTGAAGTAGCAATTGAAAAGGGAGCCTTCTGATCACCCCCGACTAAAGGGAGACAACTTTACTTACTTATATCTATGAGCTAAACACGAAATTCCAACTGAACTCCGGTTGACATCATCAGAAATGGACCCGGTGATCCAAGTTCAAATTCTGGATGAGGCTATTTGTAATTTACATAGTGCTAATACCTCTCCAGCTATGGGTGAATAGTAGGGCAGACTGAGCCCTTTAACCTTGGTATGGCAGCTGGTCTAGAAGGAAAACTTTACCCAAAAATTGACCTTGTGTCACATCCTGCTAGTGTGGAGATGTTGGGCAAATACACATGAAACCCTACGTTATGGACTGAGCTCAACCGGAACATCATTTCAATATCTATGTTTTAAATCCATCATGCTATTGTATAATTAAGCACTTTTTATTCTCCCACCCGTGTAATGCTAAGCTCTTCTAACAAATTGAGCACTCCAGTATACGGTAACGCAAAAAATATCAAAACAAACGAAAGCCAATGCTTAATGCATCATATTTCTCGAGCTGACGTTGGTCCACTTGATGACTGAGCGGTGAGATACAGTCTAACGTAATTTTGGGTGGGTTTCGATCCCAGCTTATATATATATATACGTAAGTATGAAAAAACATAAGGTCTTCAGAAAATCATTTGATTTAAACTTTAAATTATATATCAGTGTTAAACGTTTCATTTTTTTTAATATGAAAAAATTCAAGCTTTATTAGCGTATTTGAATAGGTGAAGTTCTATCTTCACAATTTTATCGTGATTAATTTCTATTTATCAATGAAAGGAAAAATGAAACAATTTTAAACATTCAATTTCTGTTACTCGCCTGCATTCCGTCTTGTGTGCGTTGACATGGAGACCTATGCCTGCCGCTGCTCATTCAAGACTATGTAGCAGGGTTTCGGCTTGGGCGAGTTTATTTGCCAGAAGCACTATGACATCGTGTTGCATTCTCATATACATGTTCATGGCGGATACATACTGACGCAATGAATAAACAGACGCAGGAAGACTTCTTTAGAAAAATATTTGTACCTCTCACTTTATTGCAAGGGTTCGAAAAGGGTTACTCAGGGTTTGCGTGTCAGAGGGAGCTGGAGATCGAACAGAAACTGCAATATTTTGACCCTCACTCTTATGGCCGTCACGTTGTGTCTTGTTCTTCTGATGCTTTGGAGAATGGAATTGAATTATTGGAAATAGAACTGTTCGATCATTTAACTGTGTGTAAACGAATGAGTTATGTTTCGCTGAATTGATTGTAATACATAAAATACTTGGTATCATTTAACTTTGTTGACTTTTGCTAAACAGAAGTGTAAAAATAGAACTGTTTGATCATTTAACTGTGTGCAAACAAATGAGTGATGTTTTGTTGAATTGTTAGTGATACATAGAAATACATTGAATCATTTAATTTTGATGACTTATGCTAAATGTGTACCATAGGACCAATGTGTTGTGCTGTAAAGAAAGAAGTCTGCAGAACAAGAAATACTCAAACTCGAAGATAAGGGAAGAAAATATAGCTGTCATTTATTATTCAGCTATGATCGCTGCAACTCGAAAAGTTCATTCTAGTTACGTCCTTCTTCTCCCTTCCTCTTGGGGGTGACGGGGTGTGGGTGAGAGCTGGCTATTGACACACGCCTGTCATAGCAGACTGGGTAGGACGGTTCGGGGCCTCAGAACCTTTGTCTCGCCCGTTTTGAAAGCTGCCTTCAACTCTCCCAAAATCTCATTACTTGTTTTCTTATATAGAGGTTTTGGAGAACAAATCGAAGATCCCCGAATGAAACATGTGATAATTCATCCGTGATTATTTTAAAATCACGTCTAACTTTGCAGGTCATTCTGCCTGCATGCGCTAGTCTCGTGACATCTTCACTGATTGACGACAGTGCCCATCCGTAATATTACAAATGGAATATTGAGAAATAGAACTGTTTGATCATTTAACTGTGAGTAAAAAATGACTGCTGTTTTGTGGAATTGTTAGTGATATATAGAAATACTTGGAATCATTTAACTTTGTTGACTTATGCTAAACTGAATTGTTAGAAATAGAACTGTTTGATCATTTAACAGTGTGTAAAAAAATGACTGATGTTTTGTTGAATCATTAGTGGTACATAGAAATACTTGCAATCATTCAACTCCGTACAAATAAACGAGTTATGCTGAATAGAGTAATTAGAGTTAAATAACAATATTTGAAATCACTTCACTGTCTGTAAATACATGGAAAATTGGAGAAAAGGGATGGTTAATGGTCAGGAATTAATGCAAACATTATGAACAGAATCATTGCAGGTTGTATTTGATATATAATGTAAGTGCATTGCTAATGATTTTTACTATAGAAATACACTGAAAATCAGGGAGAAAGGGATTGTCAATGGTCAGGAATTAATACAAGAATTATTGATTAAATAGAGCGATTAAGTATGTATTATGTAAATGAATTGCTAAAAATTTTTCTATGAAAATAGATGATTTTACAATAGAAGTGTATTGAAAATCCAGGAAGAAAGGGATTGTCAGTGGTCAGTAATTAATGCAAGCATTTTTGACAGAATAGGGATATTATGAAATGAATCAGATAACAAGTTGTTTCAAGAAAAATCATCAAAAATTCAAAAAATGTAAATCTTCGTTCAACTGATTAGATTTAATGAAAAATCGACTGAAAACTGGGGAAATCATGATTAATAAATTCATTTCTTTGTTATTTTCATTGTTAAATCACTAATTAATATCCCGGCCATTCTAATTACATTGATTAATTATTACAGAGGCTTTATTCTAATGATTCAATAACATTTTATGATTTATCAATAAATGCTGTTCTTTAACAAATTAGGCATTTTATGTCAATCCATTCTAACATGAAGCCGATCTTTTGTCATCTTATTTGCATATTTCAATTATTATGGCTGATAATTTCTAAATGATGAGACACTCAAATAATGGATGCTGACTTTGAAAGTTTATGGGACCATGACATTTGAAACCTTGCATCAGATTAGCTGAGGTAAGCATCAATATTATTAAGTGATATGCATTCTAAAATTAAGTATTTTAATTATCAAATTATGCAAGTTTTTTCTTCATCTTTCATTGTTTCTTTTTATCACATCTTTCTTGGTTGAATACACTCTGACCATTCAAATATGTAATAAAAGTATTTTTATAATTAATCTTAGGCAGGTCTTTTCTTCATCTTTCATTGTTTCTTTTTATCACATCTTTCTTGGTTGAATACACTCTGACCATTCAAATATGTAATAAAAGTATTTTTATAATTAATCTTAGGCAGGTCTTTTCTTCATCTTTCATTGTTTCTTTTTATCACATCTTTCTTGGTTGAGTACACTCTGACCATTCAAATATGTAATAAAAGTATTTTTATAATTAATCTTAGGCAGGTCTTTTCTTCATCTTTCATTGTTTCTTTTTATCACATCTTTCTTGGTTGAATACACTCTGACCATTCAAATATGTAATAAAAGTATTTTTATAATTAATCTTAGGCAGGTCTTTTCTTCATCTTTCATTGTTTCTTTTTATCACATCTTTCTTGGTTGAGTACACTCTGACCATTCAAATATGTAATAAAAGTATTTTTATAATTAATCTTAGGCAGGTCTTTTCTTCATCTTTCATTGTTTCTTTTTATCACATCTTTCTTGGTTGAATACACTCTGACCATTCAAATATGTAATAAAAGTATTTTTATAATTAATCTTAGGCAGGTCTTTTCTTCATCTTTCATTGTTTCTTTTTATCACATCTTTCTTGGTTGAATACACTCTGACCATTCAAATATGTAATAAAAGTATTTTTATAATTAATCTTAGGCAGGTCTTTTCTTCATCTTTCATTGTTTCTTTTTATCACATCTTTCTTGGTTGAATGCACTCTGACCATTCAAATATGTAATAAAAGTATTTTCATAATTAATCTTAGGCAGGTCTTTTCTTCATCTTTCATTGTTTCTTTTTATCACATCTTTCTTGGTTGAATACACTCTGACCATTCAAATATGTAATAAAAGTATTTTCATAATTAATCTTAGGCAGGTCTTTTCTTCATCTTTCATTGTTTCTTTTTATCACATCTTTCTTGGTTGAATACACTCTGACCATTCAAATATGTAATAAAAGTATTTTTATAATTAATCTTAGGCAGGTCTTTTTTACATCTTTCATTGTTTCTTTTTATCACATTTTCTTGGTTGAATACACTCTGACCATTCAAATATGTAATAAAAGTATTTTCATAATTAATCTTAGGCAAGTCTTTTTTTCATCTTTCATGGTTTCTTTTTGTCACATCTTTCTTGGTTGAATACACTCTGACCATTCAAATATGTAATAAAAGTATTTTTATAATTAATCTTAGGCAGGTCTTTTCTTCATCTTTCATTGTTTCTTTTTGTCACATCTTTCTTGGTTGAATACACTCTGACCATTCAAATATGTAATAAAAGTATTTTCATAATTAATCTTAGGCAGGTCTTTTCTTCATCTTTCATTGTTTCTTTTTATCACATCTTTCTTGGTTGAATACACTCTGACCATTCAAATATGTAACAAAAGTATTTTCATAATTAATCTTAGGCAGGTCTTTTCTTCATCTTTCATTGTTTCTTTTTATCAAATCTTTCTTGGTTGAATACACTCTGACCATTCAAATATGTAATAAAAGTATTTTTATAATTAATCTTAGGCAGGTCTTTTCTTCATCTTTCATTGTTTCTTTTTATCACATCTTTCTTGGTTGAATGCACTCTGACCATTCAAATATGTAATAAAAGTATTTTCATAATTAATCTTAGGCAGGTCTTTTCTTCATCTTTCATTGTTTCTTTTTATCACATCTTTCTTGGTTGAATACACTCTGACCATTCAAATATGTAACAAAAGTATTTTCATAATTAATCTTAGGCAGGTCTTTTCTTCATCTTTCATTGTTTCTTTTTATCAAATCTTTCTTGGTTGAATACACTCTGACCATTCAAATATGTAATAAAAGTATTTTCATAATTAATCTTAGGCAGGTCTTTTCTTTAACTTATTATTACTTTTCTCAACAATTATTTTAGTTAAATACTCTCTCGCCATTAAAATATAAGTATAAATATTTTCATTATTAATCTTTGCCAAGTCTTTTTTTTTCATAATTCTAGTTGCTTTTTATCACAACTGAATTATCTTGTTATTTCTAAAACAGCATGGGAGTGTCCTCATGGTGTAATGGTTAAACCGCTGAACTGCAGAATCGTAGTCAGCGAGTTCAAACACCAGTCCCACTATTACGTTCACTTTCGGACAAATACCCTTGGGAAAAATATGAACCCCCTTATCCTCACAGCTATGGCTTAAATAGTACCACTACTGTTCTTCTAAAAGGATGGCTTTGGCATTAAATAACCCACAAAGGTTGATATGCGATTAAACAAAGAAACCTTAAATGATACCACTACTGTTTTTCTAAAAGGATGGCTTTGGCATTAAATAACCTACAAAGGTTGATATGCGATTAAACAACGACACCTTTAATGATACCACTACTGTTCTTCTAAAAAGATGGCTTTGGCATTAAATAACTCACAAAGGTTGATATGCCATTAATCAAAGAAACCTTAAAAAGCACCATTACTGTTCTTCTACAAGGATGGCTTTGGCATTAAACAACCCACAAAGGTTGATATGCCATTAAACAAAGAAACCATAATTAGTACCACTACTGTTCTTCTACAAGGATGGCTTTGGCATTAAATAACCTACAAAGGTTGATATGCGATTAAACAAAGAAACCTTAAATGATACCATTGCTGTTCTTCTAAAAAGATGGCTTTGGCATTAAATAACTCACAAAGGTTGATATGCCATTAAACAAAGAAACCAAACTGAGTCAGCCCACTTTATTAACCTTTTGCATACCTGCAGGTTAGCATATAAGGTATGAAAGCATGGATGGTATCACAGAAATCCAAATTTCTTCTATAAAGCTACTCAAAACTCGTGTTCCCAATTGGTCAGCCTGACATTTGCTATTATTCTTTCTTATGTTTGCTATTCTTCACCGTTCTGAGTTGTGATAAAAACAAAACTGATTTAAGAGTTTTCCCTTTTCCTAGGCAGGTTATCTAACCAAGGCTAAAGAACCCAGTATGTCCTATTATTGAATCATAGCTGGAGGGAGAACAGGTGGATTCATGACATTCACGAAGTGAAACACCAATAGCCTTGTCCAGGTTTAGAACTCAAGTCACCAATTCCATTGCCTACGATGATAACCGTTACACTAAGTGCGCCTCAAAAAAAAATGTTTGCATCTGTAGGTGTCCATGGTGTAATGGTTATCATCATAGAAAATGAACACAGTGACACGAGTTCAAATCCTGGACAAGACTTATTGCATTTTCCATAGCACTAATACCCTTGGGAAAGGTATGAATCCAATTATTCTCCCTCCAGCTATGAGTAAATAGTCGGGCAGACTGTGTTCTTCAACCTTGCTGAGGCAACTAGTCTAGGAGAAGTAAAACTCTGAATTCAAACCTGTTAAACTCCACTTAAAAATTGACCTTGTGTCATATCCTGCCCGAGCAGAGGGGTTGGTAAATATGGCATCTGTAGACCAAGGGACCGTTTATTTTCACTCCTTAGGCCCAACCACAGAGCTATCTGAACAAATAAATGAGATCTGTAGACAAAACATAGGGGTTCTATCATTGTATCAAGCAAACTAGACATCTGATTCCTCATCATGCTTCTAAACACAACTAAATGTGTTTCTAAACATAATCCTTTCTAGTCAGTCATACTTATAATTTATACATGTACAATCTTTCACCAAACTGTCCCAAAAAGCAACCCCCCCAAAAAACAACAAATTCATTTCATTATCTGAGAACCTTTTGGCACAGTGCATGGGTTACTTAAGTGCAACATTAATGCAGGTTTTCACGCGCGCAGAGCAGACGTGTCACTCAGAGATGTCACAATAGCCCGAGATTGGAAACAGGGCTAGGGAGTGCAAATGACGTCACGCACCGGAAGCGCGTGGAGGATTTTGGGGATTTTGAAAAAGTCAGTGAGTAGAGTTGAGAACTGGACACCGAATAAGAAGGGTTGACTTTCGCTTGCTTGCAGGCACCTTGGGCAGGTGTCATACGAGATAGGGGGCAGATGAAAAAGTCACAATAGAAAGAATGTGTATCTCTCTCCTTATGTCAAAGAACCTTTAAACTCAAAGGTAATAAAAAGCTTCGTACCTGAACTAAGAAGTCATGTTTTTCATGTTTTGAGATTCCTATGTTCTATGTATATATTTTATGAACATTATATGTACGTTTCACATATCCGTATCATGGGTATGGTACAAAAGTACGTTATTATAAAAGAAAGATAAATGAAATCTTTCACAAAAAAAATAACTCCATCTTGATAAATGTTTCAAATGCCATCAGCAGTCATAATCAGTATCCGTAAATATGCCACAAGTCATTCCTCAGCTTGAGTCGACTTGTGCATGTGATGTTCATTGTTTGTATATTGATCTTAACTAGTGTGTGTGTGTGTGTACCTGTGTACATATGTGTGGAAAAAAGAAAGGTAATCAAATATACACTCCTGTGGTAGTCAATTGTTTATGTCTTATAACATGAATATTTCCCCTCTAATCAAGATCTCTCAACGGAGAGATAATGATAATATCGTTAATGTATTATATACATATTGCAAAGTCAGTTAACATATTTCAATATTTATTATATCTGGTTTCATGACACATTACAAAATCAATAAAACAAATAGATATTAAAAGGTAATTTTTGCTGACTATATATATATGTATAATTTTAAAGGTATTTTTTCAGTTCATTTTATTATTCTATTCCTCTCTAATGCTGCGAGCAATAGTGAACAGCTCCTGGAGGCAACACCCCACAAAAGAGCAGCTATACTGCCACCTATCACCCATCATGAAAACTATCCAAATTAGACAAACCAGACATGCAGGACACTGCTGGAGAAGTAGGGACGAGCTCATAAGTGATGTACTCTGGTGGACCCCTTCACATGGGTGAGTGAAAGCAGGGCGACCAGCTTGAACCTACATACAGCAGCTCTGTGAGGATATGGGGTGTAGCCCTGAGGACCTGCGATGAACGATAGGGAGAGGTGGCAAGAAAGGGTCAGAGATATCCATGCCGATGGCATGACATGATGATGATATATATATATATATATCTTTAAAATTATACCTATATATAGTAGGAAAGTAAAGTTGGCAACTGCAGTTGAGGGTGACCTAAAGGCTCCTTTTACAATAGCAACTACACCGAGGTGTAGGGGAGGGCACTAGTCCTTTCCCTGGATTGCTCCACTTTACCCTTGATATGTACCTTAAAATGCTGAGTGTTAAGCATGTGTACCTTCATTTCATTATCTCTTTTTCCTTTTAGAAAATTTTTTAACCTATACATAATAGGAGACAATAATTTTTTAACTGACTCTTGGCATAAAATGACCCAACAAAGTCTGACCGGATGAGTTTTTGTACCATATATAATTGTTGAACATAACAGTTAAATCGACTTTGGCAGAAAATAACCCAAAAAGGGTTGAGATGGCACAAAAATATGTAGCATCGCTTCAAGTTTTCAGGCAATAGTAAACAAATGTCAATATTTTTTTCTAAAAGGCTTAATATAGAAATTATCCTATATCTAATATTCAATGCCTGTTTTTGGGGTTTTTTTTACATATTTTAAACACACAAAATTTTTAAACATTTTTTTATATACATGTTTGCTCTAAACAGGAAAAGATGCTGGCAAAAGGTGATATTAAAATATGGAGCATTAAAAAAACTTTTCAAGACTTAAAATGTCAGGTAAAGGGCAGCATATATTACCACTTTTATTTAAATCCTGCAATCTGTGTAGCATTGTTGATGTGAAGTGAACGCAGATAAAATGTCTGTTTAGTGTAATAATGGAATGATAAAGAGAAAAACAAAGATGGAAAAAAATAACAAAAAACAAAACAAAAAAAGAGAACTGGGTATGTGATAAGAAATAAAATGTCATCATCTGAGACTGAAAAATGAAATAATAGAAAAAAAAAAATGAATCAAAAGTAAAATTAAAAGAATCTAAAAAGAAAAAAGTTGGTAGGAATAAATAGAATTGGAAAAAGGAGGAAATTAAAGAATGAAAAATTCAAAAAGTGTGGGGTAGAGGATAAGAAAATGGAAGAGGTGGATGGAGTGGAGGATATATAGAGGCAGTAAGGGAAAAGATTAAAGAGAGGAACAGAAACGGGAGATCAAGAGAGAGGGATGAACCAAGTTTGACTAGATCGGAAAGATGGAGAGACAAACTAATATGACATAAAAAAAAGAATGAACAGTTAAAGATGGATTAGAAAGAAATGAAGAACAGAAGTGGGATGAGACAGAAATGACAAACAAGTGGAATTGGATGAGACAGAAAAGATGAACATGTGACAGAGGATGAGACAGAAAAGGTGAACAGGTAACAGTGGATGAGACAGTCAGAAATGACGGACAATTGGAATTGGATCAGACAGAAAAGATGAACAGGTGAAGTTGGATGAGACAGAAATAATGGACAAGTGGATTTGGATGAGACAGAAAGGATTAACAGGTGGAGGTGAATGAGACAAGAAAGAAGAAAAGGTGGAGGTGGATGAGACAGAAAAGGTGAGAAGGTGGAGGTGGATGAGACAGAAAAGATGAAAAGGTGGAGGTGGATAAGACAGAAAAGGTGAACAGGTGGAGGTGGATGAGACAGAAAAGGTGAACTGGTGGAGATGGATGAGACAGAAAAGATGAGAAGGTGGAGGTGGATGAGACAGAAAAGATGAGAAGGTGGAGGTGGATGAGACAGAAAAGATGAGAAGGTGGAGGTGGAAGAGACAGAAAAGGTGAACAGGTGGAGGTGGTTGAGACAGAAAAGGTGAAAAGGTGGAGGTGGATGAGACAGAAAAGATGAGAAGGTGGAGGTGGAGGAGACAGAAAAGATGAAAAGGTGGAGGTGGATGAGGCAGAAAAGATGAAAAGGTGGAGGTGGATAAGACAGAAAAGGTGAACAGGTGGAGGTGGATGAGACAGAAAAGATGAGAAGGTGGAGGTGGAGGAGACAAAAAAGATGAAAAGATGGAGGTGGATGAGACAGAAAAGGTGAACAGGTGGAGGTGGATGAGGCAGAAAAGATGAAAAGGTGGAGGTGGATGAGACAGAAAAGATGAAAAGGTGGAGGTGGATAAGACAGAAAAGGTGAACAGGTGGAGATGGATGAGACAGAAAAGGTGAACTGGTGGAGGTGGATGAGACAGAAAAGATGAAAAGGTGGAGGTGGATGAGACAGAAAAGGTGAGAAGGTGGAGGTGGATGAGACAGAAAAGATGAGAAGGTGGAGGTGGATGAGACAGAAAAGATGAGAAGGTGGAGGTGGAAGAGACAGAAAAGGTGAAAAGGTGGAGGTGGATGAGACAGAAAAGATGAGAAGGTGGAGGTGGATGAGACAGAAAAGATGAAAAGGTGGATGTGGATGAGACAGAAAAGATGAAAAGGTGGAGGTGGATAAGACAGAAAAGGTGAACAGGTGGAGGTGGATGAGACAGAAAAGATGAGAAGGTGGAGGTGGAGGAGACAAAAAAGATGAAAAGATGGAGGTGGATGAGACAGAAAAGGTGAACAGGTGGAGGTGGATGAGGCAGAAAAGATGAAAAGGTGGAGGTGGATGAGACAGAAAAGATGAGAAGGTGGAGGTGGATGAAACAGAAAAGGTGAGAAGGTGGAGGTGGATGAGACAAAAAAGGTGAACAGGTGGAGGTGGATTAGGCAGAAAAGATGAAATGATGGAGGTGGATGAGACAGAAAAGGTGAACAGGGTGAGGTGGATGAGGCAGAAAAAGTGAAAAGATGGAGGTGGATAAGACAGAAAAGATGAGAAGGTGGAGGTGGATGAAACAGAAAAGATGAAAAGGTGGAGGTGGATGAGACAGAAAAGATGAGAAGGTGGAGGTGGATGAGGCAGAAAAGATGAAAAGGTGGAGGTGGATGAGACAGAAAAGGTGAGAAAGTGGAGGTGGATGAGACAGAAAAGGTGAGAAGGTGGAGGTGGAGGAGACAGAAAAGGTGAAAAGGTGGAGGTGGATGAGACAGAAAAGGTGAACAGGTGGAGGTGGATGAGGCAGAAAAGATGAAAAGGTGGGGGTGGATGAGACAGAAAAGGTGAGAAGGTGGAGGTGGATGAGACAGAAAAGAAGAAAAGGTGGAGGTGGATGAGACAGAAAAGGTGAAAAGGTGGAGGTGGATGAGACAGAAAAGGTGAGAAGGTGGAGGTGGATGAGGCAGAAAAGATGAAAAGGTGGAGGTGGATGAGACAGAAAAGGTGAGAAGGTGGAGGTGGATGAGACAGAAAAGAAGAAAAGGTGGAGGTGGATGAGACAGAAAAGGTGAAAAGGTGGAGGTGGATGAGACAGAAAAGGTGAGAAGGTGGAGGTGGATGAGACAGAAAAGAAGAAAAGGTGGAGGTGGATGAGACAGAAATGGTGAGAAGGTGGAGGTGGATGAGACAGAAAAGAAGAAAAGGTGGAGGTGGATGAGACAGAAAAGGTGAGAAGGTGGAGGTGGATGAGACAGAAAAGATGAAAAGGTGGAGGTGGATGAGACAGAAAAGGTGAACAGGTGGAGGTGGATGAGGCAGAAAAGATGAAAAGGTGGAGGTGGATGAGACAGAAAAGGTGAGAAGGTGGAGGTGGATGAGACAGAAAAGAAGAAAAGGTGGAGATGGATGAGACAGAAAAGGTGGAGGTGGATAAGACAGAAAAGAAGAAAAGGTGGAGGTGGATGAGACAGAAAAGGTGAGAAGGTGGAGGTGGAAGAGACAGAAAAGGTGAACAGGTGGAGGTGGTTGAGACAGAAAAGGTGAACAGGTGGAGGTGGATGAGACAGAAAAGATGAGAAGGTGGAGGTGGATGAGACAGAAAAGATGAAAAGGTGGAGGTGGATGAGGCAGAAAAGATGAAAAGGTGGAGGTGGATGAGACAGAAAAGATTAAAAGGTGGAGTTAGATTAGACAGAAAAGATGAACAGGTGGAGGTGGATGAGGCAGAAAAGATGAACAGGTTGAGTTTGATGAGACAGAAATAAGGAACAAGTGGAATTGGATGAGACAGAAAAGATGATCAGATGTAGTTGGATGAGACAGGAAGGAAGAACAGGTGGATTTGGATGAGACAGAAAAGAGAAACAGGGAGAGTTCAATGCAATTGAAGGATAAACAGGTGAAGTGGGATGAGACTGTTATGATGAGTAAATGTCGTTGGCTTTGACAGAAAGGATAAACAGGTGAATTTTGAGAGACAGAATGCATGAACAGGTGGAGTTTGATAAGAGAGATAATGAACAGGTGAAGCTGGATCAGATCGAAAGGATGAGCATCGAAGTTGAATGACCGTAGTGCGAGGAATAGTTAAAGTTGGATTTGACAGAAACGACAAAGTGGTGAAGTTTGATGATACAGAAAGAATGAAGCGGTGAACTTTGGTGATACAAAAATCAGGAATAATTAAAGTTTGACGAGATAGGAAAAAAGTAGGTTCTCAATTGGATCAATTGAAAGATATGAAGAACTTAAATTCGATGAGAAGAAAAAGATTAAAAGACTAATTTAAACAGTTGTTTTTATTGGGAATCCTTTTGAGATGAGGCTTCTTAATCTGAGAATTAATTTTTATTTATTGCGAACTTTTTGTCCTCATCTTGGTATTTTTTTTCTTCTCTCTACCTTTCGGCTAAATTTCACCTCCGGCCTTCTTTAGGTGATTAACCGCGACCTCGGATAGGAATGCCGAGTCTTGTAACCGTATCCCTATGGAAAGCAGTAATTACTGGGGATACGGTTACAAGACTCAGCATTCCTATCCGAGGTCGCGGTTAATCAACTGAAGAAGGCCAGAGGTGAAATTTGGCCGAAACGTAGTGAGAAGAAACAAAAAAAAAAAAAAAAAAAAAAAAAAAACTACCAAGATGAGGACAAAAAGTCCGCAATAAATGAAAATTAATTCTAATTTAATCAGGAACAGAAAAATGAATGTCATGTTGGATTAGGTGAGAAAAATATAGTAACCAACTTGGATCGGATGAATGAAATGAATTGGTTAAATTCGATGAAGTCACAGAGATGAATGAAACAAGGGCAGTGGTAGCAATGTCTATCAAAATGTCCATTGTTACTAATTAGACCCAGAGCGTGTTTGAGTCTTTTAGTATCTGAAAAATTCTTTATTTCATTATTTTAATGTTTTGAAAATAAACTTACCAACAAACTATTCTCTTTACAGTCATATGTGTAGAATACACACGCACACACACACACACACACACACACACATATATATATATATATATATATATATATATATATATATGTATGTATTGATGCGTGTATATTTAGACAGCGAGTTATTATTCAAGCGAGTTTCGTAACAGTGTAGCAGAAAGAAACTTGTATTTTTTGTTTGGTGCGTAATTTAATTTGACCGTTAGAGTCGCTGAACATTTTCACCCAATCAGGATGACCTGTCCTATTCATCCCGAACCATATTTCCTAGCAGCACCAAAAATTGAAGAAAGCCCGCGAAAGACTTTCTCTCCCTCAGAAATCCTCAATGGGAACGGACGTCAATTCGTCTGCTCCTGAATAGCAGTAGCAGCATCATACACTATGAGGAGAGCTATCTAGTTTATGGACCCCTAGGGTCTATTCTTCTAGACCAAGGCATCCTAGTTAAAAACAAATTAGATGATACACTCTAACAACTACCTTTTTTTCCTCCCTACGAGGCTCACAGCATACCAGCGTAAACCCATTTACTTCATGCTGCCATTAAAACCTTGATACAAAAACCTAACGACGTCTTCGTTCTTCTCCACCACCTTTATTTTCCATCAACATTTAGCGAGGGGATAACAACCAACGAAATACCAACGCTACCAACGAAATACCAACGCAACCAACGTAATATCAACATAACCAACTTAAACCTTAAACCAAAAACTCAATAATAACAACAATAATGATAATATCCCGATCGCTATAACAGACGATGGAACACTGTTTATTATTTTGAATTTTATTTTTTCAAGACTCCTTGTTATTTTTGTAGTGTCGAGATTTAGATGGTAAAGGAATTTCCCCACATCTTCCGCCCAAGAGCTTTCGACCATACTTTTGGTCGTCATCAGGGATAGTAGTTTTGAGTTGACTATTAAGTTTTTACAGCTTTAATAATTTATAGCGTTTTGTTTTGAAGTTGTCGGTTGGAACGTTTTCAGCGTTTGGTTTTAAAACAGTCGGGTGGAAAAAGGTTTAATAATAGCGTTAGCGATTTTTAGTTATTAATAATATTTAATGTGTTGGTGCCTGTGTTTAATGTTATTTTATTTTTTCTTTGTTTTTTTGTATTTCATGCATATTGCTTCGAGGTTTTTAAATCGTTTTTTATAATTGTTTTTATAAATAATTATTGTAGTATCTGTGAGGATCTTTTTTACACCGGAAGATATAAGTTGGTTAGTGCTATTGTTTTTTATAATTAAATATTGCTTTATGGAGTTATTTTCAGAAAGGTGATAAGTGAGACGACGAGATAATGTTGTAGTTGTATAGCCAATGTATTGGCAAGATATTATTTTTGTTTATGGGACTACATATATATATATATATATATATAGGAATTGGTATTAGATAACCATCA
>OY757945.1:20586137-20641137 GCA_963585895.1 Sepioteuthis lessoniana | reverse complement strand
GAGAGAGAGAGAGAGAGAGAGAGAGAGATGAGCAGAGGGAGAGAGATTGAGAGAGATATGAACAGAAGAAGAGAGAAAAAAAAAAGAAAGTGAGAGTGAGATGAGCATATGGAGAGAGTGAGAGAGAGAGATGAGTAGAAGGACAGAGATTGAAAGAGATACGAACAGAAGAAGAGGAGAGAGAGAGAGAGAGAGTGTGTGTGTGTGATGAGCATATGGAGAGAGCGAGAGAGAGAGATGAGTAGAAGGACAGAGATTGAAAGAGATACGAACAGAAGAAGAGGAGAGAGAGAGAGAGAGAGAGAGAGAAAGAGAGTGTGTGATGAGCATATGGAGAGAGCGAGAGAGAGAGAGAGAGAGAGAGAGAGAGAGAGAGAGAGAGGTGGGGGGAAGAAAATGTCAAATGTTGCAAAGTTTTGAAATAGTAGTGTTAACAGGAATGTGAGAAATGGTTTTCCTCCTACCTACCTCCCACTCTCCCTCCCTCTCTCTGCCTGCCTCCCTCCCTCTCTCTGCCTGTCTCCCTCCCTCTCTCTCCCTGGTAAAAGTCAAGCTACGTTATTGGAAGGCATAGCTGAATAGTAAGAGTGAACATTCAGAGACTCATAGATGGCATGCTGATGCCGTTGAAAAGAAAAGAAAATACGAAGAAAATGAAACATGACAAACATCGTATAGTTTATGATACATTGTCAAAAAGATACATCTCTTCAAAACTGGTTTTTGCTGTTTACTTTTTTTTTTTTTTTTTTTTGCTTTTTTATTTTTTTTTTATTTTCATATTTTCTTTTAGGGGGTGTGTAGGAGGAAGAGCCACACCCGACTTTCATCAGAAAAAGAAGAATGCATTTGCTGGAGTAAGTTTTGATAGATATGCGCAAACTGATCGGCAGATATGAATAGAAATCATTGATAGATAGATAGATAGATAGATAGATAGATAGATTTGAAGAGACTGAGATAGATAGATAGATAGATAGATAGATTTGAAGAGACTGAGATAGATAGATAGATAGATAGATAGATAGATTTGAAGAGACTGAGATAGATAGATAGATAGATAGATAGATAGATTTGAAGAGACTGAGATAGATAGATAGATAGATAGATAGATAGATAGATTTGAAGAGACTGAGATAGATAGATAGATAGATAGATAGATTTGAAGAGACTGAGATAGATAGATAGATAGATAGATAGATAGATAGATAGATAGATAGATTTGAAGAGACTGAGATAGATAGATAGATAGATAGATAGATAGATAGATATTAAAAGACTGAGATAGATAGATAGATAGATAGATAGATAGATAGATAGACTGACAAACATACAGAGTGAAATATAAACAGACTAAGAGATGTGGATATGGAAATAGATTTGAAGAGACTGAGATAGATAGATAGATAGATAGATAGATAGATAGATTTGAAGAGACTGAGATAGATAGAGAGATAGATAGATAGATAGATAGATAGATAGATAGATAGATTTGAAGAGACTGATATAGATAGATAGATAGATAGATAGATAGATAGATTTGAAGAGACTGAGATAGATAGATAGATAGATAGATAGATAGATATTAAAAGACTGAGATAGATAGATAGATAGATAGATAGATAGATATTAAAAGACTGAGATAGATAGATAGATAGATAGATAGATAGATAGACTGACAAACATACAGCGTGAAATATAAACAGACTAAGAGATGTGGATATGGAAATAGATTTGAAGAGACTGTGATTGATGGACAGAAGAGATATAAACAGGCTGAGACAGATAAGAAACTAGAAGACAGATATATATATATATGAAGAATTTGGAGGAAATAGATAGATATGAACAAAATACGATGATACAAACTATCTCAATTTATTCATATATATTTCTATTTCACTCTGTTTATATCTATCTATCTAACTATCTATTACAAGTCTGTTCATATCAACCCATTTCAGTCTTCAGATCTATCCATCTCAGTCTGTTCATACTATCTATCTATCTATCTATCTATTACAAGTGTGTTCATATCTACATATTACTTTGCCCAGTCAGCTGGGGCTGTAGAATACACTGACTGCTTCTCTGCAGAAGGGTAAGACGAGTGTCCTGATATGACACTAAACAATCTGATGGTGAGGTTCCAGCAGTGCTGGAGCTTTGGGGAATGCGGTGTACCCCTTCATTGCCATCGCTCCCAGGTCCACTCTGGCCCGGAGTGGTAGCACCTGATAGGCCCTATCTATGGGTTAAATAGAACTAACAGCATACTTATGCTAAAATGAATTGAGTAAACTGAATAGCTTGAAATAGAAATGTTTTTGACTATTAAACCGTACTTACACTTAAACTGCGTGCTTATGCTTAACTGAATTATTTCAAATAGAACTGTTTTTCGACATTAAAACTGTATTTACACTTAACTGAATTATTACATATAACTGCTTAAATAGTTTGAAATGGAAATGTTTTTGACCATTAAACTGTGTACTTATGCTAAACTGAATTGTTTTCAATAGAACAGATTATTTACGTAAAAATGGATTTGGCGTTAAATAACCTACAAAGGTTGATATGCCATAAAACCAAACAAACAAACAAACAAACAAATCTACCTAATACAGTCTTCAGATCTATCTATCTCAGTCTGTTCATACTATCTATCTATCTATCTATCTATCTATCTATCTATCTATCTATCTCATTCTGTTCAAATCTATCCTAGTCTATTCATCCCAATCGGTTGGGGCTGTAGAGTACGCTGCAAGCATCTCTATAGCGGGGTGAGAACTCGCCAACAAGTGTCCTGGATATAATACTAAGCCATTTGATGGTAAGATTTCAGTCCTGGAGACTTGGACAATGTGGAGTAATGCTTCACTGCCATTACACCCAGGTCAACTCTGTAACGAAGTGGTACTACCTGTTAGGGTGCCATCTATAGGTCAAATAGAAATATTTGATCCCTTTCTAGACTTGGAACCATTTATCTGTGTGCGAAAGAATAAACAATAATTTTGATAATAATTATTTGTGTTAACAAGCAATACTTGAAACCATTTAACTGTGTGCAAATAAAACTACAGGGTGGAACGATAGAATGGTCGCCCTAGAAAAGACGACTTGATTCCATTTTCGTTGAATTTCTTTTTTCTTTGCAGACTATCTACTAGTTGGCCAGTTGTGTACAAATCCCAAGAGCGATAGAAGCCTTCTATAATGTCTGAAAGTGACACAATGTTCAACGAGCAAGATCAGAGATGCGCCGCTGTACAACTCATGCTCTCTACCGATCCAAGTTATGACAACAGGACCATTGCCAGCACCCTCAAAATGCAAATCGGGATTGTCACGAATATCAGGGACGTGCCCAGGGTGATGAAAACAAAGTTTCCGGCTACGGTTATGGTCTTTGCTGTGGTCTCAAGTGAGGGCCACATCATGCCACCTCACTTCGAAGTCGGCTTGAAAGTCAACACCAAAGTGTACCTGGATGTGCTGAAGTGTGTGGTGATCCCCTGGTGCAATCAGGTGGCCGGTGGCAAACCCTGGGTGTGGCAGCAGGGCTCGACGCCGGCCCACAAGTCCAAAGAGACCCAGACTTGGCTTCAGAAGGAGTGCAACGACTTTGTACTCTTCTCTCACGGGCCCCTCCTACTCTGACCTGAACCCGCTGGACTACTTCGTTTGGTCATACGTCGAGAACATCACCAACATGACCTCCCACAACACCAAAGCCAGCCTGATCGCCGCCACCCTCCGAGTATTCGTCGAACTTCTACCGGATCCGTATCGAGGTGGTGATTGAGGCTGAAGGCGGCTATATTGAATAGATGTCAGCTCTACTACATAATCAAGTTACCTGAATTGATTTTTTCAATTAATTTTTTAAACAAATGAGCTTTGGTTCTGTAGTACAGCCATAAACATCTCAGTCACAACTGTGATACAAACACATTTACAAATGTGAAACACGGTACAAAACAAATACACAGGTGATGCCATTGTTCAGGTACGAACGGTTTATTAATTACTTGACTTCGGTTCTTCGACCCGAGGAGAGACAGACACACACAATTCTGTAAAGTCTTTCGTAATCATACTATGCTAACAACACCCCAATGTTCGGCACATCTCGTGACGTTTTAGATCTCAATTCACCTTCGTTGGTCGAGACTCGAAAAAATTAACCGCCGCCGCAACGGTAGAAAACTCAACTCAATGACAGAAAACTCGATTCTCTGCCCCAATGGCAGAAACTCAATTGTCTGCCTGCATGGTCCAATCTCAAATCCTCAACTGATGTGTTTTTTAAAATCCTCAAATTCTCAGCCCATCTCTTCTGGGCATGACATCATCAACACTCCAGCTCTATTTCCTGTCTGGGGTTTATTTTGACAATGGTGATTGTCATATCCTTTGCGTGCGAGCGTAAACTGTGCCAAATGCTATGCACCTGAACTCTTAACCCGAATAGTTCAAAGCCCAACCAAACTGAATGATAAAATATAATTAATGAAAAATGATTAAAATAAAAAAAATCATTCCTTAATTATATAACAGTTCATTCAGAAATTGTTACTCACAAATTATTCATTTACAAGTCATAAGTTTTTATTCTTTAACACTAACCAATCAAAAATTTATATATATATAGAAATATATATATATATATTGCGTAAATAATGGAAAAGAATCCGACAGTATGGAGAAAAATTGAAAAACAAAAAAAGATACAAAGTGTTGAATATATTCTGAAACAAAGTCAACGCTATAACGTTTCGGTTTTAAAAAATCATCATCAGGACTTTAGAAAATATTATACCAAGTATTGTCAGATCAACGATGAATGCTTAATTTATATGTCTATCTCAGTCTCTTCCAATTATATATGTATGCACAGGATTTGGCATTGAATAACCTACAAGGGTTGATATGCCATAAAACCAAACCAACCCAAATCATATATATTTAATATATATGTATGCACAGGATTTGGCATTGAATAACCTACAAGGGTTGATATGCCATAAAACCAAACCAACCCAAATCATATATATCTAATACATATGTATAAAGAGAATTTGGCATTAAATAACCTACAAGGGTTGATATGCCATAAAACCAAACCAACCCAAATCATATATATCTAATACATATGTATAAAGAGAATTTGGCATTAAATAACCTACAAGGGTTGATATGCCATAAAACCAAACCAACCAACCAACCTATTCATGTCACTCTCATTCTCTTCAAATTTATCTCTCTAGCTATCTAACGATTAGTCTGTTCATATCTATTTTATTTTCTTCGTATCTATCTCCCTATCCATCTCACTGAGTCTGTTCATAGTGAGACTAAAAGACCCCCCAAACCCCCCCCATCCAACAGGTTCAGAAACACTTGACAAAAGGGAAATGAAGTTCTTAAATTTTCTCTTTTTGTGGAGCCATCTCTTCTGTATGTCGCTTTTATGACCCGCTACTTCGCACTGACTCTAAAACGCGCTCATTTTTTCGCGGCGAACAATCCAACTTCTTTTAGAACGCAAGTTTCACTCAAGCATCATCTCCTTCTTTCGGCATTGCAGTTCTCGCCAATGTTAGAAAAATGGCAAAGAAGAATTCGCGGACGTATATATATATATATATATATGCATATATATATAGAGAGAGAGAGACAGACAGACAGAGTTAAATAGTGAAAGCGACTGAGAAAGAGACAAATAAAAAAGAACAGAGTCAGAGAACGAGAGAGATAAACATATATATATATATATATATATATACAGAGAGAGTGGGGGAAGGAGACAGACAGACAGACAGAGTTACATAGTGAAAGCGACAGAGAAACAAATACAGAAGAACAGAGTCTGAGAGAAAGAGAGAGATAGACACAGATATATATAGAGTGAGAGAGACAGACAGACAGACGGACAAAGTTAGAGAAAAAGAGACACTCGGAGACAGAGAAACAGACAAATAGAGAGAAAGAGTTGGATGAGCAAAGAGAGACAGATATATAGACATATAGAGAGACAGACAGAGAGAGGAAGAGAGGGTCAGAGATAGACGTAAGTCGTTTTTGTCCTTCCTTCAAAAGCGGCGCTCATCATCCTTACAGTGTTCTAAGTAAGCGTTATTCTCCAACAAAACTTAGAGTTTAAACAGTGCTTTTCCCGGGGACAAAAATACCCACACATAATCCTATAAAAACAGTTTATTTAAATTAAAGAAATAAGAATAATATTAATCTTGAAGTCAAAATTTTGAAAACTGTGGAAATATATATATATATATATATATATATATATTAGTAAGTTTCTGTGGGTGCTAGTGATATTTGTGTGTAAAGTCAAATATTTGATTAATAAAATATTTCTTTATTTAATTTTTTGTTCATTATCTATAACATGAAAACAAAGTTGTTTTGGTTTTGGTTATACGAAGAATAGAAGTTTCGCTAAAAGGTACGTTTCGACATTTGTGCAGTGTTTTCAGGGGATTTAATTTTTATGTAAATTCCAGTGGATTTAAGTAGGAACGATTCAGATACTATTATGAGTGACAGCATGTCCCTTGTAGGGTGATATTTGTTCAACTCCCCTCCAAGATAGAGTATGACGCAAAGCCCTTTTTAAAGTAAGAGCTGGACACGGGTCGAAGCGCGCATGACTAGCTGTGCCAGAAATTCTTGGTTCCGTCAGTAATCCCTTACGGGTGTGCCTCAGGTACCAAGCAATGAACTTGGTCCTGCCGAAGTAGGTGTGGACGGCTCCCTGATAATAAGGAGTACCAAATTTAGACAACAAACAAGATCAAATGAACGAGACCTCACGAGCCGGTCAGTGCACCACGAACACGGCCGACAAGACTGTGGCCCATCCGCAAGGCCTCATTATTTGGCTCAGTATAGCGGTCAAGTGTAGTGTCAGGAGTGTACTGTTTTTTTTTTTTCAAAGGAAAAATTGGCGTATTAACCGTCAAGGCACGCGCCTTTGCCACTAAAGTATAAAAGAGTAATTATGAAAATGATCAAAGCATAATAATCCGTATATATATATATATATATATATATATATATTAATAAACTCTCGGAAAAGGTATATCTCCCTTAAGTGACGTTTTTATACTAGTTCTTTTGTGAGCGTCTGTTTGATTTCTTTTTTTTTTTTTTTGTTTAATGGCATATCAACCTCTTGTTGTATTTTGACCTTTTGACCCGGCCAAAAATGCCATTCCAAGATGATGCACCGGAAGGAGGTGACACATTCTAATGGCAGTTATGAGAGGAAATTGCGTGGGCGGAAATTGGCTGATGAAATGGGACGAGCTAAAAAATTCCCATGGTACACTCATAGACTGATGCACCGGAAGAGAGTAACCTCTGAACTGCATGACAGTTATTTCCGCTTGATGACGATTAAACATTCGATTTCAAAGATCAAGTGGGCGTTGAACTATTATATAATGCAGTCAAGACAACAGTTGAGTTGCAGCCAGTTGGAGACGAGATGTGGTAGGGAAAGCCACATCAGGCCTTAGGGGCCTTAGGGGCCTGGTGAGTTGGGGTTCAGAGAAGATGCTGATAAGATGCAATAAAGAAAGCTATCACCTAGCAGAGTGGGCCCTGGGCCTCCGGTTGAGCAGCCCTGGAGAACGAGAAAGACACAACGCTGACGGCCATAAGTTTGGGGGTCAAAATATTGCAGTTATGTTCGGTCTTCAACTCCCTCTCACACGCAAACCTTGAACAACCCTTTTCGAACCCTTGCAATAAAGGGAGAGGTAAATATTTTGCTAAAGAAGTCTTCTTGCGTGCGTCTTTGTCATTGCGTCTGTATTTATTATTGTGTCGTTATGATACGGCACATGAGAATATAACACTTTGTAGGTTATTTAATGCCAAAGCCATCCTTCTAGAATAACAGCAGAGGTACTATTTAACCCATAGCTGGGAGGATAAGAGGGTTCATACCTTTCCCGAAAGTGAACGTAATAGCGCGACTGGAATACGAACTCGATTAGTACGAATCCGCTGTCCATCGCTTTAACCATAACCCCACGAGGACACCCCCGCGAGCCTCTGTAGAAAAAACGTCGTCCAATGAAAAACTATACTAATTAAAACTAACAACAACAACAAACCCCAAAGCAAACAGAAAAAAAAAATTTATTTTGATAAAATACTAATTTTTTTTATCGAATAAGTCAGATTTATTTTGTCAGTATTTATACTTTAATTAACAAAATCCCAGACACCTGCAGTGAGCGGAAAAGTTTAATTTACGGATGTTAATTCTGAATCTCAAACAATTTTTAAAAAAATTAAATACATATCTATTTAACCTGAATTTTTTTCTACCTTATTAACACCAACCTTAGAAGTTAAAACTGCGAAAGCAAATAAAATAAAAATGCAAAAAAAAAAAAAAAAAAAGATAAAAACGCCGAGAGGAGAAATATTATACTTTACTAAAGCGTTTTTTGAACTTCAAAAACAAGGCATTTGTACTAACAAAATAAACAAACCGTAATAAAAAAAAAATGTAAACAAAATTTAATTCTCGATAGAATTATATAAAAAAAACAGGTAGAAACCATTAATGTGCATTTTCATTGAAGGAGTCAAATCAACAAAATAACTGAGGCGGAGTTGGCGCATGAAAACAAAATACAAATAAAATATGTTGTCCTCAGAAGTTAGAAGAAAAATATCTGTAATGTCTCAAGGTATATATATATATATATATAGGACAGGTCTGATTGATGCTAGCTCCCAATTTAAAAACCTGTTAGAGTCGACACGTTGGACAAGTTCAAAGACCACCGGCGCTACTAACCCACGCCACACGCAGAGCCAGCTAGCTAGGAACAATTTACACTCACTCACCTCCTGACCCTTATCAGGTGGAAGAAAAGAACATCTATCTCTTCTAACTTACCGACTTCCTTTTAGATTTTAAAAAGATACGTTTGTGATAACGGCCAGGCAGAGGGGATTTTTAGCCAGTAGCCGAGACGCGAGCGTTAGAAACACATGGACGAAAGGTATACAGTTCTAATAAGCTTATCTTATCTTTGCAATCTTTTATAAAATGTACACTAATAATTACATATATGTATGTATATATATATATATATATATATATATATATATATATATAAGACACTTTGGTTTTGCCCAGTCGGCTGGGGCTGAAAAATGCACCGACTGCTTCTCTGCAGAGGGGTAACCCCCCACCAACGAGTGTCCTGATATGACACTAAACAATCTGATGGTGAGGTTCCGGTAATGCTGGAGTTTTGGGGAATACGGAGTATCCCTTAATTGCCATCGCTCCCACGTTCACTCTGGCCCGGCGTGGTAGCACCTGATAGGGCCCTATCTATGGGTTAAATAGAACTAACGGCATACTTATACTAAACTGGATTATTTGAGTAAACTGAACAGCTTGAAATAGAAATGTTTTTGACAATTAAACCGTACTTACACTTAAACTGTGTGCTTATGCTAATCTGAAACCGTACTTACATTTAAACTGCTTGCTTCTGCTAAAGTGAATTATTTGAAACGGAACTGTCTTTTGACACTGAAACTGTACTTTGACTAAACTGAATTGTTTAATATAGATCTGTTTTGACATTTAACTGTAGAACTGCTTGACTAAACTGAATAGCTTGAAATAGAAATGTTTTTCGCATTTCAACTGCTTACTTATGCTAAACTGAATTGTTTGAAATAGAACTATTTTCATGAAAATGGATTTGGCGTTAAATAACCTACAAAAGTTGATATGCCATAAAACCAACCAACCAACCAACCAACCAACCAATTTTTTGCAAGTCAAATATTCTGGTGTATAACCTTTGCTGTTTGTTTAATTTTGTTGACTTTTCGTTTCACTTAAAAATTTTCATTTGCTACATTACAGGGTGGAACGATAAAATTGACGTCAATTCAGGTAACTTGATTATGTAGTAGAGCTGACATCTATTCAATGTAGCCACCTTCAGCCTCAATCACCGCCTCGATACGGATCCGGAATTTAGAGCATGCCTTTTTCCACAAGCGCCTGCAGGAGCTCGGCGAATACTCGGCGGATGGTGGCGATCAGGCTGGCTTTGGTGTTGTGGGAGGTCATGTTGGTGATGTTCTCGACGTATGACCAAACGAAGTAGTCCAGCGGGTTCAGGTCGGAAGAGGAGGGGGGCCAGTGAGAAAAGGGTACAGGGTCGTAGCACTCCTTCTGGAGCCAAGCTTGGGTCTCTTTGGACTTGTGGGCCGGCGTCGAGCCCTGCTGCCACACCCAGGGTCTCCCATCGGCCACCTGATTGCACCAGAGGAACACCACACTCTTCAGCACATCCAGGTACACGTTGGTGTTGACTTTCAAGCCGACTTCGAAGTGAGGTGGCATGATGTGGCCCTCACTTGAAACCACACCAAAGACCATAACCGTAGTTGGAAACTTTGTTTTCACCACCCCTGGGCACGTCCCTGTTATTCGTGGCAATCCAGATTTGCATTTTGAGGGTGCTGGCAAAGGTCCTGTTGTCATAACGTGGATCGGTAGAGCGAACGAGCTGTACAGTGGCGCATCTCCGATCTCGCTCGTTGAACATTGTGTCCCCTTCAGACATGATAGAAGGCTCCTTTCGCTCTTGGGATTTGTATACAACTGGCCAACTAGTAGATGGTCTGCAAAGAAAAAAGAAAACCGGTTTTCATTGAACGGAAATGGAATCATGTCGTCTTTTCTAGGGCGGCAATTTTATCGTTCCACTCTGTATAATAGGGGCTCGCTAAGCGAACACGTTGACATATTCAACACTACCCCAACTATAGATTCAAAACGATTATTCAAAAGCTAGAATCGGTTCCGGACATTGGCCTAGCGGTTAGAGTGTTCGCCAATCGTCCGGGAGACTTGGGTTCAATCCCAGGTCGAGTCATACCAAAGACTCAAAAAATGGTACTTTATGCTTCCTTGCTTAACACTCAGCATTATAAGGTACGGATCAAGGGTAAAAAAGAGCTATCAAAAGGAGTAGCGACCTCCCCTACACCTTGGTGTAGTAGCTATTGAAAAGGGAACCTTCGGGTCACCCTCGACTATGGTCGCCAACTTTTATTTACTATTACTCGCAGGTTCACTCTGACCCAAGGTCGTAGTATCCGTTAGGGTTCTATCTATTCAATCATTTACTAAGGACTACTTTTAGTAGTTATTTAAAACCATTCAACTGTGTACAAAATATTTTTCAATAAGATTAAGTCCTTCTTTCTTTAGTTTTTATCGGTGGTCTTATATTTATGTCAAAAATGAATTTTAAAATTTAGCATAAATGCTAATATACATATAAGAAAATGAATTTAAATTTTTTATCTTAAATATCTGTTAACCTTGTCTTTCATATATCTGATTTTCATCATTTAAAAAAGTGTAAATGAAATCTTTTTCTTCGTTTTTGAGGGTGGTCTTATATTTTCGTCCAGGAGTCTATCTCCTCAAATCTAACGACTTCGTTTTGATACGCTTGTTATGACGGTCAGGCAGACGAGAGTTGCAGAGACGTGAGCGTTAGAAACACATGGGCGAAAGGTATTCACATCTTAGTAATTTTTTATAAAATGTACGCTAATATATATATATATATATATATATATATATATATATATATATATATGAAAGGCAATTTTGTTGCAAGTCAAATATTCTGTTGCGTAACCTTTGCTGTTTAATTTTGTTGACTTTTCGTTGCACTTAAAAATTTTCATTCGCAACATTATAATACGGACTTGGAAATATATACGCTGGCAAAGTCGATACTACCTCCCACTACATATCTTTCAAATAAAAACCCCATCTTTTATTGCTTTAACTAGCGAACGTTTTATTAAAATCCAATAACGTAATGGCCATCTTTGTTAGAAAAGGGACACGACGATTCTAGAAAATGATAAAAACCCAAGAAAGTACGTAGCAAATTGAATGACACCCTGATATTGTGGAATATATGGATATCATGGAATATATGGATACTAGTTAAAAAAAAATTCACATCTTTCAACGACAAGAAGCAAGAATTCCGAATGAATGACAAAAGGAAAAAAAAAACCAAAAAATTCTGATCTAAAAAGAACCTCTATGTCTCCTAAAAATAAGTACAAATATCTTAAGTAACGAGAAGCCAATGTTTTCCAATGATGTGGAAGATCTTAACGGCAAAAATAAAAGAAGGAATTTTGGTAAAGAAAAATGCTCCTTTTCTCATAAAACGATTATCTGTCATCGTACAATAAGATTTTTTTTAACTGAATTTTTGACGGGCATTCTGGAAGTGTCATTATAGTCCTATTCGGGTGTATATTCCAGAAAGTGTTTGGGTTAGTTTCTGGCTATTATAAGATTCTTTCATTTACATACCTTATTGACAAAGCCTTGAATTCGCTGGCTGTATCCCTTGCAGAGAGGGTAAGACCCTCCACCACACACAAAAAGGAATGTCCTGATATGACACTAAACTACATCTGATAGTGAGGCTGGAGATTTAAGGGAGTGTAAAGTACCTTCTTCCGAGCCATTACACTCAGGCCCACTCTGACACTAAGTAAAAGAACCCGTTTGGCTCCCATCTATGGTTCAAATAGATTCGTTTAAAAAATTATTCGTATTTGTTAGGACCGTGTGCAAAAAAAAAAAAAATCTTTTAAGAAATAACAAAAAAAATGTAAATCTGAATCTACAATAAACAGGATTCCCGATCCTCTTGGCATAAAATAACCTTAGAAAGGTTGACATCCTGTTAAACCCAATCAACCAAAAAAAAACTATCCGTGGTGATGAGCTCAGATGTTTTTTTATCATGTTCTTTTTTTTTTTCATTTTTGGCAGGCATTCTGTAGGTGTCAAAATGGTTGTATATTGGTATACTTGCAATGTTTTTTTTGTTGATATTTGAGATCTACTGCGTACACTTCTGGTTGCAACCAAAGTTTTCTGGTCATAAGACTTCTTTCGTTTATTCACAATTCTTCCCCCTTTGTTCCAAAATTCTTATTTAACAACCAAACACTTCTTTTTTCTCCAAGTGCTTTGCAGTCCAGTCAGCTGGGGCAGTACAATACACCAACTGGATAACTGTAGAGGGGTAAGACCCTTTTCCCAAAGAGCATTCGGGAAAAGACATTCAGTAATCTGATAGTGTGGCTCCAGTTTTGGAGCTTTGGGGAATGTGGAGTACCCTTTCATCGCCATTGCTCTCAGGTCTATCTGGCCTGGAGTGGTAGCACCTGATAGATTTCTGGCTATAAGTCAAATAGAACTAAACTGTCTACTGATGCTAAACTAAATTGTTTGAAATAGAACTGTTTTTGACATTTAAACTCATGATGTTTAATTGAATTGTTTGTGATACATAGCAATACTTGAAAACATTATACTGTGAGCAACTGCGAGCAATATTGAACAAGTCTAGGCGGCAACCCCACAAGACACCAACTATACGGCCACCTGCCTCACGAAAACTATCCAAGTTAGACGAACTAGACATGCAGTACACTGCTGGAGAAGCAGGGACGAGCTCATAAGTGATGTACTCCTATGAACCCCCACATATGGCCGGGCAAAGGCAGGACGACCAGCACGAACATACATTCAGCAGCTATGTGAGGATACGGGATGTAGCCCTGAAGACCTGCCAGAGGCGATGAACGAGAGGGAGAAGTGGCGAGAGAGGATCAGGGATATCCGTGCTTGTGGCACGACAAGATGATGATGATGATGAATTATTTATATCAGATAGAAATAAGTTGGCACCCTTAGTTGAGAGTGACCTGAAGGTTCCCTTTTCAATAGCTACTACATGAAGATTTTTGTATGTTGCACTTTTAAACACCCATCGTTGATTTAACATCGCTAATATCATCCCTCACAGTACTGATGATGGTTCATTAGAACTGAAACGCTATAGTGTCAACTTTGCTTCTCAATAAATCTCTCCTTCTACTTGGATTACCTTGTTATCAATTTTTCTTTATATATTATCGCATTACACTCCATCATTTACTTCCATATATATATATATATATTATTGCCTTCAGCTATTTTTAATTGCCTGAGGTTCACCAGATTGTGTGAAATTCTAAGCTGCAAATTTTACGGTTTGTGTTAAATAATTAGATTACTCTATTGGATAATAGATTTCTCTATCTATGGGACATAGACATAGAAACAGAATGGGGTGAATAAATACATAGACTGACAGATATGAACAGAATAAGATGAATATTTACAGACTGAAATAGATAGATAGACAGAAACAGACTGAGATAGATAGATAGATAGATAGATAGATAGATAGATAGATAGATAGATATGGACTGAATGTGATAGATAGATAGATAGATAGATAGATATTGTCAGAATGAGATAGATAGAAAGATAGATAGATAGATAGATAGATAGATAGATATGAACAGATTGAGATAGATTAATAAATAGAGAGATATGAATAAACTGAGATAGATAGATAGATAGACAGATAGATATGGACTGAATGAGAGAGATAGATAGATAGATAGATAGATAGATAGATAGATATTGTCAGATTGAGATAGATAGATAGATAGATAGATAGATATTGTCAGATTGAGATAGATAGATAGATAAATTGATAGATATGAACAAAGTAGGATAGCTAGCACTATTGCTTTAATATTGAGCTCTTACTTTCTGTAAATTGGTCAGTTGATTTGATTTTTCTTTTCAATAATAATAATAATAATAATAATAATAATGATAATAATAATAATATTGATATATGAATCGACTCCTGCAGCAAAACCGTCTTTTAAAGACATTCTCTAGTGATCAGCCATCGAAATACTTATCGTCTTAGGGCTACTTAGATTCAACAAACTTTTGGGAACTATAACTTGATCATATATCTATTTAAACTTTGCCTGAAACCTTTCTAATTTGTTAGTTTGTTTGGATTTTATGACATATCAACCTTTGTAGGTTATTTCATGCCAAATCCATTTTTATACATATAATCAATTCTATTTCAAAAAATTCAGCTTGGCATAAGTACACAGTTTAATTGTCAAAAACTCTATTTCTATTCCGAGCTATTCAGTTAAGTCAAACGGTTCCAATACAAACAATTTAGTTTAGTATAAGTATAGTTTTTGTTTAAATGTCAAAACAGTTCTATTTCAAATGATTCAGTTTAATTCAAACAATCCAGTTTAGCATAAGTGCAGTTTCAATGTCAAAAAACAGTTCTATTTCAAACAATTCAGTTTAGCATGCAGGAAAGTTCCATTTCAATTAATTCAGTTTAGCATAAGCATGCAGTTTAAATGTCAAAACAATTCTATTTCAAGCAATTCAGTTTAGCATCATGCTGTTTAGTTCGATTCGACCCATGCATAGGACCCTACCAGGTGCTAATACACTGGGCCAGAGTGGACCAGGGGAGTGATGGCAATGAAGGGGTATTCTGCATTTCCCAAAGTTCCAGCATTACTGTAGCCTCACCATCAGATTGTTTAGTGTCATATCTAGGATACTCGTTGGGGGGAGTCTTACCCCTCTGCAGAGATAGAGTTGGTGTATTCTATAGCCCCAGGTGATTGGGAAAGTGAGGTAGCTGTTAATGTGCTGAACTGCAATATTGTAGTAAGAAATTTCAGACTCCAGTCATGTTATTATGTTCATTTTCAATCTACGAGTTGCATACGATAAGTTTCCAGAATTTTTTCGTATGGGTATTTAAAATTGTTGTAGACTTCAGTATGTTATTGTTATACATCTTATGAGATGACTGACGAATTTGTATGATTTCAGGTTCAAATCAACAACTACAGCAGGAATTGGAATACACCCTACTAAAGCCTGGGGAATTTCAAAAATGCAATCTGACACTTTAGAAGAACAATATACAATAAAATTCTGCTTTAAACTTGGAAAAAAGGTCACAGAAACGTATGGAATGCTTCAGACTGCTTTTGAAGCATCTTGCATGAATCGAGCATCAGTTTTTGAGTGGCATAAGAGATTCAAGGAAGGCTAGGAGTCTGTGAGGGATGATGAGAGGTGTGGGAGGAGTAAGGAGGTCAATACACCAGAGTTGATAGGCCAAAGGGTTAGGGTTAGGGTTAGAGTTACTATGTTGAGGTTTTAAGGGAGTTCAGGAAGAGATTCCTTAGAAAGAGGCCAGCACTCTTGGAATCGGGTCATTGGCATTTCCACCAGGACAATGCACCAGTCCACAACTCCATCCTTATCACAGACTTTTTGACCAGATAGGCATCAACACAGTTCCTTACCCTCCCTATAGTAGAGACCTTGCTCCCTGTGACTTTTGCTTATTCCCTAAGCTCAGAGGCTGTCGTTATGAGACAATTGAGGAGATGAAAGAGGCTGTGACAAAGGTCAGTGATACGCTCACACAAGAGGACTTCCATAGGGTCTTCCAGAAGTTGTTGGAACTGTAGAACAAGTGTATTGCAGCCGGACTATATTACTTCGAAGGGGACTAGAGTTTCACGTGTATACGATCAATAAAAGTGCCCATACGGAAAAAGTCTGGAAACTTATCATATGCACCTCGTAATACTTTTTAGGGAAAATTATGGGCCCCTTTATTCCACCCCACTTCAGCAATGGGTTAGATAGTACCACAATTTTTCTTCTATAAGGATTGTTTTGGCATTACATGAACCATAAAATAAAATAAAAAAAACAAAACCATGTTTCTCTAAAAATAATAAAATTCTGTTATCTCTGGTTTCAAAGAAAAGTAACTTTTTATCAATGAATGTTTTTGAAGAGTACTAATTCTTGGGTGCTACTGTATTCAAATTCACAGAGTGTTTTGCAGATAAGTAGATTTTCAATCTTGATAACCAACAGATGTCGCTCGGATTCACTTTGAGTTACCTCATTTTGAAATTTTATAATGTAAGTGGTTTTCAAAGTGTGAGTTTCTTGAAGATTTTCCAGACTATAATCCCCGTATTTCGTCTGTTTTCGAACTTGATGCATTGTACCAATAATCTTAAGATAATATGGAGAAGGTACAGCCAGACATAATCCAACCAATCAAATGTCTTCGTTTTTTTTCTTTTTTCTATGTTTTATCTTCTCCTTTGTATTTCACTGATTCAGGTGTACGATACGCAAGTGCATTGGTTTATTTTATTGATTCATTTTACTTTGCTTGAATCTTTGAGTAAAATTGCAAAATTAGCATTCAACAAGGATACAAACATTCAATGTTCAAGTTCAAATTCTGGACAAGGCTGTTTTGTGTTCCACTTCTGTTTACTATGTTTAGGTACAAGTGTTAAGCTATATAAAGTTCCAGGTTCAATCCCAGCTACAGGTAAGAATAAGAAGGAATACTTTCTTCAACTTAACACTTATACCCAGTTATAATATTTACCAACCCCTCCGCTTGGGCAGGATATGACACATGGTCACTTTTTAAGTGAAGTTTAACAGGTTTGAATTCAGAGTTTTCCTTCTAGACTAGTTGCCTGACCAAGGCTAAAGAAATCAGTCTGTCCTACTATTTACCCATAGCTGGAGAGAGAATAATTGGATTCATACCTTTCCCAAGGGTATTAATGCTATGTGAAATGCAATTAGCCTGGTCCAGGATTTGAACTCGTGTCGCCATGTCCATTTCCTGCGACGATAACCATTACACCACTGGTTGTACCCTGTTATGGTTAACAGAATTGGAACAGTCTACCCCAGTAGATTAAATAAGGGATACAGTTTGAACTTTTGTAGTAGTCTCCTGAGTATGACATGAAACACCTGAAGAAGGCCGAAGATCATATCAGCCGAAGCTTTGTGATTATAACCATAAAGATGATGTTAATAGTCCTAATATTCTAAGTGATAAAAATTATCAAGCTTTATTTCAGAAATTTGTACATTGCCTTAATGACCTGCTCCTTCATACTGTCCCTAAAGTGTGCTTATTTTTCCAGTGAGCTGTCCACCTTCTTTTAGACGACCTAGTAAAACTAAAACTGCTCTCCTTCTTGGCCCAGTCAGCTGGGGCCGCAGAATACACTGACTGCATCTCTGCAGAGGCATAAGGCTTCCCCAATGAGTGTCCTGGTTATGGCACTAAGCAATCTGACGGTGAGGCTCCAATAATGCTGGAGCTTTGGAGAATGTGGAGTGCTCCTTCATTGCCATTGTTCCCAGGTCCACTATGGCTCAGAGTAGTAACACCTGATAAGGTCCAATTTATGGGCCAAATATAACTGTTTGACATTTAAACTGTACTTATGCAAAACTGAATTGCTTTAAATAGAACTGCTTTTACATTTAATTGCATATTTATTTTAGAAAGAAAAAATTAAACCATTTAGCTATGTGAAAACAATGAGCTCAGACTCATTAAAAGATATCAATAGTATATTTAATACATATATATAAAAAGATTTGTCATTAAATAACCTACAATGTTTGATATGCCATAAAACCCAACCAAACCAAATCATATATATTTAATACATATGTGTAAAGAGGATTTGGGATTAAATAACCTACAATGGTTGATATGCCATAAAACCAAACTAAACCAAATCCTATATATTTAGGATATATGAATAAAAGGATTTGGCATTAAATAGCCTACAATGGTTGACATGCCATAAAACCCAACCCAACCAAATCCTATGTATTTAATATATATGAATAAAAGGATTTGGCATTAAATAACCTACAATGGTTGATATGCTATGAAACCAAACCAAACCAAACCAAACCGAATCTCCCCCTCCCTTCAGCATAACAGCTCTCACCAAAGAAAGCAAAAAGAGAAAGGATGAATTTGTGTGAATTGCAATAACTTTGGTCAAAAATATTAACTTAGAAAAACTTTGAAATTATGTCTGGTGTAAATTCGATCAAATTGTTTTCATACATGACCGTAGAAAATGCAATCGAAAAGAAAAAGGAAAAAACATATCTGATATTTTGACCATGGATAATTTTTTTTGTATGAAAAATTCTTCTTCTGCAAATATTGTCGATTATCCTCCTTTCAAATTACTTTCACTGACATGAAGAGACCTAAATAATTCCGTCATCTTTTTGCACAGTTGGCTGGCGCTGTAGAATACACAGACTGCATCTCTGCAAAGAGGTAACCCTCCAACGAGTGTCCTGGATATGATACTAAACAATCTGATGGTGAGGTTCCAGTAATGCTGGGGCTTTGGGGAATACAGAGCATCCCTTCATTGCCATTGCTCCCAGGTCCACTCTGGCCCGGTGTGGTAGCACCTGATAGGGCCCTATCTACGGGTTAAATAGAACTAATGGCATACTTATGCTAAACTGATTTATTTGACTAAACTGAATAGCTTGAAATACAAATGTTTTTGACTATTAAACTGTACTTACATTTAAACTGTGTGCTTATGCTAAACAGAATTATCTGAAATGGAACTGACTTTTGATATTGAAACTGTATTTACACTATACGGAATTGTTTAACATAGAACTGTTTTGTCATTTAATTGTGTGTAAACAAAATCTTTACTTATACTTAACGGAATTAGCTGAATTAGAACTGCTTGACTAAACCGAATAACTAGAAATAGAAATGTTTTTCACAATTAAACTGTACTTACATTTAAACTGCGTGCTTATGCTAAACTGTATTGTTTGAAATTGATCTGTTTTTGACATTGAAACTGTACTTACACTAAAGTGAATTGTTTTATATAACTGAATAAACTGAATAGTTTGAAATAGAAATGTTTTTGACACTTAAGCCATATACTCATGCAACTGAATTGTTTTAAATAGAACTGATTATTTTCATAAAGATGAATTTGGCGTTAAATAACCTACAAAGGTTGATATGCCATAAAACCCAACCAACCAACCAACCAACCAATCTGTCATCTTTTTTAACAGAAACTAGTGTTATGTTTGGTTCCTTTGTTTAATGGCATGTCCACCTTTATGAATTATTTAATACCAAAGTCGTTCTTTTAGAAGAAGAGCAGTGATTCTATTTAGCCCATTACTGGGTGACATAAGTGGGTTCATAACTTTCAAGGTATTAGTCAGAAAGTGAATGTAATAGCTTGACTGAAGTTTGAACACACTCACTTCCAGGCCACTGTCCAGCACTTTAACCATTATTACTCCAGAAACTACGTTAGTAATTACCAATAAATTGTTCCTCACAAAATGGTGGTCCTCTGAAACTAGTGGACAAATTCACCTACTTTTCAAAGCAGCTTCTCATCAACCAAGAATGACATCAACATGTGACTAGCAAAGGCATGGACAGTTATCAATAGGCTAACAGTCATATGGAATTTAGATAAAATAAAACGCAGTTTTTTCCAAGCAGCGTTTGTGTTGATACTGCTATGGATGCACCATATAGACTCATACTAAATGTATGGGGAAAAAACTTGACAGCAATCACACAAGAATGCTGCGAGCCACATTGAACAAGTCCTGGCAGCAAAAGAGAGGCAGTACGGCCACCGACCACCCATCACGAAAACTCTCCAAATTAGATGAACCAGACATGTGGGACAAGTACGGATGAACTCATAAGCGATGTACTCCTGAGGACCCCTTCACACGGACATATCTACAACAGCTCTGTGCCGATACAGGAGATAACTTTGAATACATCCCGGAAGCAATGGACACTAGAGACGAGTGGTGAGAGAGGGTCAGGGAGATCCGTACTAACAGCGTGACATGATGATGATGATGAATTAAAAGAAATAACCATAGAATGAAGAAAAATATTAAAAATAAGGAATAAGACAGGACAAACATGCAGCATTGATATTTAGGAAAAAGAAATTGTGAAAAAAATTTACTTGGCTTTTTCAAAAAAATTCCCCCTATTCATTGAATGTCCCATATATATAAATATATATATACCAACCCCTCCACTCAGACAGGATATGACACAAGGTCAATTTTTAAGCGGAGTTTAACAGGTTTGAATTCAGAGTTTTCCTTCTCCTAGACTAGTTACCTAACCAAGGCTGAAGAACCCAGTCTGCCCTACTATGTACCCATAGCTGGAAGGAGAATAATTGGATTCATATCTTTCCCAAGGGTATTAGTGCAATGTGAAATGCAATCAGTCTCATCAAGGATTTGAACTTACATCGCTGTGTCCATTTCCTATGATGATAACCATTAAACCATGGACACCTCCAAATAAATATATATATTTATAAGTATATATATATACACGTGTGTGTTGGTCATTCAATAAAGATATATAAAGTAAAAATGGCAACGGTAGTTGAGGGCAACCCAAAGGCTCCCTTTTCAAAAGCTACAACACCGAGGTGTACTCCTTTGCCTGGACTGCTCCACTTACCCTTGATCCATTCATTATAATGCTGTGTGTTAAGTAAGGCAATATCAAGTACCATGTGTTTAGTCTTTGGCATGTCTCGATCTGGGATTGAACCCTGGTCTCCTGGGCCATTAGCAAACACTTTACCTACAAGGGCATATATATATATATATATATATATTGTAGATTGATTTCGTACAGCTGGTCCATTTATTAGTTGTCAGATAATAAAGAACATGTGTTCCATAATGAAGTATTGATTATTGATTATCGATAGATATTTTCTAAGATTAGTAATGCCTGGTATAAATCTACAAGTGAACATTGACCCCACTAATATCGTCTTTATCAATACAGAGCGTACTCTCGAGGGAAGTATAGCAGAATAGGTTAGCCGAGACATTTTGATGAATCAAAAAAGAAAATAAGATCAATAGTCCATTCTCTTGTAATGATAATAGCTCATCCCCAAATCACAGAATTTACCTTAGTAATGATAATTCAATAACCTTATTGCTATCAGTTATTTCTGTATTTTCTTACTAAAGTTAATAATTTAGTTCACATAAAAGCTTTGAAGAGAGAAAGAATATAAGCATCGATTCTTGTAACCCTTATGGACATATGTAAAGATTCATTACTCTGTCAATTCTTTGAATTGGCCACGTTTTATGTTAGCTTCATGATCAACTCACCAAATTCTTCCAGAAAAGATAATCAACATTTTAAATTTTGTAGAAAAAATGAACTATGCATATTTACCAACCCCTCCACTCGGGCAGGATATGACGCAAGGTCAATTTCTAAGCGGAGTTTAACAGGTTTGAATTCAGAGTTTTCCTTTGCCTAACCGTATTTACCAACCCCTCCGCTCTGGCAGGATATGACACAAGGTCAATTTTTTAAGCAGAGTTTAACAGGTTTGAATTCAGAGTTTTCCTTCTCCTAGACAAGTTGCCTCACCAAATCTTAACAGCATGAGTTGAAAGGACTCAAAATTCTATGTTTAATATTTAATCTTTGATGTTTCCTTTTTCCTTTTCAGGTATAGAAAAGCCATTCATTGGAAAGAAGAGGTTTAAACATTAAATATAGAATTTTGAACTATTTCTACACATGCTGTCAAAATTTGAGATCATTTGAACGAGATTCGGGCATTCGGGTTATTAGATTACAAAATGATATCAAATTTTCTGGAACACCCTGTACATCTCAAAGGACATTAGATTTTTTTGAAACACCTTATATCACTTTTTATTGGGAGTAGCTATGCTGTTTAGAGGAAACACTGACAATAACCCTTTGATATTTCACTCTCTGATGATGATTACCCCTCCCCCTTTAAATTACTACAGAACTTCTTATTTAAAAACAAAACACCCCACCACCACAACCAAAAAAAAAATTATTTATTACATATAATAATTTCCTTAGAACCCAAACTAGTGTGAATAATTCAATGATTTTAACAAAGTATCTTATTTTACAAATTTTCTCTGTTTTACTTGAATTTAAGACAATTATTTTACATGTTCCTGGTTTCAGTTCATTTGTTTAACGATTATTATATAAGGAATAGGTTGCCGATCAATTTTGTAAAATAAGGTTGGTTGGTTGGGTTTGGGTTTTTAATGGCACATCAACCATTGTAGATGTACATAAGGTATTTCAAATAAATTTGTGATCTAAAAACTTGACCAATTCTTATTCAAATGATATAAAATCTTAACCATATTTACCAACCCCTCCGCTCGGACAGGATATGACACAAGGTCAATTTTTAGAGAGAGAGAGAGAGAGAGAGAGAGAGAGAGAGAGAGAGAGAAAGAGAGAGAGCGATGCAAAGAGATGGCAAGAGAGAAGGAAAGAAAGCCTGGTTTGGTTTGGTTTGGTTTTATGACATATCAAACATTATAGGTTATTTAATGCCAAATCCTATTTATCATATTTACCCCCTCCCCGTTAGGATGTGACACAAGGTCAATTTTTAAGCGGAGTTTAACAGGTCTGAAATCAGAGTTTTCCTTCTCCTGGACTAGTTGCCTCACTAAGGCTGAAGAACCTAGTCTGCCCTACTATTTACCCATAGCTGGAGGGAGAATAATTGCATTCATACCTTTCCCAAGGGTATTAGAGCTATGTGAAATGCAATTAGCCTGGTCCAGGATTTGAACTCGTGTCGTCATGTCCATATCCTACGACGATAACCATTACACCATGGGCACCTCCTAGAAAAAATGAACTATGAGAAGCAACCAATCAGTAAAGTTGGCAACCATAGTCGACGGTGACCAGAAGGTTCCTTTTTCAGTAGCTACTACACCAAGGTGTAGGGGAGGGCGCTACTCCTTTCCCTGGATTGCTCCACTTTACCCTTGATACACACCTTATAATGCTGAGTGTTAAGCAAGGAGGTATCGAGTACCATATTTTAAGTCTTTGGTATGACTCGACCTGGGATGGAACCCAAGTCTCCTGGAGCATTGGTAAACACTCTACCCACAACGCCAATGAGCCAGTTTTAAAGCTTCATTTCTCAATCAATTCTTTCAATTGGTCACTTTATCCAATTCTGTCAGAAAAGAAAATTCTTTGTTTTTTCATTTGGGTTTTATGGCATATCAACCTTTGTAGGTTATTTAATGCCAAATCCATTTTTATACAATAAAACAGTTCGATTTTGAACAATTCAGTTTAGCATAAGTACACAGTTTAATTGTCAAAAACATTTCTATTTCAAGCTATTCCATTTAATCAAGCAGTTCTAATTCAAACAATTTAGTTTAGTATAAGTATAGTTTTTGTCTACACACAATTAGATGCCAAAACAGTCCTATTTCAAATAATTCAGTTTAGCGTAAGACAGTTTCAATGTCAAAAACAGTTCTATTTCAAACAATTCAATTTAGCATAAGTACACTGTTCACATGTCAAAAAAAAGTTCTATTTCTTGCAATTCACTTTTGAATAAGTACACAGTTTAGTCCTATTTGACCCATAGATAGGACCCTATCTGGTGTCACCACTCCAAGCCAGATTGGACCTGGGAGTGATGGCAATGAAAGGGTGCACTGCATTTCCCAAAGCTCTTGTATTACTGGAGCCTCACCATCAGATTGTTTCGTGTCAACTCCAGGACATTTGTTGGGGAGCGGGTTGTTTACCTCTGCAGAGGTGCCGTCTGTGTATTCTACAGCCCCAGCTGACTGGGCAATGAAAATAAAATAAAATCACCTTTTTAAATTTTGTTGTAAAAATGAACCAGTAGGAATGTTTTAATTATTTTTCTCTCTATTCTACCAATTAGCCTCTTTCTATGATAGCATATATATATATATATATATATATATATATATATATATATATATATACTGAATTCTACCTGAAAAGATAAAGTCAACATCTTGAATGTTATTGAAAATATGAATATTAAGAGGACTATATAAAGAGCTTATAAACAATTAGTTTCACTTGTTAATAAAAAATCACTTCAGATACAAAAAAGAAAACGGAATTTAATGATGTCGAACACTATACTAATACATTGGTTTGCTTGACATTGATTTTAGTGGTTTGGTTTATTGGGTTTTATGGCATATCAACCTTTGTAGCTTATTTAACGCCAAATCCATTTTTATGTAAATAATCTGTTCTATTTAAAAGAATTCAATTTAGCATAAGTACACAGTTTAATGGTCAAAAACATTTCCATTTCAAAATATTCAAGCAGTTATATGTAACAATTCAGTTAAGTGTAAATACAGTTTTAATGTTGAAAATCAGTTCTATTTGAAATAATTCAGTTAAGCATAAGCACGCAGTTTAAATGTAAGTATGGTTTAATTGTCAAAAACATTTGTATTTCAAGCTATTCAGTTTACTCAAACAATTCATTTTAGCATAAGTATGCTGTTAGTACTATTTAACCTAGAGATAGGGCCCTATCAGGTGCTACCACTCCGGGCCAGAGTGGACCTGGGAGCGATGGCAATGAAGGGGTACTCCACATTCCCCAAAGCTTCAGCGCTGCTGGAACCTCACCATTAGATTGTTTAGTGTCATATCCTGGACACTCGTTGGGCGGGGGGTCTTACCCCTCTGCAGAGAAGCAGTTAGTGTATTCTACAGCCCCAGCCGACTGGGCAAGCATTGATTTTAATAAGCAGGCATAGACAAAGATGTTGATAGATAGACATGAAAAGGTTGGGAATGATCAAAAGGGATTGAGATAGATTGATACATCTCGAAAGATTGAGAAGTATGTGAATGAACGGAGATAGATATAAAAAAAACGTGAGAGAGATATGAACAGAAAGAAAGATATGAAGTGGGATAGATAGATATGAACAGATAGAGACAGATGAGATCAATTGGGATAGATAGATAGATAGATAGATAGATTGATAGATATTAAAAGACTGAGATAGATAGATAGATAGATAGATAGATATTAAAAGACTGAGATAGATAGATAGACAGATAGATATGAACAGGCTGAGATAGATAGATAGATAGATAGATAGATAGATAGATAGATAGATCTAAAATGATTGAATCCAATAGATATGAATGGATAGATATAGATAAGAAAAAAACGGAGGGCAGTAGATAGATAGATAAATATAAACAGATGGATATATGTATATATATATATATATATATATATATATATATATATATATATATATATATATATAGATAGATAGATAGATAGATAGATATGGAAAAAAGGAGATAGATAGATAGATAGATAGTTTGATTGATAGATTGACAGAGAGATACGTAGATAGATAGATAGATAGATAGATAGATAGATATGAACAGGCTGAGATAGATAGATAGATAGATAGATAGATAGATAGTTTGATTGATAGATTGACAGAGAGATACATAGATAGATAGATAGATAGATAGATCTAAAATGATTGAATCCATTAGATATGAACGGATAGAGATAGATAAGAAAAAAAACGGAGGGAGGTAGATAGATAAATATAAACAGATAGATATATGTATATATATATATATATATATATATATATATATATATATATATATATATATAGATAGATTGATAGATAGATAGATATGGAGAAAATGAGATAGATAGATAGATAGATAGATAGATAGATCTAAAATGATTGAATCCAATAGATATGAATGGATATAGATAGATAAGAAAAAAAAAATGGAGTGAGGTAGATAGATAGATAAATATAAACATATATATATATATATATAGATAGATTGATAGATAGATATGGAGAAAATGAGATAGATAGATAGATAGATAGATCAGAAATGGAGGGAGATTGATGGATAGGTAGATAGATTGATAGGTTTGGTTTGGTTTCTTTGTTTAATGGCATATCAACCTTTGTAGGTTATTTAATGCCAAAGCCATTCTCCTAGAAGAACAGTAGTGTTACTATTTAACCCATAGTTGGCGGAGGATAAGGGGGTTCATACCTTTCCCAAGGGTATTTGCCCGAAAGTGAACGTAATAGCGCGACTGGAGTACGAACTCGCTTACTACGATTCTGCAGTCCATTGCTTTAACCATTACACCACGAGGACACCCCCCAGATTGATAGATATGAACAGAGTGAAACAGATAGATAGATAGATAGATAGATAGATATGAACAAAATGAGATAGATAGATAGATAGATAGATAGATAGATAGATCTGTAATGAATGAAACCAATAGTTATGAATGGATGAAGGTTGAAAAAAAATTGAGGGAGATAGATAGATAGATAGATTAGAAGAAAGTGATAGATAGATAGATAGATAGATAGATAGATAGATAGATAGATATGAACAGGGTGAGATAGATAGATAGATAGATAGATAGATAGATATGAACAAAATGAGATAGATAGATAGATAGATAGATAGATAGATAGATATGAACAAACTGACATAGATAGATAGATAGATAGATAGATAGATAGATAGATAGATATGAACAAACTGACATAACTAGCTAGCTAGCTAGAGAGATAGATAGATATGAACAAACTGACATAGATAGATAGATAGATAGATAGATAGATAGATATGAACAAACTGACATAGATAGATTGATAGATAGATATGAACAAACTGACATAGATAGATAGATAGATAGATAGATATGAACAAACTGACATAGATAGATAGATAGATAGATATGAACAAACTGACATAGATAGATAGATAGATAGATAGATATGAACAAACTGACATAGATAGATAGATAGATAGATATGAACAAACTGACATAGCTAGCTAGATAGATAGATAGATAGATAGATAGATATGAACAAACTGACATAGCTAGATAGATAGATAGATAGATAGATAGATAGATAGATATGAACAAACTGACATAGATAGATAGATAGATAGATAGATAGATATGAACAAACTGACATAGCTAGATAGATAGATAGATAGATAGATAGATATGAACAAACTGACATAGATAGATAGATAGATAGATAGATAGATATGAACAAACTGACATAGATAGATAGATAGATAGATAGATAGATAGATATGAACAAACTGACATAGATAGATATGAAATTATGGAGACCAATAATTTTAAAACGATGGATATGAATATGAACTAACTGTGATAAAAAGTACAAGTGTTTGTTTATGGCAAATATTTGTGTCGATATGTATATACCATTAGAAACAAACGAGAACTTCTTTCATAAACATGTCATTGTTAAATGTTGAAAAGAAAAAACCCAAACCGAATGACAGTAGCACAGAATAAAAGTTATTTAAACTTAGGTTCCATCTCATAATTTATTTTATTTTGTTGGGGGGAGATAACAGTGACAAAGAAAATTTCATTGGAGACACATTGGAGATATGTCGATGATTCACCAGTGAATATGAAAAGAAATTTAATTGGCAGCACAAAATAGATCAATCTGTCTTTCCCTAGTTGAATTTAAAAATTAAGCATTCAGACGCTTTCGTTTTCAGTAATAAGATCACTTACATTTTGAAGAATTATTCATCGTTAACTATAACAGTTAGTTGGAATCTGACTGTGCTTTTCAGGCCATTTCAGATGAGGATATAAATATTGGAAGTGACATGGTCACTATGTCCGATGAGAGAGGAAAAATCTTGACCCGTCATGATTTTGCCTCTTGAATATTCAATAGAAAATGGTTTCTTTGTTTAATGCCATATCAACCTTTGGATGTTATTTAATGCCAAAGTCATCCTTGTAGAAGAACAGTTGTGATACTATTTAAGGTTTCTTTGTTTAATGGCATATCAACCTTAGAGGGTTATTTAATGCCAAAGCCATCCTTATGGAAAGACCATAGTGGTTGTATTTAAGTTTCTCTGTTTAATGGCATATCAACCTTTGTGGGTTATTTAATGCCAAAGCCATCCTTATGGAAAGACCATAGTGGTAGTATTTAAGTTTCTCTGTTTAATGGCATATCAACCTTTGTGGGTTATTTAATGCCAAAGCAATCCTTATGGAAAGACTATAGTGGTAGTATCTAAGTTTCTCTGTTTATTGGCATATTAACCTTTAAGGGTTATTTAATGCCAAAGCCATCCCTATAGAAAGACAGTGGTGGTACTATTTAACTCATTGCTTTGGAGATAAGGGTGACTGGAATTTGAACTCGTTTTCAACAATGTCACTAATTAGTACATTAGCCACTACACCATAAGCACTCCCCCTTTATATATATTCTGGCTTCTTCTTTGTTCAATCGCATATTAACCTTTGTGGGTCATTTTATTGTATTGTGGTAAGGAAGAGATACACAGTGAAATAAAGAGTTAATTATTTATTAAGTCATCATCATCATCATCATCATGTCGTGCCGCCTGCACGGATATCCCTGACCCTCTCTCGCCACTTCTCCCTATCATTCATCGCCTCCTGCAGGTCTTCTGGGTTACATCCCGTGTCCTCACATAACTGCTGTATGTAAGTTCGGGCTGGTCGTCCTGCTTTTGCTTGGCCATATGTGGGGGTCCATAGGAGTACGTCACTTACGAGCTCGTCCTTACTTCTCCAGCAGTGTCCGGCGTGTCTGGCTCGTCTAACCTGTATAGTTTTTGTGATGGGAGGCAAGTGGCCGTACAGTTGGCGTCTCGTGGGATGTTGTCGCCAGGACTTGTTCAATATTGCTCTCAACATTCTTGTGTAGTTGCCGTCAAGTTTCTTCTCCAGCTGTTTAGTTAGCGTCCATGTAGTGCATCCATATAGCAGTATCGATACAACTGCTGCCTGGAAGAAACTGCGCTTCATTTCATCGGTCAGGTCTGATTTCCATATGATTGAGAGCCTATCTATAGCCGTCCATGCTTTCGTCAGTCGTGTGTCGATGTCGTTTTCGGTTGATAGTCTCATGCTGTGGGTGTTACATCCAAAGTTGGTCTTACTACTGACTGAGAGCTTTCAGTACCGATGTACTTAAAAAACACAATGTCTTTTATACCTCCATGATACTGGAAGTCAGGTGGTACGAGCCACTATACAACACATTTAATGCCAAAGCCGTCCTTATAGAATGACAGTATTGGTACTATTTAACGTATAGCTGGAGGGGATAAGGGAGTTTATACCTTTCCTAAGGGTATTAGTCGGAAAGTGAACATAATAGTGCCACAGGAGTTTGACCTCATTAATTAGGATATTGAAGCCGAGCACATTAGCCATCAGCCACAATGCCATGGGGACTCACTCCTAGTGAATATTATAATGAAGGACAGACTGAACATTACCCAAAGCTTTTAAACAGGAGCCTCACCAATCAGACATAATTTCATGTCCTCCCCAGAACTCTGAAACATTCTGATAAAAGCAATAAAGGAAAAAGAGCATGATCAATAGTCCAGACACCTTTTGGAATGATAACAGCTTACCTCAAAACTAGAGACTTCATCTTGTTAATGATCATTCGGTAACCTTTTCCTCTATCAGTGATGTTCTTATTGATTTCCTTACTAATATTAATAACTTTGCTCATAGGTGAGCCATAAAGAGAATGGATAACATAGGAAGAAAATCACTGCAGTGTGATTCAGTAAGTGATTTTCTCTTTTAAGGCCATCATATCTCAAACTACGTACGACATTACTAGTACTTAAAATATTCAGACTCTTGACCTGATCTTTATCGTTATACTCACAATGTTTCAGCCGATATAACCTTCACTCTGCTTTAGATGTTTCATGTCAAACTCAGGAGTCCACACAAACTGAACCCTTTCTTTGAACCACAAAGTCGACTATTCCAGTTCTGTTAGCCATGACTGGGTACAAGTGTTAACTCATAATAAGTATTCCTTGTTAGTCTTAACTTTTGTTGGGATTGAACCTGCAACCTCCAGATGATTTCATTCAGAAGCACCTTTCAACCAAACACCTTATGTTGCGTTCTGGTGAGTGAACGCTTGTAATATTAAATAAAGGACAAACCACGATATGAGAGGAAATAGAGATATATTCTCAAGAAAAAGTATATACAATAGAGAGACTATTAGTAGACAAGAACATAGGATTAGTGAATACAGAATGAAGATAGAGTCCAACGATAGTATTGGCTTCCATTATTACGGTAGCAAGTAAGGTGATCTAGTGCGATCTCCAGTCTCCAATGCTCTAATACTATTCCGATAAGAAGCTGCTCTTCACCTTCTAGTCTGCCCTGGTATTAGTAGCAACTGCTATATATGGCAGATGGACTAGTTCATTGCATGGAAAAAGGTGGGTAATACCAAACACCTTATCCACTGTGCCATGGATAAAGATGCTAACTATGACCCCTTGACCAGTAAGAACTATTTTTTATCATTATAGTTTTCATTCAACACAAGACAGCAGCAGTTGAATGCTCTCCATATTTGTTTACATCTGGTTGGCAGACAAAAATAAAACCAGCAATAATCGAATACAGAACCTGCTTAATTTTTGTCAACCAACTGGACACTAGTTGGGACCCCTAGTCGGTTTTATTGTTATTATGATTGTTATCATTCTACAATTTGATGAAAGAAAAAGTGGACTAATATACAGAGCTTCTTTCAATGTTTTTTATATAAATTTCATACACTAAATATAACAGTTATTATGGGACAGAGGAAGTAGTTTTTCCTAGCATTAAGTGTATTCAGAGACCTTACCATTTGACCAGTCCTTGTATTTTCTGTCAGTGTAAATAGTTTAATTAATCTCTTACTTTTATGGTAATGTTTCGGGCAAGATATTCCTCAGCTTTCAGACTATCAAAATAAAAGTTCAAAAGGACGTGTTAGCGATTTAAGGAAACTTATGCATTCTTTCTTTTTGATGGAGTTGGTACTTATATCATGGATATAGACTGTTAAATGTTCTTGTACGTACAAATGCATTTATCTTGTCTTTTTTTCTGTTTTGGTAGGTTTGTATATTATGGATATATTAATGCTGAAGTGGTTCCTTGTTGAGTGGGGGCTTGATTTGACTAAATAAAGAATCAAGACTCTTTAGATCATGTCTTTGTTAAGTAGGGGCTTGATTTGACTCAAGAAAGAATCAAGACTCTCTAGATCATGTCTTTGTTAAGTGGGGGCTTGATTTGACTCAAGAAAGAATCAAAAGTCTCTAGATCATGTCTTTGTTAAGTAGGGGCTTTATTTGACTCAAGAAAGAAGCAAGACTCTCTAGATCAGGTCTTTGTTAAGTAGGGGCTTGATTTGACTCAAGAAAGAATCAAGAGTCTCTAGATCATGTCTTTGTTGAGTAGGGGCTTGATTTGACTCAAGAAAGAATCTAGATCATGTCCTTGTGAAGAGGGGACTAGACTTGACTAAAGAAGGAATCAAGACTCTAGATCATGTCCTTAAGAAGAGGGGACTAGACTTGACACTAGAAAGGATCAAGACTCTCTAGATCATGTCCCTATGATGAGAGGATTAGACTTGACTAAAGAAATAATCAAGATTCTTTGGATCATGTCCTCGTGAAAAGGGGACACGACTTGACACAAGAAAGGATCAAGACTCTCTAGATCATGTCCTTGTGCAGAGGGGACTAGACTTAACTAAAGAAAGAATCAAGACTCTTTATATCATGTTCTTGTGAGGAAGGGACTTGAATCGACTAAAGAAGGAATCAAAACTCTTTAGATCATATCTTTGTTAAATGGGTGCTTGACTTGACTAAAAAAAGAACCAAGACTCTTTATATCATGACCTTGAGAAGAGGGGACGAGAATTGACTAAAGAAAGAATCAAGACTCTTTAGATCATATTTTTGTTAAATGGGTGCTTGACTTTACTAAAGAAACAATCAAGACTCTTTAGATCATGACCTTGAGAAGAGGGGAGTAGACTTGACTAAACTTGCTTGGGTTGAATTGGCCTGAATTGACTTAAAAAAAAGTGTTGACACTCTTTAGATCATGTCCTTGGTGAGTGGAGACTCAACTAAGTACCTTCCTTAGCACGAATACTTTATTAAGAAGATTCCAAAAACTTGTGAAGGATTGAAGGAATTGAAACGTATTTTTATGTAGGCATCCTATAGTGTTGTCCAGTACTTTCTTGAACCTGTCGAGCTAACACTTTTCTGTGAAAAAATATCACCTAGATGAGAAGTTTTGATTAAATAATTGCATATGTGAGATATTGGAAAGATAATCAGTGCAATTTAAACGTATGATTGTCAAAATTCTCTAGTAAAATTTCACGGAATTATTTTAGTTTGTCATTTTTAAGAGCTACTTGGAAGGAATTCTCCTTTAACTGCTTGAAAATATTTCCGTTTAATATCTATCAATCTATCTATATATATATATATGTATTATACCTAACACCTATGCCATGAGATGGATGCAATGCAACATCAGTTTTTTAAGTGCAGTTTAACAGGTCTGGATTGGGTTGTGTTTTATGGCATATCAACCTTTGTAGGTTATTTCATGCCCAAACCTGTTTATACGTATATCAAATACATATGATTTGCAAATGAATAGTTTGTAGGAAACATGTTGAACAAGACAGAGCTCATTTGCTTGCACACAGTTAAATGATTTCCAGAGCTTATTTATTGGCACATAGTATTACATAGCAATACTTGAAGCCAATTAATTGACAATTCAAATCTCAAACATCAGTCATTTGCTTGCACACAGTTAAATGGTTAAACAGTTCTACTTGAGCCCTAGATAGGAACCTAACAGGTACTACCACTTCAGTGAAGAGTTGACCTGGGAGTAATAGCAATAAAGTGGTACACTCTATGCTCCAAAGCTTCAGGACTGAAGCCTCACCATCAAATGGAGTTTAGTGTCATATCCAGGGTACTTGATGGGTTGGGGGTCTTACCTTTCTGGGGTAAGCAAAATACAGACTGCTTTGTCGAGGATTTGAACTTTTTCTTGGGTTGCAAGAACTGAGATGATCAGTGAAGGTCAGGTAAGCCCAAAACTAAGATTCAGGACTCTTTAAATAATATCCTTGTTGACTAAAGAAAAAATCGAGACTTTTAGATTGTGTCCTTATTGAATGGGGACTCAAGCAAAGAAAGAATCAAGACTCTTAGATCATGTCCTTGTACAGTGGGGACTTGAGTAAAGAAAGAATCAAGGCACTTAGATCCTCTCCTTGTTGAGTGGGGACTTGACTTGTGTAAAGACAGAATCAAGACTCTTAGTATGTGTCCTTGTTGAGTGGGGACTTGACAAAAGAAATTATCAAGACTCTTTAGATCATGTCTTCGTTAAGTGGGGACTTGACTTGACTAACAAAAGAATCGAGATGATCAATGAAGGTCAGTTAAGCCTAAAATTAATATTTATTCACAATTATATGGTTTAAAGTTATTATTCCTATTAGATAAGTCATTTATTTGTACAGTTAAATGGTTTTAATACAATTAATTTGACATGCTATCAAATATTCTTATCTAATCTAAATATTTTTATATAATTTAGATATTTTTATCTAATCTAAATATTCTTATCTAATCTAAATATCTTTATCTAATTTGAATATTCTTATCTAATCTAAATATTCTCATCTAATCTAAATATTTTTATTTAATCTAAATATTCTTATCTAATCTAAATATTTTTATTTAATCTAAATATTCTTATCTAATCTAAATATTTTTATTTAATCTAAATATTCTTATCTAATCTAAATATTTTTATTTAATCTAAATATTCTTATCTAATCTAAATATTTTTATTTAATCTAAATATTCTTATCTAATCTAAATATTTTTATCTAATCTAAATATTCTTATATAATCTAAATATTTTTATCTAATCTAAATATTCTCATCTAATCTAAATATTCTCATCTAATTTAAATATTCTTATCTAATCTAAATATTCTCATCAAATCTAAATATTTTTTTGCACATTTATAGGGTATGAAATATTCTTATCTAATCTAAATATTTTTCCAACAGATCTATTTGTCCCATACCACCAGCTGCAGTATAGTATCATAATAGGGTTTGTGCATTTTGCTCCCGTTGGCCTAGTGGGTAGAGTGTCTGCCAATGGTCAGGGAGGCCTGGGTTCAATCCCAGGTCGTGTCATACCAAAGATTTTAAAAATGGTACTTGGTACCTCCTTGCTTAGCACTCAGCTATATAAAGTACGTATCAAGGATAAAGTGGAACAATCCAGGTAAAGGAGTAGCGCTCTCCCCTACTCCTCGGTGTAGTAGCTATTGAAAAGGAAGCCTTCTGGTTGCCCTCGACTATGGTTGCCAACTTTACTTACATGCAGTCAGTGTACTCTCCGACCCACCAACAGAGAAGGATTTGTCATTTTAAGTCTATAAAACCTACTGTTGCTACACAATGTAATGTTTTTATGGTGTATTGAATATAATTAATATTACTCAATTTTGGGTGAAAGCTGAAGATATGAGGGATTACAGCTTTGCAGTGATGAGGGAGGTTGTCCTAAATTCCTCATCCCTATAAAATCTATTCAGGCAGTAAAGGTAGTTGATAAATTAGTCAATGGTTAATTTTCAAATCGAAGTTATGAATTCGTTCTAGCAGTTTGGGAGGACACGATGAGTCATTAGCTAAAGACTAATCATGAATAAGAATATCATATCAAGTAAGAAAATCTTCTAGATAGTTCTGGCTGATGAGTTAGCCATGAAAAATTGCTGGCATTTTCAAAATAAGTTTCAATCATAAACACATGATGTTCACCATTTCATGCCTTCTTGGCTATAGAAATGGTAGGGCTGCTGCTGTTGGTCAAAGACAATACCTCTAACCAGCTCACTGCAGCTTGCGCCGGCATGGTACTGATTTTACATCTGTGAGACCATTTTGCCAAGATTCCACATTCCTTTGTTTACCAAGTATTAGGGCAGGGGATCAGCAAAAAAAAAACCAACTCTACAACTGCAGTATCCAAATTCTGTCACCTGCAACTTGTTATCCTTAGAGTAAAGACACTGAATACTGTTTTTCTCTCAGTAAAACAAATTAAATTACACACAAGTTTTCTCAATGCTCTTCAGCATGAGTAGAGGTTACGTCTGGCTCGTGTACTTCAGAAACATTTTAAGAAAAATTCAGAATTAGATTTAAAAATACTGCATTGACAATCACTTCTCATCTTTTCCACCAATTTATTTACACATTTCCAGTGGGAAAAGATCAAAATAGTAAAAAGCGAAAGTTTGAATAGTTTTTCACTTTGTTTTTAAATTACCAATCTCTAAATTTTATTCTAAGACCTGTTCTGACGATTGAACTCACTCTTCGTATTCCTGATGTTGTTATTGCCAATCTATTTTACAGCTTTCTTTTGTGGTAAAACACTGATGAAAGATATTTTCTATAATTTTGAAAAGAGTCATTATCATTGCAAGAATTGTTCAGACTATTGATTTGATTCTTTTTTTAGGATAGCTTCTATAATTTTGAGAGGAGTCATTATCATTGCTAGAATTGTTCAGACGATTGATTTGATTCTTTTTGTTTAAGATAGCTTCTATAATTTTGAGAAGTGTCATTATCATTGCAAGAGTTGTTCAGACTATTGATCTGATTCTTTTTGTTTAAGATAGCTACTATAATTTTGAGAAGTGTCATTATCATTGCTAGAGTTGTTCAGACTTTTGATTTTATTCTTTTGTTTAAGATAGCTTCTATAATTTTGAGAAGAGTCATTATCATTGCTAGAATTGTTCAGACTATTGATTTGATTCTTTTTGTTTAAGATACCTACTATAATTTTCAGAAGAGTCATTATCATTGCAAGAGATGATCAGGCTATTGAAATAATATTTTTTTCAATTTGACCTATTGATAGGACCATTTCAGGCACTACCACTCCAAGTCAGAGCGGTCCTGGAAGTGAGAGCAATAAAGGGGTACCCCAAAGCTTCGGAATTATTTGAGCCTCACCATCAGAATTTTTGATATCATATCGGGGAAATTTTTGGGGAAAACTTACCCCTCTGCAGTGACGCAGTGTCGACAGCCCCAGCCAACTGGACTTCGTATGTTATTCAATATCAAAAGCAATCGTTGAAAAAAAACGGTAGAAATATTATTTAATCCATAGCAAGCAGGACCAGGAAGTTCAAATGTAACACTCTAAAAGCAAATATAGTTTGAACTTGCTTACTACAATGATACAATTCAGTATGCTAGCCACAAGGACATGGGGACACCCTTCATAACACCTGGATTATTGTTTCTATGACGGCAAGGAATAGATAAAAAATGGCTTCTGAAATGAAACACAATGCTTGTCAAAATTAATTAAGACAATAATAATTTAACTCATTCTTTGGATTATTGATTTTATTATCACATTATTTTGATTGATATATCATAGAGATTTTTTTTGTTTTAATATTATATATTAAGGCAACGAAGTTAAAAGTACATGTTACAACTATATACATATACACAGACATATTAATACACATTTATGATTGCTTAAATACATATATATAAATGGATGTATATTATTGTTTAAATATATATATATATATATATATACATAAAACTTTAGATTTTATATATATACATATATATATATATAAAATCTTTACATGTATATACAAAGTGTTCGCCAATGGCCCGGGAGACCTGGGTTCAATCCCAGGTCGAGTCATACCAAAGACTCAAAAAATGGTACTTGATGCCTCCTTGCTTAACACTCAGCATTATAAGGTACGGATCAAGGGTAAGGTAGAGCAATCCAGGGAAGGAGTAGCGCCCTCCCCTACACTTTGGTGTAGTAGCTATCGAAAAGGGAGCCTTCGGGTTACCCTCGACTATGGTCGCCAACTTTACTTATATGTATAGATAGATAGATAGATAGATATATGCAAAAATATACATATATGTAAATATATATACATACATATAATTTGGAAGTGCTCAATATCTGTGATGGAGCTATTGTATAATAAAAATTAGTAAATATCTACATTTATAAATTTCTACATCAATAAATGTACAAAAATATACATTTATATATATAAAATAATGATAAGTAACAGTGTTTGTCAATGGTCAGGGAGACCGGGGTTCAATCCCAGATCGAGTCATACAAAAGACTCAAAAAATGGTACTTTATGCCGCTTTACTTAACTTGGCATTATAAGGTAAAGATCAAGGGTAAAATGGAGCAATCCAGAGAATGGAGTAGCACCCTCCCTACATTTCAGTGTGGTAGTTATTGAAAAGGGAGCCTTCTGGTCACCTTTAACAAAGGTCGTCAACTTTACTACTTACATATATATAAATTTATATATATATATATATATATATATATATATATATATATATATATATATATATATGTATGCATATATATACATTTACGTATATATATATATATATATATACTTGTGGGTAGTGTGTTTTCCAATAGCCTGGGAGACCTGGGTTTATAGATTGAGTCATACTAAAGACTCAAATATTGTACTTGATACCTCCTTGCTCAACTCTCAGCATTATTAGGTATGTATCAAAAGTAAAGTGGAACAATCCAGGAAAAGGAGTAGCACCCTTCCCTACATCCCAGTGTTGTAGCTATTGAAAAAGGAGCCCTTGGTTCCTCCTCGACTAATGTTGGCTATATTTTTTCTTTATATGTGTATATATATGCATGTTAATAAATATAAATATATATATATATATATATATATATATATATATATATGTCCTGATGGAATTACTCCCAACTCCAGTTTATATGTATATATATATATATATAAGTATACAGATATATTTTAACAAATATGAAAACACAGAAAGGAAAAAATATATATAAATAAATATAAATATGTACATCTATCTATCTATCTATCTATCTATCTATCTATCTATCTCTCTCTCTCTCTCTATATATATATATATATATATATATATTTATATGTATATATATATATATATATATATGAATCAATATATATATATATATACATATATATTTCAACTAATATGAAAAAACCAAAAGGAATAAATATATATAAATAAATAAAAATATATATATATTTCTATTTCTCTCTCTCTCTCTCTATATATATATATATATATATGTATATATATATATTCATATATATATATATATATAGATATATATATATATATATTCACATATATGTATATATTCATATATATATATATATATATATATATATATATATATATGTATATTCATATATATATATATATATATTCATATATATATATATATATATATATATATATATATATATATATATATATATTGATAAATGACAATGTAAGTGTTAAATAGTTGGGTAGATGAGGCTCTTCAGTTTTGGTTGGCAACTGATCAAGGAGAAGGACAATTATGATTTCCCAACTGAAAGATTCTTGTTTAAGAGAATGGTTGTCCTTCTGGTGCACCATTCTTCAGTAATTAGCTCATCCAGAATCTGTGTCTTGCTCAGTTCCAACAGGGTAGTCAGTTGGGTATATTCTGAATATACACGAGCAACCCATAACAAGTTGGCCAGTCTGCTGGGGCTGTAGAATACACTGACTACTTCTCTGCAAAGGAGTAACTTCCTCCCAAAAAGTGTCCTGGATATGACACTAAACAATCTGATGGTAAGGTTCTAGTAATGCTGGAGCTTTGGGGAATGCGGAGTACCCCTTCATTGCCATCGCTCCCAGATCTACTCTGGCCTGGAGTGGTAGCACCAGATAGGGTCCTATCCATGGGTTGAATAGAACTAAACTGTATATTTATGCAAAACTGAATTGTTTGAAATAGAACTGTTTTCACATTTAAACTGTGTACTTATGCTAAACTGAATTGTTAGAAATAGAACTGTTTTGACATTTAAACTGTGTACTAATGTGAAACTGAACTGTTTGAAATAGAACTGTTTTGACATTTAAACTGCATACTTATGCTAAAGTTAATTGTTTCAAATAAAACTGTTTATATGTATAAAGATGGATTTGGCATTAAATAACCTACAATGTTTGATGTGCCATAAAACCCAAACAAACCCATAACAAAAACGTGGTTGGACCCTCACCCACCAAGTCATATAAAGAATAAGTTGAAGCTGCCTTAAGAAAAAAAACAAACATCCAATCAATTATTATTGTTTGAGGTGGGCAGAGATATAATTCAAAGTGGTGGGGGAGTCTATTTGAAAATAACCCCTGTACCCCAAGTTGAGAGGGGTTCCCACAAAAATCTTTAAATATAATTAGTTCACTGACAAGATTTCTACTGATATATGCCATTAAAAATTCCATTAAATGCAGGGATCCCCTCAAGGAGCAAAGCTCGCAACCAGGCCCTCATATCTCTAACTAATTCCTGACTGAGGAGTAGCTTAAATTGGTTATCGGTAAAAATAAAAAAAAATTAGTATCGATTTTAGTTTTAAGATTTCTTTTTTTATCCAACTTTTGAATAATGATCAGAATAATCTATAAACGCCCCAGGACTGATAGACAGTAAAGAATTTTTGCTTATTTAACGATTAATTATTGTTTATTGGTTGGGTGAGTGAGTAAGTGGGGTATAACTGTATGGCTGTTGGTGAAGAATCTAGTTTTTTTTTAACAAAAAGTAGCAGAACTGTTTATCAACATGATGTTCATTGGTATTCAGTCAATAACTAATTTTAACTCTTCTAAAATATTCTTGAAAATCCTGTACATGTTAAAGTATACGTTTTCTTAAAAAAAAGATTGAAAAAGATGTAATTCCTGATTATTCTAGAAGTGTCTTCACGGTTGCTAAAAAACACATTCTTGAAAGAAGTTTTCACATTTATTGATAAAGAATTATATATATATATATATATGTATATATATACATACATATATATATATATATATATTAGCGCCTTTGCAAGTCTCTTCGTATTTGAATTGAGATCTCGGCGGCCGTTGAACGGATGTATGTAAACAATATTAATTGTGATTCATAACCATTTAAAATGTACTTCGTAGCTAATATCTCCTCGTAGCTAAAGGGTTAGAAGCTTTGGCTTGGCGTTTGAGTCAACCGGGTTTCGATCCCAGCTACGGGGAGATACTGTCTAGTCACACTGATGAGTTCTGATAGAACGAAACAGATCTGTCTGTGGATGACTATAGCTATATATATAAGATTGTATTTCTCGGGAGTAAGTTTTATTAAAGATGATGGAATACTATTTCTTTTTTTTTTTAATAGTAATTTTGTTCAAGTCTTCTTGTTATTTTTCTTGTGTCATGATCAAGGTATTAAAGAAATTGTCCCATATCTTATGCCCAAACACTTTCAACCATATTTTTGGTCTTCATCAGTATGGTCAAAAGTGCTTGAGTAGAAGATATGGGACAATATCTTTCCCATCTTAATCCTGAAACAAGAAAAATAAAAAGAAGCCTTGAAAAATTACAATTAACAATAATAAACAGTTTTCCATCATCTTTAATAAAACTTGCTTTTGTATATATATATATATATATATATAGACCCACAAATGTGATGTGTGTGTATTTACCCAAATCATTTACTATGAGCAGGATGTGATACAAGATCAACTTTTTTTAGCAGAGAAAAATTGGTGTGAATTCAAAGTTTTTCTTTCTCCTAGACTGGTTGGCAAACCAAGACTAGAGAATCCAGTCAGTTTGTATATATATATATATATATATATATATATATATATATGTGTGTGTGGTGTTTCAGTTTATATATTTATATACATATATATGTATATACATGTACAATGTAGCATATATATATATATATATATATATATATATATATATATATATATATATATACATGTTTATTTATATATGCACATGCACGTATCTATCTATCTATCTATCTATCTATAAAGAATATATATATATATGTATATAGATATGTATATATGTATATATATATATATATATATGTATATAGATATGTATTTACACGTGTTTGTATATATATATATATATATATATTTACAGAAACATTTGTATGCATGAACATATATGTATACATAATTGAGTTCTCTGTTCTTCCTCATTCTTCCATATTTCTCCATCTGTATATATATATATATATATATATATATATGAATAGATTGATTGGTATAAACAGACTATGGTAAATATATTGATAGATATGAACAGACTGAGATTCATGAGAATATATATATATATATATATATATATATATATATATATATATATATATAACCCTTTGATAATTCCACAAAATACAAGCATAATAATTGAATGAATTCAAACTATAAATGACATTTGAGATAAATCATTGTCAATTTCTATTTTAAATGTTGGTAAATTTAATCTACCACAACAACTACAAAAAAAAAACAAAACACACAAATTGAATGGAAAGATTGAAGATTTAATTTTGGATAGTAAGTGGTTTACTTTTCAAAGTAAATATACCTATCTTTTAAATGCGTCTAATTTTTGAGAAAAATTTGGCTTATTTTTTGGTGGTTAAATGCCACCAGTTTATGAAAAGTTCAAGGTTGATATGATCACAATTCTTTTTTTTTAATTCAAAATTTTTATGTTAACAGTGTGTCAATCAGTCCAGGTTTATTCTATGCCTAGAGGTTTGGGATTTTGTAGTATAGCAGAGAAAGACAACAACCCTGATATATACGATGATCATTAAATAAGTTTACAGACTTTTATTGATAGTACACACATGAAACTCTAGTCCCCTTCGAAGTAATCTCCTCCAGCTGCAATGCACTTGTACCGTTCCAAAACCTCTGGAAGGCCCCATGTAAGTCCTCTTGTGTGAGCGTGTCAATGACCTTTGTCACAGCCTCTTTCATCTCCTCAATTGTCTCATAATGACAGCCTGTAAGCTTAGGGAATAAGCAAAAGTCACAGGGAGCAAGGTCTCTACTATAGGGAGGGTGAGGAACTGTCTTGATGGTCAAATAGTCTGTGACAAGGATGGAGTTTTGGACTGGTGCATTGTCCTGGTGGAAATGCTATTGACCTGATTGGAAGAGTGCTGGCCTCTTCCCAAGGTATCTCTTCCTGAATTCCCTTAAAACCTCAACATAGTAACCCTAACCCTAACCCTTTGGCCCATCAACTCTGGTGTATTGAGTTTTGAACTCCTCCCACACCTTTCATCATCCCTCACAGACTCCCAGCCTTCCTTGAATTTCTTAAGCCACTCAAAAACTGATGCTTGATTCATGCAAGATGGTCAAAAAGCAATCTGAAGCATTCCATACGTCTCTGTGGCATTTTTTCCAAGTTTAAAGCAGAATTTTATTGCATATCGTTCTTCCTCATGTCCAGATTGCATTCTTGAAATTCCCCAGCTGTGACAATCAGGCTTTAGTAGGGTGTATTCCAATTGCTGCCGTAGCTGTTCATTTGAAGCTGAAATCATAAAAATTGGTCAGTCATCTCATTAGATTTATAGCAATAATATACTGAATTTTCACAAGTCTCCGACAATCTTAAATGCCTGTACAAAAAAAGTCTGCTTCTTTTCTTTTCCGTTTATGACCCAAAATATACGGTCAGGTAAGATTGAGAGAGATTCAGAGACTGCTGAGATGTACACACACACACACACACATGGGCAGACACTACGGATCTTCTGTGAAACCCCATTGCCTTTTTCCTCCTCGGATCAAAGTCTCTGTGGTTATACAATATTCCTAATGCCCTCGCAAATTCTTGTAGCCACATTTCCTCCAACTTGCTGCTTACACATTGAATATGGACACACCTCCTAGAATGCCACACACGCAATTTCCATGGCATTTCTGCCAATGGGAGGGAACATCCACATCTTGTTTACTTTAGGAAACAAGGGTATATCCTGTTATTTTCCTTCCAGCGTCAAACCTCCTATCAGTATGCCACCCATGCAATTTATGCTGCATGTCGAAGAGGAATCTTTAAGTCAATATCCAACAAACTGAGTTCACTGCACATTCAGATTTAAACGCAGTTTCTTCCAAGCAGCGGTTGTGTCGATACTGCTGTATGGATGCACTACTTGGACGGTAACAAAATGGCTGGAGAAAAAGCTAGACTGCAATTACACAATGTTGCAAGTAATATTGAACAAGTCCTGGCAGCAACACCCCCACAAGGCACCAACTATACGGCCACCTTCCTCCCATCACGAAAACTATCCAAGTTAGACGAATTCGACATGCAGGACACTGCTGGAGAAGCAGGGACGAGCTCATAAGTGATGTACTCCTATGGACCCCCACATATGGCCGAGCAAAAGCAGGACGACTAGCTCGAACATAAATACAGCAGCTCTGTGAGGATACGGGATGTAGCCCAGAAGATCTGCCAGAGTCGATGAACGATAGGGAGAAGTGGCGAGAGAGGGTCAGAGATATCTGTGCTGGTGGCACGACATGATGATGATGATGATGATGAGTATTTAAGGAGTTTTTAGTTGGTTTTTTTTGTTTGCACATGGTCCAATCAAATATAAATGATTTTTAAACAGATCTATTTAACCCCTACATACGACTCTATTTGGTATTTCTCTCTGGTTTATGAGTGGACTTGGAAATAATGAAGAGTTGCTCCACATTGCCCCCACATTCAGGACTGGAGCCTCGCCATCAGATGCAGTTTAATGTCATACCTAGGACATCCTTTTTATTTTGGTAAAGACTTCTTAACCCTCTGCATGGAGTAGAATCTGTGTATTCTGAGAACCGCCAACAGGGGAAATAATACTAACCAATAATAATTATTCAAAATATCAATTAAACAATGATTTCTCAAAAAAAAAAAAAAAAAAAGAATTACGATTATTTTTTAATTCAACTCTAACCTTCCTGAAACTAGTAACAATTTTAGTGCTACAATTCCTCTATATGACAATCAAATCACTTTCCTATCTCTCTGTAAGTTTTTATCGTATTTTGACGAATAATCACTTTTTCGTTTTGTATTGTTCTTACTGTAACTCGTACTAATCAAAGTGCTGACTAAATACAAAGTACTTGATCAGTCAGACGTTTTTTAATTCTATATATTTGATTTTATTTATGCTGACTTTCGTTAACTTTCTTTTAGAAGTGCAATTTCAAAGAATTAGTCTAATATGCCTTCTCAACAAAATACATTTCTTAAGAAGAAAAACTGCTGAAGCTCTTGTAGTATAAATATCTGTTTAAAAAAGTGGGCTTTTAGATATTCTTTTTCTCCCATGTAGTGGCAGGCTGCTAGTTTAAACATACATACATATATATATATATATATATATATATGTATGTATACATATATATATAAATGTGTGTGTGTATGTGTATATGTATACAAGTGTGGGTGCATAGATATACACATATATATATATATCATCACTGAAGAGCTTACAAATGGCCCGGTAGACTGGGGTTAAATCCCAGGTTGGATCATACCAAAGACTCAAAAAATGGTACTTGATGCCGCCTTGGTTAACACTCGGCATTATGAGGTAAGGATCAAGGGTAAAATGGAGCAATCCAAGGAATGGAGTAGCGCCTTTCTCTATACCTTGGTGTGGTAACTATTGAAAAGGGTGCCTTCGTGTCACCGTCAACTGTGGTCACCAACATTACTTTATATATTATATATATATATTTATATATATATATATATATAAGTATATCATAACTATATATATATATATATATATTCATATATATATCATCACTTTTGAATTACTTTGTTTTCCTATTTTCTTCACACTTTCAGAGTTGTTTCCCTTATTTACTTCCATATACATATATATATATATATATATATATGTGTGTGTGTGTGTGTGTCTGCGTATATGTAAGTGTGGGTATATATATATATATATATATATATATATATAGTCTGTCTGTGGATGACAATATATACACCCACCTCCCAGGGGTTGAGCACTTTGCAGGAGTCATTAATGGTTGCCAGCCATGTAATGCAAAGCTCTTCTAACAATCTGAGCACTCAGGTATGCAAAATGTAAACAAACTAATACATAATGCATTTTAATTCCCAAGTTGACATAGGTGGAGAGATGTTATACAACGAAACAGTATGTCCATATATATATATATATATATATATATATATATATTACTAATCTTAGAATCAACCAGTATGAAGAAGATAAAAGACCAGAAAATTATTTTGAGATTTTTTTTATATCTACCTATCTATCAATCAATGTGTTCATATCTATCAATGAATCTATCAATGTGTTCATATCCCCCTATCTATCAATCAATGTGTTTCTATCTATCTATCTATCTATCTATCTATCTATCTATGTGTTCAAATCTACCTATCTATCAATCAATGTGTTCCTATCTATCTATCTATCGATCTATGTGTTCAAATCTATCTATCTATCTATCTATCTATCTATCAATGTGTTCCTATCTATCTATCTATCTATCTATCTATCTTCAAATCTACTTATCTATCAATCAATGTGTTCCTATCTATCTATCTATCTATCTATCTATCTATCTATCTATCAATGTGTTCAAATCTACCTATCTATCAATCAATGTGTTCCTATCTATCTATCTATCTATCTATCTATCTATGTGTTCAAATGTATCTATCTATCTATCTATCTATCTATCTATCTATCTATCTATCTATCAATGTGTTCCTATCTATCTATCTATGTGTTCAAATCTACCTATCTATCAATCAATGTGTTCCTATCTATCTATCTATCTATCTATGTGTTCAAATCTATCTATCTATCTATCTATCTATCTATCTATCTATCTATCTATCTATCAATGTGTTCAAATCTACCTATCTATCAATCAATGTGTTCCTATCTATCTATCTATCTATCTGTTCAAATCTACCTATCTATCAATCAATGTGTTCCTATCTATCTATCTATCTATCTATGTGTTCAAATCTATCTATCTATCTATCTATCTATCTATCTATCTATCTATCTATCAATGTGTTCCTATCTATCTATCTATCTATCTATCTTCAAATCTACTTATCTATCAATCAATGTGTTCCTATCTATCTATCTATCTATCTATCTATCTATCTATCTATCTATCTATCAATGTGTTCAAATCTACCTATCTATCAATCAATGTGTTCCTATCTATCTATCTATCTATCTATCTATGTGTTCAAATCTATCTATCTATCTATCTATCTATCTATCTATCAATGTGTTCCTATCTATCTATCTATGTGTTCAAATCTACCTATCTATCAATCAATGTGTTCCTATCTATCTATCTATCTATCTATCTATCTATCTATCTATCAATGTGTTCAAATCTATCAATCTATCTATAATCCCTTAATTAATGTCCATATCAATCAACCAATCAATCAATCAATTTGCTCATATCTATGTAGCAATCAGTTTAGTCACATTTATCTATGAATCTATCAATATGTTCTTATCTATCTATCCATTTATTATTTCTTAATTAATTAATGTTCATATCTATCTATCTATCTATCTATCTATCTATCTATCTATCTATCTATCAGTGTGTTTTTCTCTATTTACTGCCTAGTCAGCTGGGGCTGCAGAATAAACTGACTGCTTCTCTACAGAGGGTGAGACCCCCTAAACGAGTGTTCTAGATATGACACTTAACAATCTGATGGTGAGGTTCCAGTGATGCTGGAGCTTTGGGGAATGCAGAGCACTCCTCCACTGCAATTGCTCCCTGGTCCGCTCCGTCCTGGAATGGTAGCACCTGATAGGGTCCTATCTATGGGTTGAATAGAACTAAACTACATACTTATGCTAACTGAATTGTTTGAATTACAACTGGTTGGCTAAACTGAATAGCTTGGAATAGAAATGTTTTTGACAATCAAACTGTACTTATATTTAAACTGCATGCTTATGCTAAACTGAATTGTTTGAAATGGAAATGTTTTTGACATTGAAACTCTACTTACACCACACGGAATTGTTTAATATAGAACTATTTTGACATTTAACTCTGTGTAAATAAAATCTGTACTTGTACAAAACTGAATTGAATTAGAACTGTTTGAATAAACTGAATAGCTTAAAATAAAAATGTTTTTGACAATTAAACTGTGTACTCATGCTAAACTGAATTGTTTGAAATAGAACTGATTATTTGAATAAAAATGGATTTGGCATTAAATAACCTACAAAGGTTGATATGCCATAAAATACAACCAACCAACCAACCAACCAACCAACCATATCTATTCATCTTTTAATTGGTATACTTAGACCAATCAATCAGTTGATCAGATGAATTTTTTTCTCACCTCTTTATGGTAGTCTCGACAATAAGTTTAATGAATTAAAAAAAAAATGACAATCTTCGGATGAAACATCAGGTGACTTATTGGAGGATGGAAGAAAGCTATTTATTTTTTTAGGTTTTATTCTGCTCTATAGAACAGTATTTTGAACACTGCTTTGATTTTAGAGAAAACGTTTTTCAAATGACGTGTTCATTTTACTATATATATATATATATACAGTAAATTGCAGTGTTTAAGTTGATGTGGCAAATAAGTAGACATGAAGATTTTTAGCCCAAAACTCTGGGTTAGACTTACCCTGGTGCATAGATTGACACTCAAACATGGCGGAGTTAAAAAAAAAGAAACAAATCTTGCACATTAGCATGTATATTGAATTCTCAATCTTCTGTGTTATTATAAGATTGTGCTGATAAACAACAAACTGTCATCATCTGACTGGCCACCTTGGTACTGTGAGGTTACAATAAGTGTTTACAGCCAATATATCATCTGTATGAAATGGTGTATGATATAACATCAATATGATACTTAATTTGTAATATAGTTTTATTATCTTAGTAATCTGCAAGAGTTAAGAGAAGTGGTATATATCAAATGTCAAACATTTCCATTTAACCCATAAAAAGGACCCTACCAAGTGCTACCACTCCGGGCCAGAGTGAAGCTGGGAATGATGGCAACAAGGGGTACTCAGCATTCCTAAAGGCTCCAGCATTACTGGAGCCTCACAATTAGATTGCTTAGTGTCACTACCAGGACATTCATTGGGGGAGGGTTTTACCCTTCTGCAGAGATGCAGTCAGTGTATTCTCCAGCCCAAGCTGACTGGGCCAATGTATTTGCATATATATATATATATATATATATATATATATATATAATAATAAATAAATATATATAAGATATATATTTTTAATTCATGGAATTTAGACTGCGGCCCTGGGTTTCATAGAGTTTCTTGAAAAACAACAATCATCAGGCAGTTAAGAAATTGAAAATAGCTCTATCCTAGATATTGAGCACTCTCCATATTATATTGCACTTGGTTCGACACATACCCACAAAGTGATTTAGTGACAACCAACACTGTTATGATATATATATATATATATATATATATGAATACTGATATATGTATATATATGTGTGCATATATATACAGATATATATATGTATGTGTATGAGTGTGTGTGTGTATATATATAGAAATATACATATATGTATGGAGGTGTGTTTATGGATATACATATATATATATATATATATATATATATATATGAGTTTATGTCAATATATATATATATATATATATAGAATATTTATATAGAAATGTATATATAGAGAAATATATATAGAAAGTTTTTTTATCTAATTGATCTGATGAAGTCCTGTTAATTTTTTTCGTGTTTTTGAAAATTTCAAAAATGCGTAACAGGATGGAAATAAATTTATAATCCTTTGTGATTGGTTTCGTTGTTTTTTTCTTAATGAAATATATATATATATATATATATATATGGTTATATATATATATATATATATATATATATATATATATATATTTGTGTGTATCAGTGACAGACTGACCACTTGAGACACTTTGAAATTGCACAATGATACACATTTTCTAATGATACAATTCCTTTCCATAAATATCCTCAAATTTCCTTAGAAATTTTCAGTTCCTTGTTTCATGAAGCATGCTCTCTTTTTTTTTTCTTTTTTTTTCTTTTCATTTTTACAAGATTTTGGTTTATAATATATGGAGCATTATATGAAAGTTTCTTCCGTAATATCCGATATCATTTCAGCTGGTGTAATTTAAAATTTTGCGGGTCGCTGCACCAACCTGGCACTGCTGAATTGGTGTTGGTGCTGATGCAATCACGGCAGCAGCTGATATTACAAACATGTAAACACAAGCTAGCCATTCCCGCTTGATTACGGTAAATGCCTTCGATTTTCATATTATGCATTAGCATTATACGAAATAAATATATTTTATTAGTTTTAAATCTTTGCTTTTTTAAAAATTTGATTCTACGTTTTAAGATTAGATGGACAATTTTATAGACTTTTGAATGGGCCATTCTGCAAAATTACTCTGGTATAAATTTTAGATCCAATCCAAAAATAATATATATATATATATATATATATATATATATATATAATTTTTTGTTGTAGTTCCAAAGAGAGAATAAAAATATTTTAAAAATATAAATATAAAAGTGGAATAAAACATGAATTGTACATGTGCACAAATGGAAACAAACTTACATACGTATATATATATATATATATATACCTTTAAGAAAAACAAAATCTGGTCACATTAGGATTATAAATTTATTTCCATCCTGTTATGGGTTTTGATATAAATCAATAACACCAAAAATTACTGGACTTTTTCAGATCCAATGATATAATTAATACAGCCAGAATGGACACTGGACTGAAGGGTGGGAGGGGGTTGATGAGGTGTGAAGAGTTTCCTCCCAATATATCCCCCTTCTGGTTGGGAAAGGTATGAATCCAATCATTCTTCCCCAAGCTATGGGTAGATAGTAGGGCAGACTGAATTCTTCAGGCATGGTGAGGCAACTAGTCTAGGAGAAGGAAAACTCTGAATTCAAACTTTGCTTAAAACTTGACTTTGTGTCATATCCTACCTGTGTGGAGGGGGTTGATAAATATATATATATAGCCCATTTTTGTTTTTGCTTTTGTTACTGGTCAGAATCATAATAAATTACATATATATATATATATATATATATATATATATATATATATATATATATATATATATATATATATATATATATATATAAATCTCAACACACACATTCACACACACACAAAGAAAAAATAACTCTGTGAAATCTAAAACCACTCCAATACACACACACACACACACACACACACACACACACACACACACACACACACACACACACACACACACACACACACACACACACATATCAAATATCAAAAGTAAATGAAGGGAAAAGTAGGCCAAAAGAAACACACTCTAAGAAAAAGGAAGGACCAGCTTTCATAAAGAAAACCCATCAGTAAGTAAAAACCATTTAAACAAAAAACACTCATTAAATACCCCATTAACTAGGCCTTGTGCCATACATATTCTCTAATGAAAGCATCTAATATATATATATATATATATATATATATATATATATATATATATATACACACAAACATAGACAGATATATATATGTATATATATACACAAAAATTATTAGTAAAATAGTTATCAGTAAATTTTAAACCCCACTACCACACATACAAACACAAAAAATAATCTCCAAGATACACACTCACACACACACAGAGGAAAAATAACTGTCAGTGAAATCCAAAACCACTCTAACACACACATACTCAAAAAGGCACAAGCACACACAATGACAAAAACATATCAAATATCAATGAGGTGTAAAGCAGAGTACCATAAATAAGTATATAAACTTGTAACCAAATGAAAATCATTCAACACACACACACACACACACACACACACACACACACACACATATATATATATATACATACATATATATATATATATATATATATATATATATATATATATATATATATATGCACACACAAATAGACATATATTCACACACACTCACAGAGACATATATATATATATATATATATATATATACCCAAAACACATATATAAATATAGAATATAAGCTGCTCATTGGCCTTGTGGGTATATATATATATATATATATATATATATGCATACAAATAGACATATGTTCACACACACCCACCCACACACACACACACACACAGACACACACATATATATATATGCACTCACAAATAGACATATATTCATACACACACACACACACTCACAGAGACATATATATATCTATATATCTATCTATCTATCTATATATATATATATATATATATATATGCACACACAAATAGACATATATTCACAAACACACCCACTCACAGAGACATATATATATATATATATATATATATATATATATATATATATATATATATATATATATATATATATATATATATATATATATATATATATCCAAACACATATATAAATATAGAATATAACCAGCTCATTAGCCTTGTGGGTAGAGTGTTCACCAATGGTTCAGGAGACCTGGGTTCAATCCCTGGTCATGTCATACAAAAGACTTTAAAAATGGTACTTGATATCTCCTTGCTTAACACTCAGCAATATAAGGTATGTATCAAGGGTAAAATGGAGCCATCCAGGGAAAGAAGTAGCACCCTCCCCCCCCTACACCTTGGTGTAGTAGCGATTGAAAAGGGAGCCTTCTGGTCACCCTCGACTACAGTCGTCAACTTATTTACTTACTTATATAAAAAAATATATAACTATTTGTAAATGATAGGATCCCATCTACGTTTCAAATTGGACTACTTAATCATTTACAGTATGTTATATACCCTATCGGTGAACAGTAATGGGTATGCCACATTCCTGATAAATATGTTGGACACTATCGTGAAGGTGGTTATTTTTGCTGATTAAGTAGTTAAAGTTTGGTTTCTTTGTTTAATGGCATATCAACCTTTGTAGGTTATTTAATGCCAAAGCTATTCTCCTAGAAGAACAGTTGTACTATTTAACCAATAGCTGGGAGGAAATATTTAAACTGTATACTTATGCTTGACTGAATTATTAAAAACCATTTTAATTTTTTTTACTAAACTGAATGGTGTGAAATAGAACTGTTTTTGATATTCAAACTGTGTAGTTATGCTAAACTGAATTGTTTGAAATAGAACTGTTTTTACATTTAACTATGGGTAAATAAAACCTGTACTTATGTTAAACTGAATAGTGAGAAATAGAATTGTTTATATGTATAAACAGGACCTGGCATTGAATAACCCCCAGGGGTTGATATGCTATAAAATCAAACCAACTCTTGGGTATCAACAAGTGTTTTAAAGTTATTGGGCAGGTAGCCCAGCCCTATAACTCATAACATCTTGGCTTGAAATTGATCAGAAAAGCCTAAATTGTTAAGAAAGAAACTAAATTTGGATTTGGTTTCTTTGTTTAATGGCATATCAACCTTTGTAGGTTATTTAATGCCAAAGCCATTCTCCTAGAAGAACAGTAGTGGTACTATTTAACTCATAGCTGGGAGGATAAGGGGGTTCATACCTTTCCCAAAGGTATTTGCCCGAAAGTGAACATAATAGCGCGACTGGAGTCCGAACTTGTTTACTACGATTCCGCAGTCCATCGTTTTAACCATTACACCACGAGGACACCCCACTTTAAGTAGTTAAGTAAGTTATATATTAATTGTTAATATATTGTTAATGATGCCTATTTCATTTCCAACATTTTGGTTATTTCTTTTTTTTTTTGACCAGTATTTGTAAAATTATTTTATTTAATGTTAATAATTTTCACATTATTTCTCATATTGATCTGATTAGGCTCTCTTATCAAAAAAGTCTAAATGGTCCATAGACTTAGTTTCGAAATCTCTCATGACAGTAAATTACCATTTACAGCATGTATCAAATGAAATAGACACACACACACACACACACACACACACACACACATATATATATATATATATATATATATATATATATATATATATATAGAGAGAGAGAGAGAGAGAGAGAGAGATAGATATCTATATATAGCGAGAGATAGGAAGAAAAAAGGGAAAGAGAAAATTAAGATATATATTTAATATATATATTATCTTATTTTTTTATTATCAAATATGTATCAAATGATATCAATTGAAATCTATAAAATGAAATCAAATGATAACAAATCATATCAGTTTTTGGTAAGCATTGTGTATAACAGAAATTTTTAAATGAAAAAGAATACTTTAAAATTAACAATCATTGGTACAATATGAAGACATTTCTAATCATTACTTTAAGGCGATACCTATATATTTCTAGATAATTTTATAAGACTTATTTCTTTCTACAACCGTGTAAAACTTGTCTATATGATTTTATGTTCCTTCGTATTTTTTTTTGTTTGGTTACAACACAATACTTGAAACTATTTAGTTATGTAGAAACAAATGAGTAATATTAAATTGAATTACAAGGATTAAATACTAATGCTTGAAGTATTTAACAATGTGCAAAAAAAAAACAAACTCTGGTTTGTTTAAAAAAAATTTTGCTAAAAAACTATTCAATTAGGAATCATGTATAAACAGGATTTGGCATTAGTATCTAATTTGGGATTACATAACCATCAAGGGTTAATATGCCATTAAACAAATACACAAATCAAAGCATATATATAATTTACAACTACATATATATATATATATATATATATATATATGAGAAGAAATGAGTTGAAACCTTTTCACACACACACACACACACACACACACACACACACATATATATATATATATATATATATATATATATATATATATTATACACAGTTATACTTATGTGTATCTATATGTATATACATATGTATTTATAACCATAATACTCTCTGAATATATATATATATATATATATATATATATATATATATATATATACATGCTTATATATATATATATATATATATAATATATATATAGAGAGAGAGAGAGAGAGAGAGATAGATAGACAGATAGATATGGATATAGATATATATAACACATAATTACTTTTACAAGTGTGTATATATATATATATATATACAGTTATAAACATAATACTCTCTGAATATATATATATATATATATATATATATATATATATGTGTGTGTGTGTGTGTGTGTGTGTG
>OY757945.1:20563637-20578637 GCA_963585895.1 Sepioteuthis lessoniana | reverse complement strand
TGTTTTTGACAATTAAACTGTGTACTCATGCCGAACTGACTTATTTGAAATAATTATTTATATAAAAATAGATTTGCCATTAAATAACCTACAAAGGTTGATATGCCATAAAACCCAAATAAACAACCAACATATATGTATATACCCATACATTATATATATGTATATAAAGAAAGAGAGAGAGAGAGAGAGAGAGAGAGAGAGAGAGAGGGAAGGAAGGAGAGATTAATATACGTAGGTTTATTGACAAGTTAGTTCGGTATATGTCAGATCAACCCTTGTTTGATTATTTTAAGCCTAAGGTGGTTTAACAATAGCAGAGCAATTATATACAGTACTAAAGTGTAACATGACATTAATTCTAACGTACAAATTCTTCCTACTTATCTGTTATACCAATGTTTTAAAATCCAACGAATTAATGTTATTGAAAACAATTTTGAAATGATCTAAAATACATCTAGTTAACCCATACAGGTGCCCCCTAGCACAAGTATTCTTAATACCGGATCATAGTGGACTTGGAGTAATGCTAATAGAAAGGTGACTGAACCTTTTCTCAAGTTCCAGAATAGGAGCCTCACGAAGTAAGTAAGTAAAGTTAGCGACCATAGTCGAGGGTGACCCGAAGGCTCCCTTTTCGATAGCTACTACACCAAGGTGTAGGGGAGGGCGCTACTCCATTCCCTGGATTGCTCCACTTTACCCTTGAACCGTACCTTATAATGCTGAGTGTTAAGCAAGGTGTATCAAGTTCCATTTTAAAGTCTTTGGTATGACTCGACCTGGGATTGAACCCAGGTCTCCCGGGCCATTGGCGAACACTCTAACCGCTGGGCCAATGTCCATATATATATATGTGTGTGTGTGTGTGTAATCTGTGCATAGAGGAAAAAATACAAATAATGAAATACCCAGACCCTGAAAAATTATTAAATCAGAGATGTGAATTAATTGTTAGATGTAGACATAGGAATAAATTTAAACTATAGACAAATTATCATAGATAATGTTTAATTAACCAAAACATAGGATTAATTTGAGATTTGAGGTGAAATGAATAAAAATAAAATAAAATAAAAACGATGGGAAGAAACCATGTGATGTGTACGTACTCTTCAATGGAAGAGTAAATGAATTAATAGGCAAGAAAATACAATTTGAAATTAAAAATTCAAATTTTAGATTTAATTTAATATAAATATTACTGTATCTTTACGTAAGGTTATTAAAGAAAGCGAATTAGTATTAAATCTGGAGTTTTAAGTTGGAATGAATTTAGACTTAAAAAATCAAAAAATCAATTTACTATAATTTCAACCGGCAATAAAAAAAAAATCCGAAGTGGGCTAAATGAGGAGAAAACTCTTCATCCCTCGTCTACCCTTCCACCCTTCTTTCCTGTGTCTATTCTGAATTATTTTATCCATTAGATCTGAAGAAGTCCTGTTATTTTTGGTGTTTTTGATTTATATCAAAACACATAACAGGATGGAAATAAATTAATAATCCTAATGTGACCGGTTTTTTTTTTCTTAAAGAAATTATTGCTCTGTAATATCAGTTACATTGAGCTCTTTACCAGGAAAATTTAATGTTCACTGTTGAATTTTTTTTTGTCCTGATGGAATTACTCCCAGATGCGGTTTAACTGGACCAAATACAACTACTGCTCTCTCTCTCTCTCTATATATATATATATAACTCATGAACTACTGCTCTCTCTCTATATATATATATAACTCATGAACCGAAAGCGAGTCAGCACGCGCACAGGGAAGATCTGAGCCCTCAGATAAAATAAAACACCGATGTCGGTACTACTGTATGGATGCACCACCTAGATCTAGATTCGAAAGAAACGGATGGTTAAAAAGCTTGATGGGAACTACACGAGAATGCTGGAAGCAGCAGCGCTTAAAAGAAAGCAGGTGCACGGCCACTGACCTCACAAACCATCCAAGTAAGACGAACGAGATACGAGAGGCTAGGCCGGTGAAGTAAGGACGAACTCATTAGCGACCGTTCAACCATCCAGACGGCTGTAACAGAAGACCTTTTTTAAAGGTTGGTCCGGGCGCAGGGCCGTGGCCCAGACGCTCCTGGTGGCTCCAAAATGCCTCAGCATTTTCTAAAAAAAAAGTGGCGCCTCAGGCGCCAGGTGATAAACCTAGCCCTCTCCGAGAAGAGTTAGAACCTGGGAGCGCCCCCCACCACCTTCCACCCTGAGGCTTGAAGTATGTCCAGAGACGAGACACACCCGACCAGATCCGTGCTGCTGACACCAAGGCTGGCCGAAACGTGTCCCATCAAGTATTTGTCGCTGCCTCCCACCAGACACGACTTGACACAAGGTCAAAAGCCCGAAGGCCGATTAAAGTGGGGATAAAGGGGAGGGGAGGTCGGGAACGAGCCGAGACTCGAACCCTGCTTGTCTGTGCTGCTCATCGGCTCACTTAGTGCAATGTGAGCCTGATGAGGCAAGCAGTTTCACGAACCCAAATGTGGGACCGGGCACGTATGCCAGTTTGCGGCTTAGACTAGACGCATGGTCTAGTGCCGGTGTCCCATCAAATGGGTTCTGCTGATTAAAATGACCAACTAGCGTGATTTTTACGTTCATCATCTTTGTACGGACATTGCATGTGGTCAAGAGGACATGCCAGGAGCGATGGATGATAGAGACGGAGGAGAGATACACGGGACTTGATATATATAAATATATATATATATATATATATATATATATATGTATATATATATATATATATATGTATATATATATGTGTGTATATATATATATACATATATATATATGTATATATATATATATATACTCACACACATATGAAAATAAACACATATGTAAATAAACACATACGGAGGAGAGATTCACGGGACTTGATATATATATATATATGTATATATATATATATATATATATATATATATATGAATATATATATATGTATATATATATATGTGTATATATACATATATATATGTATATATATATATATATATATGTGTATATATATATATATATACTCACACACATATGTAAATAAACACATACACAAGCATGCATATGTACATATACATAAATATATACACACATACATACATACTTACATATATACATACAGAAAGATATATGTATGTACACACATATATATACACACATATTCACAAATATATATATACATATATATACACATACATATGGACACACACACACACACAACACACATATATATATACACCAAACAAATGTATGTATATATATACCCACACCCAATTGCATATATATATACACACATGAATACATATACACGCATACATCAGGAAATACACATGCATATATATAGATAAAGAGAGAGAGAGAGAGAGAGAGAGAGAGAGAGAGAGATATGCATACACTTACGTATACACACGCACACACTCACACACACATATATATATATATGAACAAAGATATACACGCAAAGATAAATATATATACAATATATACGTATATATATAGATATATATGTACATATATATGTATATACACAATAATACATACGTACATGTTTATATACACAAACATACATACATATATATATATATATATATATATATATATATATATATATATATATATATATGTATTTATGCGCATCACACACACACAGACACATGTATATATATATATATATATATGCACATACATACATACGCTCATATACATACATACATACATACATACATAAACACATATATATTAGTATGTGTATATTATACATGTGTATATACTTACACCTATATACACACACGCATATATATACATACACACACACACACGTGTGTATGTGTGTGTGTTTGGTGTTTGCGTGTTTCAGTGACGGGTTGATATGCCGTTAAATTCAAAATCAATCAGACGACGTATACCCGCCCCCTTGCCTTTCAGTCTTCATAGTAATTACACTCGCTAATGCTGTTGACGCTCCAATTTAGGTAGGATTGAAAGTTTCTGATTAGCAATATATAGGTATTGCCGTTGTATCGAGAATTTGGATGATCGAAAAAGCCTTCTAAATAAACGGAGTCTTCAGTTTTATCTTCTTCTTTTACAGTTAAGTCCCAAAATAACAAGTTAGCCAGCGAGTTCGAGCTTCTGTCTCGCTATCAAGTTTACTTTTGGACTAATAACATTTGAAAAAGTACGAACCCCCTTATACCCCATGTTATGGGTTAGATAGTTCAACTGTATTTGCCTACAAGGATGGCTTTGGCATTAAATAACCCTTGAAGCTTGACGTACCATAAAAAAATCCAAACAAACTAACTAAACCCTAAAAACAAATGAAAAAATCAGTTTCTCATTGCAGATCCGCAAGTACCCACACGCAGTCACATGCAACGCATATATATATATATCTGCAGAGATGTAGTCGGAGTATTCTACAGCCACAACAGACTGGGGAATATATATATATATAGGGTGTCTCAATATATATGGGATCCATATGACTGCTAATAACTCTACTAATAATAATGTGTTTTTTGTTTCGTTTCAGATTTGAAAATACTATACTATAACAACAATTAATCCTCGATCACAATACAATACCTTGAACAAAAGAGGAAAAAGATATTTTGCGTCTCTACTTATTTGGAGACAAAATAATTCAAAACTCTTTCAAAATAGATGCAAACCATTAATATGATAATGATTTATAACTGAAACAAGAAACTCAAAAAATGATTGCATGTCCTGGAAGATGATATAATAATAATAATAATTAAAAGAACATTGATTTGATACCTCTGGAGAGGCATATGAATGTATATATAGAATATGATGTATATATAGAATATTTTTATATATTCAATAAAAAAATTTATCAATCTACTGAGTAGTATAGATTCATATTACATTTAAGTTAACACCAGGCAAATGTGTGGAGTCTTTTATTCCCGCACCTACAGGTTAAATAGTGTCACTGCTGATCTCATGCAAAGATGCCTTTGGCATTAAATAACCCACGAAAGTTGATGTGCCATTAAATAAAGAAACCAAATAAAATGAAGCCTAAATTACAAGACGGCCATTATTTTACAGTGACAGACTACGAAGTGGATGTGACAATTTTTGGTGGTTGTTATTTTGTTTAATGGCATATCAACTCTTTTGGGCTATTTAATGCCAAATCTTTTTTTTGTGTCGAAGATTTCAAGTGTATTAATATATATTAATACATATCTATTATTTTCATTAATTATTCCTCTTGACGCAGTTGAAACTTAGCCACGGCTTGGCCCAGTCGGCAGGGGTTGTAGAGTAGAATACACTGACAACATCTCGGCAGTGGAGTGGGAAATGCAGAGTACCCAATTATTGCTATCGGCAATAGATGGCCTGGAGTGGTAACATCTGATAGGGTCCTTTCTATGGGTCGAATAGAACTTAACTGTGTACTTATGCTAAACTGAATTGTTTGAAATAGAACTGTTTAAATGTATAAAATGGATTTGACATTAAATAACTGACAATGGTTGATATGCCATAAAATCAAACCCAAACAGACCCAAACCAAACCAATCAGCCACAGCCGTAAAGATAAGAACATTTGGAAGAAAAAGGTCGGGACTTGTTTTTGTTTAGTTTCTTTTTTTTTTTTACTAGTATACCAACCTTCATGGGTTATTTAATACCAAAGTTATCCTTGTGGAAAAATAGCAATGATACTAATCCATAATGATAATCCATAATGATACTAATCCATCACACGATTAGAGTTTGCATTCATTAACTTCGAGGCTGCTTTTATGCCTCGGGGACTCCCCCGGTTGTAGGCCGTGACATGACCAGCCGATTGTTCAAAGAGAGTAGTAATTCCCAATGTTGGGTGCATGGTAATATTTTGGTGGTGCTTATTTAGAGACTAGTTTATGGCCTTTTAAACTTCCTTCATGTGAATTGCTGGATAATTTTGAATAAGAATTAAATATTACTGGGAGGCATGAGAATTTTAGAAAAACCAAAGTGGGCCATGGCCAAAAATCGGTTGGGAACTACAGAGATAGAATCTTTCTGACCGCCTGTCTAGCTAAGCCACCAGGATCCCGTTTGCAATCATCACGGGTCACCGACCACGTTCAACAGTTAACTTCATTGGTGGGAAGAGGTGGGGTCTTAACTCCCCCGAGGAGGTGTTGCTGAAATATTCTCCGGCTCCTCCCCACAAAGCTGACATATTCAATACCAAATGGATTAAGAGGCCCCTTTTTCTTTTGACCTGGGTGTTCAGTATATCTCTGTACCAAGTATAAAACCACAAAGCATCTTCATCATTGTTGTTGTGATTATTATAATTCGAACTGTGTATTGCCCCATCGAAGAGGCTTGGAATATGCTAATTGTATCCCCCCAAAAAAGGGGGTGTTCCGAGTATGACAGCAAATTGCATCTGGTCGTAGGGCTCCCATTCTGAAGCTCGAGGTAGTGTGAAGTACCCCTTCAGTTTCATTTCTCCCAGATCCTCTCTGACCCAGAGTGGTAGTACCCATTCAGGTACCATCTCTGGATCCAATAGACCTGGTTTAGTTTCTTTGTTTTCATGGCATATCAACCTTTGTTGGTGATTTAATGCCATAGGCATCCTTCTAGAAGAAAACAGTAGTGGTACTATTTAACCTATAACTGGGAGGATACGGGGGTTCATACCTTTCCCCAGAGGTATTTGTCCGAAAGGGAACGTAGTAGCGCACGCGACTGGAGTTCGATCTCGCTTACCAGATCTCTTTAACAGTTACTCCTGGAGGGCACCCCTGAATAGTTACTTGAAGCTCTAATTGTTTACTAAGGATTATTATTATTAGTTACTTGAAAGCATATAACTGTGTGCCAATTGTTTGTATTAAGAATAGTTACTTGAAGCTCTAATTGTTTACTAAGGATTATTATTATTAGTTACTTGAAAGCATATAACTGTGTGCCAATTGTTTGTATTAAGAATAGTTACTTGAAGCTCTAATTGTTTACTAAGGATTATTATTATTATGTACTTGAAATCATATAACCCTGTGTAAACAAATGATTATTATTAAATAGAACTAATTACTAGAAACCATATCATTACTTGTATTACATAGGAATACTTGAAATTAAATGAATGTGTGCAAATTATTTGTATGGGATAGGAATACTTTATACCACATAATTTTGTGCAGACAAATTACTATTATTTAGTAGAAATAATTACTTGAAACCAAATAATTATCAGTGTTAGATCGGAATATTTGAAACTATCAGACAGAGGGCAAATTATTTACATTAGACAGGAATACTTGATATCATATAAGTGTGCAAATAAAAGCTCTTTAGAAACAGTGACACAAAAAATGTCTATACAAATATACGCTGGGCGCAATTATCTAACTTCTAAGAGTGATATAACCCCCGGCGGGTTGAGACGCTGTTAAAAGTCAGTCAAATGTATTAATCGGGGGTAATGCTTTAGTGCTCTGGCCGTGTGCCAACATAGTTAAATTTGATAAATGACGATCACAAATCCCAGCTGTTCGACTAATATAATACGCTATATTCTGTTTTCACTTGCACTCTGAAACACTTGAAACAAACAACCTGATAGACTATTTTCTCGTGAACACATGGCGGGGGTGGAGTGTCCCCATGGCATAGTGGGGACGGGAGCCGTCTTGACGAATTAACTAACGCGCTAGTCTGCGACATCGTCGTGAACAAGTTCGAACTCAGGTTGCGCTATAACGTTCTCTTTCGGACTAATGCCCTTTGGAAAGTTGCCCAGTCGGCCGGGGCTGTAGAATATACTGACTGCATCTCAGCAGAGGGCTAATCCCCCCCCCGCTCAACGAATGTCCTAAATATGACTCTAAATAATCTGATGGTGAGGTTCCACTAATGCGGAAGCTTTGGGTAATGTGGAGTACTCTTTCATTGCCATCGCTCCCAAGTCCACTCTGGCCTGGAGTGGTAGTACCTGATAGGGCCCTGTCTATGGGTCAAATAGAACTAAACTGTGTACGTATGCTGAACTGAATTGCTTGAAAGAGAACTGTTTTTGACATTGAAATTGCGTACGTATGATAAACTGAATTGTTTGAAATAGAATTGTTTTGACATTACTCTTTTGACATTTCACTGTTTGTAAACACTGCCTATACTTATACTAAAATGAATTGTTTGAAATTTAATTTGGCGTGAAATGACCCAAAAAGGTTTGAAACGCCGTGAAACAATACAACCAACCTTGGGAAAGACACGGACCCCCTTATCCTACCAGCTATGAGTTAAAAAGTACCACCGCTGCTTTTTTAAAAATATCTTTAGCATTAAATAACCCACAAAGGTTGATATGCCATTGAACAAATAAAACGAAAACGTATATAAGGGTGAGTACTCGTGGGGTAGTGGCTAATGTTCTGGGATGCAATATCGTTGTTAGCAAGTTCGAACTCCATTCGCGCTATTACGTTCACTTTCGGACAAATACCCTTGGGAAAGTTATGAATCCCTTATCCTCCCAACTAAGGGTTAAACAGTACCCCTACTGTTCTTCTAGAAGGATTGCTTTGGCATTAAATAACCTCCGTAATTGCACGACTGAAGCTCGAACTCGCTTACTTCAATTACGCAGTCCAGCGCTTTAACCATTACACCAATTCAATCCACGCCATCAGATCTTGCCCTAGCGAAAACTTCACGGTTTCCAGAAAACGAAAAGTCGATTGTAGCTTGGTCTGGTGAATATGGTGAATGGTGTTTTTCACCAAAAACTATAGATGAAAAGGAATCGAGATATTTTTCTCCAAATAGGAATCACTTAATTTTATTATATGTTCAGCTTTGCGCTGAACTAAATTTCAAAATTTCAAAAATAAGGATTCAGTTGCTATAAATGTTCACCACGTCTCTAATTTATCTGTCAGTTAAGACTCGCCAGATTTGCCACAAGGTCAATATATATATATATATATATATATATATTGTCATCCAGAGACAGACTGTTTCGTTGTATCCCAACTCCTCAATGTGACTAGACACGTTGGACGCTTGAAGCTGGGATCGAAACCCGACCGAAGTCGAACACGATACCGAAAGCTCCCTTTTCATTAGCTACTACTCCGATGTGTATGGGAGGGTCGTACTCCTTTCCCTGGATTGCTCCACTTACCCTACATCCTTGCCTTACCGTGTGTTAAGCAAGGAGGCATCAAGTACCATTTTTGAGTCTTTGGTATGACTCGATCTAAGACTGAACCTTGCTCTTCCGGACCATAGTCGAAAAAAAAAAAAAAATATATATATATATATATATATATTTACCCAACCCCTCCCCTACAAGCAGGATGTGAGGCAAGGTCTGATTTTTTAGCAGAGTTTAACAGATTTGAATACAGAGTAATCCTTCTCGTGGACTGGTTGCCACACCATGGTTTAAGAGCCCAGTCAGTCCCATTATTTAACCATTGCTGGAGGGAGAATTGTACCTTTCCCAAGGATATCAATGCTATGTGAAATGTAAACAGCCTCGTTCAGGATTTGAACTTGGGTCGCCGTGTCTGTCCATTTTCTATGACGTTTGCCATTACACTAGGAGCGTCTCCAAAGTCACTTGAGCGGAAAAATATCAGTATCAAGCACGATCACTACGAGGGTTGGCTGAAAAGTTCTTATAATGAGGTCATATCTGTTGCGAGTGACGTTTTTTGATCAATGGAATCCAAACACAGCAACACCGATGGAAGATGTGTGTAAGAGACTATGTTGACATAAATAAACCTCATTTGTTCAGATTCTATGTGAGTATCGTGGTCTGCCTAAGAACTTTTCAGCAGATCCTAGTATAAGTAGTGGTTTTAGTACTCAAATGGAATCACGTAAGTATATATACATTTATGTCTGTTTCGGCCTGTCCTTGAATATCTGTAATAAATTGAATTAGCTTGATCAGAAAATCCGGCAAGCACTGAGCATGACATAGGTTTCGATAATTATTAAGTTTCATCAACAGTGTACACCGTGATCTCTACCATTGGAGATCGAACCAGATTCCACAGAATGCAGTGGCGAAACTCTATCAATGAGCAACAGGTCCACAACTTTTCTGGTTATGGTAATTCAATTTATCATATTTACCCAACCCCTCCGCTCGGACAGGATATGACACAAGATCAATTTTTAAGCGGAGTTTAACAGGTTTGTATTCAGAGTTTCCCTTGCCTCACCCAAGCTGAAGAACCTAGTCTGCCCTACTATTTATCCATAGCTGGAGGGAGAATAATTGGATTCATACCTTTCCCAAAGGTATTAGTGCTATGTGAAATGCAATCAGTCTCGTCCAGGATTTGAACTCGTGTCGCCGTTTCCATTTACTTCGACGATAACCATTACACCACGGGCACCTCCAATTTATAATATATAATTCCTTTATTTAAAAATAAATAAATGTATGCCTGACTATCCCATTATTTCAACCGGTTCATAACTATCTATATTAATAAAAAGTAAAAGTTGTCTCCCTTTAGTCGAGGGCGACCCGAAGGCCCCCTTTTTCAATAGATACTACACCGAGGTTTAGGGAAGGACGCTACTCCACTCCCTGGATTGCTCCACTTTACCCTTGATACGTACCTTATATTGCTAAGTGTTAAGCAAAGAGGTATTAAGTAGCAATTTTAAAGTTTTTGGTATGACGCGACCTGAGATTGAACCCGGGTCCCCCGGAGCATTAGCGAACACTCTACCCACAAGGCCAAAGAGCCGGTTCAAAATCTAAGTCCTCCACAGATACATCCACATCTTGATTATACACTGGGCACCAGTGTATAATTAAGTCCTCCACCAGTGTATAATCTAAGTCCTCCACAGATACACTGGGCACCAGTGTATAATTAAGTCCTCCACCAGTGTATAATCTAAGTCCTCCACAGATACACTGGGCACCAGTGTATAATTAAGCCATTACAACTCAAATTTTTAACTTTTCGGTTTATAATGAAATGATTATAAGGAAACACCTAAAAACTAATAGTGAAATCATTGCCATTTAACCTTTATTTCAGTAAATATAAATATAAGTTTTATTAATCAAAAACTAGACATCAAATTAACCAAAATTTATGTATTTAATATTTTCTTATCTATTTTTAATAGTCCTTAAACACAGACATGGCCCTGTTGGTTTAGACTGCAGAATACACTGACTGCTTCTATGCAGAGAGCTTAGACTTCCCCAACGAGTGTCCTGGATATGTCACTAAGCAATCTGATGGTGAGGCTCCAGTAATGCTGGAGCCTTGGGGCATTCAGAGAACCCCTTCATTGCCATTGATCCTAGGTCCACTCAAGCTCGGAGTGGTAGCATCTGATAGGGTCCTATCTATGGGTCAAATAGAACAAAACAGTGTACTAATGCTAAACTGAATTGTTTGAAATAGAACTGTTTTCACTTTTAAACTGTGTACTTATGCTAAACCGAATTGTTAGAAATAGATCTATTTTCACATTTAAACTGTGTACTTAAGGTAAACTGAACTGTTTGAAATAGAACTGTTTTGACATATAAACTGCATACTTATGCTAAACTTAATTGTTTCAAATAAAACTGTTTATATGTATAAAGATGGATTTGGCATTAAAAAACCTATAATGGTTGACGAGCCATAAAACCAAACCAAAAAGATCAAAGAAAGACATGAATTTGGCGACCTTACCCGAGGGGGACCCGAAGGCTCCCTTTTTAATAGCTACTACACTAAGGCGTGGGGGAGGGCGCTACTCCTTTCCCTGGATTGCTCCACTTTATCCTTGATACGTATCTTATATTGCTGAGTGTTAAGCAAGGTGGTATCAAGTACCATTTTTAAAGTCTTTAGTATGACGCGACCAGGTATTGAACCCAAGTCTCCCGGACCATTGGCGAACACTCTGCCCACTTTGACTTATATTTTTGAAGAGGAAAGCGAAAACATTGAAATCTAAGTCCTCCACAGATACATCCACATCTTATTTTAAGACACAGCTTTATCAGTGGTGGGGTGTTCTTGTGATGTAATGGTTTATGCGCTGGACTGTGGAATCGGAATAAGCCAGTTCAAACTCCAGTCGCGCTATTACGTTATCCCTTCGGACAAATACCCTTGGGAAAAGCATGAACCCGCTTTCCCTTAAAGCTATGAGTTAAATGGTACCACTACCATATTTACCAACCCCTCTGCTCGGGCAGCATATGACACAAGGTCAGTTTTTAAGCGAAGTTTAATAGGTTTGAATTTAGAGTTTTCCTTCTTGACTAGTTGCCTCACCAAGGCTGAAGAACCTAGTTTGCCCTACTATTTACCCATAGCTAGAGGAAAAATAATTGGATTCATACCTTTCCCAAGGGTATTAGTGCTATGTGAAATGCTATCAGCCTCGTCCAGGATTTGAGCTCGTGTCGCCGTGTCCATTTCCTACGATGATAACCATTACACAACGGGCACCTCCAAAATGGTACCACTACTGTTCTTCTAGAAGGATGTCTTTGGAATTAGATAAACCAACAAGATTGATATGCCATTAAACAACAAGACAAACAGGTCTTTATCAGAAGTTTTTATAGATGTGCAACATATAGCCAGATGCAGGGAATTACGCGAAACACTGACGACTCTCGTTGTTCAGGTACGAAACGTTGATTAACTTCTTGAGTTTAGTTTTTCGACACGAGGAGAGAGAGACACAATTTTTACTATGCTAACTGTCCCCGACATTTTACGCACTGCAGGTGAAGTAAGGACGAACTCGTAAACCATATCCGATGGACTACTACACATGGACATACCAGTGTTTGCAACCATCAATGACTTACATTCATAAGTTCTATGCGGACACTGGGTGCTGTAAAGAGGACTAACCAAGTGCAAAGTCCGATTGGGAGGAATGGTGAAACAGGGTCTAGGGAATCCGTGTTGTTGGTGACGATGAATAGTTGTCCAAGCTTTCCTCTCTTAAACCTTTTATACTTAGCTGCTAAATTTAAAAAAATAATTAGTTGGTAGGTCAAGATTGGTTATGGGACTAAATAACTCTTTTTAGGGCCCAATGCTACTCTCAGTCCACTTTTGAATGAGTATCTAAAAACAATTCTACAAAGAAAAAAAGATTTTTTTAAAATTATTCCTTCGGTTTTAAAAGATTAGATAACGGTGCTTCCTGGATTTACAGAGAATACCGACAAAGTTCGATGAAATGAGCGAGAATCGCACCAGGTACCAGAAAATCAACGGAGTAACCGTACAAAAATATAACATACAATGTTTCGATCAACTTTCATAAAACTTATCTCCTTAAAAAGAATTTGAGACACAATCTGATATAAGATTTTTCTGAATTATCAATACGACTGTGTGTAAAGAAAATAATGTATAAATTTTTTAAAAAATTGAAAAAATAATGTATAAATTTTTTAAAAAATTGAAAAAAAAACTATATATATATATATATATTGCCCTGTCACTGGTACTCGGAATCCGCCGAAAGGTGTAAAACACCCCATTCAACAAAGAAAGAAGGGCCCAGGGAATTTCACTCAAGCTCAGTGATAGTATCTGTTCAGTTAAAATTATTTGTTGTAAATAGGAATTGGGACAGGAAGATATGGAAATAACGGGACGACTGGGCCATACGAATTGTGGAGATCAGCTTGAATCCTGAGAAGACTCTTGGTGATCTGAGAGACTTGCTGTCACCCAGACTCCAGTGGAAAACCATCAGCTAATGCTGGTGTGAAAAATTCTCAAAAGTGTAAATAATGATGATAATTTAGATCTTGCTAGGTATCTGGAAAAAGCTAAATGTAAATATATACCATGTATGCAATTTCTTAACCTCTCAGTTTAAAATAAACACAGATATGTCGTTAAGTACAAAAGATTCATAACACTATATTAGCAATTTTTCTTCTTTTTCGTTCTTTCTTTTTTATACACACTTTCTTTTCATCAGACATCCATCGCTATTTTAACACTTTTCATGAATTCAAAGTCCTGAAGAAGGTTATTATAACCGAAACGTTCAACGTCGACATTCAAAATAAATTCATCAAATTTTGGATTTTGTTTTTCTACTTTTCTTCTTCTTCTTCTTCCACACACACACACACACACACACACACTCACATATATATATATAAGTTCTTGTGCATTTATGAAATTTATGAATAACTGATCTATTTTTATACAAACACCATTTGATGCTAGGTTGTTTTTTTGGTGTGTGGGAGGGAGTGTCAGAGTAGATTCTAATTGATTGATTTTAACGATATCTTAACTCGTCTAGGCTTATTTAAACCGGGAGGTTAGGTAATAGCGTTCATATTTACATTTTTGATGCAATCGTATCTTAAATTTTTTTTGACACTCAGTCCTATTAAATACGAATGATTTCTAAACAGATCTATTTGACCCGTAGATAGGACCCAAGCAGATCTATTTGACCCGTTGATAGGACCCTAGCAGATCAATTTGACCCGTAGATGGGACCCTAGCAGATCTATTTGACCCGTTGATAGGACCCTAGCAGATCTATTTGACCCGTAGATGGGACCCTAGCAGATCTATTTGATCCATAGATGGGACCCTAACAGATCTATTTGATTCGTAGAAGGGACCCTAGCAGATCTATTTGTTTCGTAGATGGGACCCTAGCAGATCTATTTGATCCGTAGATGGGACCCTAGCAGATCTATTTGATCCGTAGATGGGACCCTAGCAGATCTATTTGATTCGTAGATGGGACCCTAGCAGATCTATTTGACCCGTTGATAGGACCCTAGCAGATCTATTTGACCCGTAGATGGGACCCTAGCAGATCTATTTGATTCGTAGAAGGGACCCTAGCAGATCTATTTGACCCGTAGATGGGACCCTAGCAGATCTATTTGACCCGTAGATGGGACCCTTACAGATCTATTTGATCCGTAGATGAGACCC
>OY757945.1:20510056-20558437 GCA_963585895.1 Sepioteuthis lessoniana | reverse complement strand
CCTCTCCTACACCTCGGTGTAGTAGCTATTGAAAAGGGAGCCTTCGAGTCACCCTCAACAAAGGTCACCAACCTTTACTTATATACACACCCACTTAACTTTAAAAAATCAATACCTGAAACATATAGTAGAAATGTTAGTTTTTTAATTTCTTTCAGTTTTCACATACAAACTTATAGAAATAAAATTCTTACAATATATATATATATATATATATATATATATATATATATAAATATATAAATGTATTTTGGTAGAACTCCATTAGAAGTTTAGTTCTAAAATAGGAGAAAAGATTTTATAGGACCAGTTAAATTGGCCACTATAGGATAGTTGATAAAACTTGAGGTACCTTTCGACTCACTCATTATAATGGATAGGCAGGGTAGGGGGGATAGATTTTTAAAAGGAAAGAGAGAAGAATTTCACCCTTTGAATTCGGAGTTTTTTTGGTGGGGTTAGTGAAACAAGAAAGGTTTATACCTTTCTAAGGAGCATAAGCACAAATAGAAATGTAAACAACCCTATCTAGAATTTTAACTTGGCTAGTTGGGTTCAATTCCTATGAATATAATTATTACTCTTCAACACTTCTAATATATATATTATATATATATATATATATATATATATATATATATATATACAAGGTGCAGACGATAAGTTTTAGACTTTTTTCGTATGGGAATTTAAAAATTGTCGTAGACTCTTGAAAATTCACTATGTTATTGCTATACATCTTATGAGATGACTGACCAATTTTTATGATTTCAGCTTCAAATGAACAGCTACAGCAGCAATGCAATTGGAATACACCCATCTAAAGTCTGATTGTCACAGCTGGTGAATTTCAAAAATGCAACTGACGTCAGGACACATTAGAAGAACGCTATGCAATAAAATTCTGTTTTCAACTTGGAAAAAATGCCACAGAAACGTATGGAATGCTTCAGACTGCTTTTCAACCATCTTGCATGAATCAAGCATGAGTTTTTGAGTGGCATAAGAGATTCAAGGAAGCCAGGGAGTCTGTGAGGGATGATGAGAGCAGTGCGAGGAGTAAGGAAGTCAATACATCAGAGTTGATTGGCCAAAGGGTTAGGGTTACTGTGTTGAGGTTTTAAGGGAGTTTAGCAAGAGATTCCTTGGGAAGAGGTTAGCACTCTTCAAATCGGGTCAGTGGCATTTCCACCAGGACAATGCACCAGTCCACAACTCCATTCTTGTCACAGACTATTTGACCAAGATGGGCATCAAGACAGTTCCTCACCGTCCCTATAGTAGAGACCTTGCGCCCTGTGACTTTTGGTTATTCCCTAAGCTCAGAGGCTGTCATTATGAGACAATTGAGGAGATGAAAGAGGCTGTGATGAAGGTCATTGACACATTCATACAAGAAGACTTCCAGTGGGCCTTCTAGAAGTTGTTGGAATGGTACAACAAGTGTATTGCAGCCGGAGGATATTACTTCAAAACGGACGAGAGTTTCACGTGTGTACTATCAATAAAAGTGTCCATACGAAAAAAAAATCTGGAAACTTATTGTATTCACCTTGTATACGTATGTATAAAAGTTAGAAAGGGATATGGATATGTTTTAATAAGTAATGAAATCAACTAAAATAAATCTGCGGAACTTTCAATTAAAACTTTTCAAAGATATCCTCAGTAATTAATGGACTGTAAAACTTTGAGGGGAGTTTGTTTGTTTGTTGATTTTGTTGTTTAATGGCATATCAAACTACTTGGGTTATTTAATGCTAAATTCATCCTTCTAGAAGAGCAGTAGTGGAGGCGCTATTTAACCCATAGCTGGGGGGATAAGGGGGGGGTCGCACCTTTCCCAAGGTTATTTGTCTGAAAGTGAATGGTACTGTACGACTGGAGTTTGAACTCGCTTATTCTGATTCCACAGTTCTGCGCTTTAACCATTACGCCACAAGCGAGGGGAGTGGTCTCCAAAACGAGAAAGAGAAAAAGAAAGGAAAAATTTTCGGAGTATTGTAACAAATCCTTTAATAATTCTGGCTCAAGAGCAAGTATGGTAATGACAATAGCTTCTTGGATATTCAAATAGCTCCTCATCTGAACCTTATGCCAGACAGAGAAGCACTTATTGGAATAATTCTTATGACAATTATCCCAACTAATTATATGGTTGCCTCTGGCAGAGTTAAGAGCTGGTAAACGGGTGTTCATGTGTGTGTTTTCCTATATAGCTCGGTACGTGTTGGATGATTCTCACCTCTAATCCACATAGTCAGCATTGCACTGACACTTAAACCAATATATGAATAAATTTTTTCACAAGGAAGGGGCAACATCCTAATGAAAATATTTGGAAAATATTCCTAATACTGGAAATTGCACGTATGATGTTTGAATAATAGAAATGTGTTACAGCCAATGATATAGATGGTTGTCTGAAGATTGTGGTACACATTTTAAACTCAAGAAACGATTCATTGTATCTATAAATCAAATATTTATAGATTTATATCTGCTTTGCGGTTATAGCATTGAGCACTCTTTTCATGCAACTTTACTTAATTGCAGTTCTTCTAGCCTGGAAGACCTAGGTTCAATCCCAAGTTGAGTCATACCGCACTCAGCATTATAAGGTAAGGATCAAGGGTAAAGTGGAGCAATCCAGAAAAAGGAGTAGCATACTCTCCTACACCTCGCAGTAGTAGCTATTGAAAAGGAAGCCTCTGGGTCACACTCGACTATGGTCAACTACTCTCTCTCTATATATATATATATACACATATACATATGCACTAATAATATTAATATTTCACTGGAGTTGTACCTATCACCTTTATATATATATATATATATATATATCTCTAACTGATTTAGTTTAGGGGGGCTACTGAAACTGGGTTATCACCCCTGGTTGGAGGCTGATGAGGGCAGGGTATTGCACGTGCTTTCATGCATTGTATAATTGTTATGGTACCCAACCTGCGGACTTTAAAGAACTCTTCCTGTTGCTATTAATACTGGGAGAACATTCATCTTGGTATGAAGCTTTCCCCAGCCTAACACTTTCGCAGTCAGACTGACATTTAACACTCTTTTACCTATATTGTATTATACTTTGTTCCATGTAAACCCGAGTGCATGTCTTTCTTTACTGGATGACAACAATAATGAAAATGAAAAAAAAAAAAATTCTCAAACTGATTTAGTTTTGGGGTGCTACCCATGTAGCATGTCACCACTTCTGGCCAAATGGCCTCACGGCCTTCTGGCCCCTCAGCTCTAGCTGGGCCACCTTTGGGTTGACAAACATTTAAAGACAAGCAAAGCAGAACATGAGACCTTTGGATCTGTTTTAAGCTATGAGCAGGCATAGGTACAGGACTCACATTGCACTAAGTGAGCCTATATCTAGCATGGACACCTGGTGCACATTGCAATCAGTAAGGCCATGACCAGCAGAGCATGAGTTTCAGTTCATGCCCCGCCTCCCCCTCATCCAAATCCCTCTGTATAAAAGCCCTTGTGTCAAATCCTGTCTAGTGGAAGGCAGAGATAAAAAAAAATACCCATGCAGCATGTGCTTGGCCTTGAATAGCCTAATGGAGCCCATCCCTCTCCATATCCACAACAGGTTTGAATTCAGAGTTTTCTTTCTCCTAAACTGGTTGCTATACTATGGTTAAAGAGCACAGTCTGCCCTACTATTTACCCATAGCTGAAAGGAGAATTGTTAGATTCATACCTTTCTCAAATATATTTATACTATGAAAAATGGAAACAGCCTGGATCTAGTAATATGTATCTATCTATCTATCTATATATGTATATATGATAAAGATAAGTGGAAAAGTGGATAAATCAAGCACTTACTCTGGGTTTACTGGTATTATTTCATTCTTTATTCATGGAAGAACTTCTTCAGACTAAACATTTTTTGAGTTTTTCTGCATTTTAGCAATTGGAGGAAGTTCAGTGAATAAAAAATGAAATATTACCAATAAAACCCATTGTAAGTATTTGATTCCACTTTTCCATTTATTTTTATCATCTTGTCAGATTCACCAAAATCTATTATTTTCCATATATATATATATATATATATATATATTGTCATCCACAGACAGATCTGTTTTATTCTATCAGAACTCTTCAGTGTGGCTAGACAGGCTAGATTTCCGAAGCTGGGATCGAAACCCGATTGACTCAAACGCCAATCCAAGATTCTACCACTCAGCCACAAGGAAACCAACACAAGCGAAGGAAATTTAAACGCTTATGTATCACAATTATTTTTGTATTACATATATCCACTTAACAGCTACCGAGAGCTCGATTCATATGAAGAGCCTTGCATTAAATGGAAAAAATAAAATTCAATTCTTGGTGTCATTATAGATTTATTTCAGGTTTATGATGATCCTTTTCACATGTTTAAGGAAGGTATTGTTCAAGTGTGTTTATATTGCTTCTGGCAAGAAGAGAATCTTAAATACGCTCCCTGCCGAGGGGGTTGAACACTCTGGCAAAAGAATTTATGGCTGCCACTTGCATAATGCAACGCTCTTCGAATGAATTGAGCACTCTGGTATCTGGTAAGGCAAAAATGTAAACAAATGAAAGCTAATACATAATGTCTAATAATTCCCAAGCTGACATATGTTGCCAACTGACTGAACGGTAAGATACTAAGTCTAAGATAAAGTTGGGTGGGTTTCGATCCCAGTTTCAAGCGTCCTACATGTCTAGTCATACTGAAGAGTTGTGATACAATGAAATAGTCTATCTATGGATGAATATATATATATATATATATATATATATATATGTAACAATAATAAGTAAATGTATATTAATTTTTATATTATAACAGTGTTGGTTGTGGTAACATATTGACCCCAGCCAAGCTGTCAAAGTAGAAAATGCACCTATGTAAATAACAGGTGCATCCAGTCGAGGAATATCAGAATATAACCTTGTCCATGGACAATTGAATGAGTGTGATTTGTGACACCTATAAGAAGAAGGTGGGCGTCGAACTATTATATAACTCGGTGCACGGGAAGTTCACCTGTTGGAGATCAGACCAGTTGGAGATAAGATGCAGTAGAGAGAACCAGCAACCAGAGAGGCTGTGCCCCCAGGTCCCCGGTTGAGCAGCCCAGGAGAACGGGAAAGAAACACTTTTATGGCCATAAGAGTGGGGATCAATATGTTACAGTACTGTTCCGTCTCCAACTCCCTCTCATAGTAAAACCTTTAGTAACCCTTTAAAACCCTTTCAAATAAAGTGAGAGGTATATTTTTCTAAAGAACTGTCTCGCTCATCTTTATTGTGTCGTTGTTATGATTCTGCATGCATATGCATATGTGTAGTTATAGTTGTCCGTGGCTATACAACATTGCCACTAAATCACTTTGTGGGTTTGTGTTAAACCAAGTGCAATGGAGAGTTCTCAATATCTAGGATAGAGCTATTATATAATGATAATAAATAAATATATATTAGATATATATATTTAATTCATGGAATTTAGACTGCGACCCCTGGGTTTCATGGAACTTTTTGCAAAACAACAATCATCAGGCAGTTATGGTTGTTGTTTTGCAAGGAACTCCATAAAACCCAGGGGTCCCAATCTAAATTCCATGAATTAAATATATATATCTAATATATATTTATTTATCATTATTATTAATTTATATATATATTTGATAGCATGGAAGCTTTCTGTGACCTCAGGTTTGTATATATATATATATATATATATATGCAGTGTATCACAAAAGTGAGTACACCCCTCACATTTCTGCAGATATTTAAGTATATCTCTTCATGGGACTACACTGACAAAATGACACTTTGACACAATGAAAAGTAGTCTGTATGCAGCTTATTTAACAGTTAATTTATTTTCCCCTCAAAATAACTCAAAATATAGCCGCAGTATATATAGGGTGTTGTTAAGATCTCTTGGCTTTTAGATTAGAATCTTTATGAACCCAAATCAATCAAGAACATCTAAGTCACAGAATGAAAGTAAATTGATCTCCTTTTTAGAAATTTTCATTTTATCGGAAAAATTCCCATAAATAATTAATAACTAATTGATAATTAATAATTAATTGAATAATTAAGAAACAAAAATGTTAGTTATTTACTAAATATCAAATTGACATTCGGGACACACAGTATATATTCACTGAATATCAGTTCAGGTCTATCAACAAGGACACACACATAAGCACCCTTGTATACAAGTGTGCATCTACAGATGCACATATGTGTATTCGTCTGTATAAATTTACTGATGCACGTATACATGTTTGTCCTTATAAATCAATAACATAGGAAAATATATGTAATATGAGTTTGCATATTCATAAATCAATCTTGAATAAAGGCACACTCCCACGTATACAAACATATATATAATATGTGTGTGTACTTATATATATATATATATATATACATATTTTCCACCTTCTCCACCCGGGCAGAACATGACACAAGGTAAATCTTTAAGCGGAGTTTCACAGGTTTGAATTCAGAGTTTTCCTTCTCTTAGACTTGTTGCCTTACCAAGGCTGAAGAACCCAGTCTGCCCTACTATTTACCCATAGCTGGAGGGAGAATAATTGGATTCATACCTTTCCCAAAGGTATATATATATATATATATATATATATATAATACACACACATGCACATATATATGAACACACACACACACACACACACACACACAGTTCAATCAGCTGGGGCTGTAGAATACACTGACTGCACCTCTGCAAAGGGGTAAAACCCCAACCCACCTAATGAGTGTCCTAGATATGACACTAAACAAGGTTCCAGTAATGCTGGGGCTTTGGGGAATGTGGAGAACGCCTTCATTGCCATTGTTCTTAGATCCACTCTGGCCTGGAATGGTAGCACCTGATTGGGTCCTGTCTATGGGTTAGATAGAAGTAAACTGTGGTTTCTTGAGTTTACTGTTTTTTGCATTCAAAATGTGTACTTATGCTAAACTACGGTATCATGATGACTCACAATGCATCTATCTGATACCAGTTCAATAACACATTTAAAAAAACATTTCGGCCCAAAAACTGATTTTTTTAAAAATTCTAACCAAAAACAATACTAGAACAACAAAAAAACAAGCAAAAATTCAGATTCTTGAAGCACTCCACATCAGAATAAAACTGCCTAAACTCAATAGAATCAATTTTGAACTCTGCACGAATGTACTTAAATGCATTTAGTAACTGCTGCTATTTGTAGAATCAAATTTTTAAACAAATGCTACAGCAGCAGATCAGTATACATAATAAATGCTCAACACTTACAAAGTCGTAATGTACTAGCAAAGGTCAAATTTCTTTTGCAATATACACATCCCTGATGATGGCCTAAGATCTGGTAGACAGCACTAGGGACCCTATTAGTTATATGATGTTTTTTAGCTAATTCCCACTAGATACCATAAAATCGATTCGGTGACTTGAAAGAATAAATACGAAAATGTGTAGAAAAACGACGTCTGTATTGTTTAATCAAATATCTATTAACAAAGGAATGCTGCCTAAATACACATATACATATATATATACATATATATATGGAGGCGCTTTGGGTTTAATACTTAACATCGTAGGAAATGGACATGGTGACCTGAGTTCAAATCCCGGATGAGGCTGTTCGTATTTAAAATAGCACTAATACCCGCGGAAAAAGTATGCATCCAACTATTTTTCCCCTGACTTTGAGTAAATAGTAGGGCAGACTGGGATCTTTAACCATGCTAGTGCAACCAGTCTAGGAGAAGAAAAACTCTAAATTCAAATCTGTTAAACTCTGAAATTGCCCTTGTGTTGTATCATCCTGCTCATACAGAAGGGTTGGAAAATATATATATATATATATATATATACTCACAAACACAAATACACAGTCATATATGTATATGCATATATAATAATAAAGAGAGAGAAAGAAAGAGAGAGAGAGAGAGGGAAAAGGAGAGTGAGAAAGAAAAGTGGAGTATAAGTAGATGAATTTAAGTATTTATTGAGGAAAACATTACATATATATATATATATATAAACCGGCTCATACGTCTTGTTGGTAGAATGTTTGCCAACAGTCTGGGAGACTGGGGTTCAATCCCAGGTCGAGTCATACCAAAGACTATAAAAATGGTACTTGATACTTCCTTGCTTTACACTCAGCAATATTAGGTACGTATCAAGGGTAAAATGAGCAATCCAGGGAAAGGAGTAGTACCCTCCCCTACACCTTGGTGTAGTAGCTATTGAAAAGAGAGCCTTCTTGTCGCTATCAACTATGGTTGCCAACTTTACTTTATATATATATATACATTCATAAATATATATATATATATATATAATGGACTCTCCCATTAGGTCAGTTAAAGATGTGTATCACTGGACAATCTGCACAGGTAAATTGTTTATTGTGTAGAACGTCATTGTACAACCAGTTGCACTTTTTGGATAAGCTGATAACATTGATTATTAATCATAATTACTAATATATGTCTTTTTTCTAAAAGATTTATATATATATATATATATATATATATATATATATATATATATATATAAAATATATATATATATACAATATATATATATATATATATATATATATATATACAATATATATATATATATATATATATATATATATATATATATATATATACATGTACATAATAACAAAAACCACTGAAAATAAAGACTATGTGTACACACAGACACAGACACAGACACACACACACACACACACATATATATGTATATATATATATATTTGTGTGTGTGTGTGTGTGTCTGTGTGTGTGTGTGTACATAATAACAACACCATAGAATAATAGATTTGCCCCCCCAGTACATATATATATATATATGTACATAATAACAAAATCATAAAAAATAAAAAATATGCACACACACACACACACACACACACACACACACACACACATATATATATATATATATATATATATATATGTGTGTACATAATAACAATATCATAGAATAATAGATATGCCCCACCCCATATATATATATATCTACATAATAACAAAACCATAAAAAATAAAAAATATGCACACACACACACACACACACACACACACACACACACACACACACATATATATATATATATGTACATAATAACAATATCATAGAATAATAGATATGCCCTCCCCATATATATATATATATGTACATAATAACAAAACCATTGAAAATAAAAAATATGCACACACACATATATATATATATATATATATATATATATATATAACCAGAGAGATTCATAAATCTATTTATATATGTTTGTGTGCATACATATGTGCAAGTGTTTTTGTTTTTGTTGCAATGCATGTTTTGCGTTTATATTTGTGTGTAAGTAATACCCTCGAAATAATCAATATTTGATTAACAAATAAAATTTGTGTTTTTCTTTCCTATTTCAAAAAAATTTTCTTTATCCCTATCATTTTAAAAACAAGTTTTTGAAAACATCACCCATGACCCTTATTAATTAATTGAATGGTGATTACCTTGAAATATATTTTTCAGGGTTCGTTTCATTTTTGACAAAAGAGTATTTTACATGCAAACATCTAAGAGTACTGCTAGGTTTAAAAGCTTCTTCCTATGTTGATTATATATATATATATATATATATATTTTTCTTTTTTTTCTTAAAAATAAAAAAAAACAACACTCAGTCACATTCAGATAATAAATTTATTTCCATTCTGTTAAAAGTATTGATATTAATCAACGCACCGATTATTAGGTTTTTTGTTTTTAAAAAATTATATGCTCGGTAGATTTTATATGCCTTGAGCTCATCACCAGGACGATTTAACTTTTAATATTCTATATCTAAAACTTAAATTGTCCTGCTTAGAATTGTTTCCCGACTTCGGATTAACTGGACACATATATGTACATAGATATAAACACAAACACATCGACAAGCACCTATGTATAGAGGTATTTTCTTTTTTTTTTCTTTTCAGGTACAGAAATGCCATTTACTGGAAAAGGTTTGGTACTATTTACCAACCCCTCCGCTCGGGCAGGATATGACACAAGGTCAATTTTTAAGCGGAGTTCAACAGGTTTGAATTCAGAGTTTTCCTTCTCCTAGACTAGTTGCCTAACCAAGGCTGAAGAACCTAGTCTGCCCTACTATTTACCCATAGCTGGAGGGAGAATAATTGGATTCATACCTTTCCCAAGGGTATTAGTGCAATGTGAAATGCAATCAGTCTCGTCCAGGATTTGAACTCGTATCGCCGCGTTCATTTCCTTCGGCGATAACGACTACACCACGGCACCTCCTACTGGAAAAGGATTGGTGTGTAATGATAATTAGAAATGATTTTAGGAGTTGCCCGTGGTGTAATGGTTATCGTCGCAGGATGTGGACACGACGACACGAGTTCAAATCCTGGACGAGCCTGATTGCATTTCACATAGCACTAGTACCCTTGGGAAAGGTATGAATCCAAATATTCTCCCTCCAGCTATGGGTAAATAGTAGGGCAGACTAGGTTCTTCAGCCTTGGTGAAGCGACTAGTCTAGGAGAAGGAAAACTCTGAATTCAAACCTGTTAAACTCTGCTTAAAAATTGACCTTGTGTCATATCCTGCCAAGCGGAGGGGTTGGTAAATATGATTAGAAATGATTTTAAAATGATTTATTAAAAATATCCAAAAATTTAATAATTCAAAATTTTAAATTCAGCCCTGAGGATTTCCAATTTCGGTAATGAAACAGGAAATGAAGATAAATTTTTGCTATACTCATTAACAATTTCGAGAAGGGATATAAAAAGATGGAACTGGGTCCAGGGAGCATTTGATTCATGCCTTTTCAAATTTCTTAAGGAAAATGGTAATATGATCTTCATTTTAGGAAGTGAGATTTGAACCAAGTCTGACAACGTTTTCTAAGGTGACATATCCTGAAATGAATTAAGTTTTGGTGAATTTGAGAATGAAACTCTCTCCTCTGTGAGACATTCAGGATTGTTGAATTATACACTAGAAAAAGCATCAACAATATATCTAAAGTTGGTTGGTTGGCTGGTTGGTGTGTAGAGTTTATCGCATATCAACCATTGTAGGTTATTTAATGCCAAATCCTCTTTATACATATATATTAAATACATATGATTTGGTTGGGTTTAGTTTTATGGCATATCAACTATTGTAGGTAATTTAATGCCAAATCCTTTTTATACATATATATTAAATATATATGATTTGATTTGGTTGGGTTTTATGGCATATCAACTATTATAGGTTATTTAATGCCAAATCCTCTTTATCCATATATGATAAATATATATGATTTGGTTTGGTTGGGTTTTATGGCATATCAACCATTGTTGGTTATTTAATGCCTAATCCTCTCTCTCTATATATATTAAATATACATGATTTGGTTTGGTTAGATTTTATGGCATATCAATCATTGTAGGTTATTCAATGCCAAATCCTCTAAATACATATATATTGAATATACATATGAATTGTAAACACATTTTGTAGATAACATTCTTAAATTAGTGTGAGCTCTGTTTTGGTTTCAAGTATTGCTGCATAACAGTCACAATTCAACATTAGTCTTTTGTTTGCACCCTTAGTTTCTTCTATTTGACCCATAGATAGGACCCAATCAGATGCTAGCACTCCGGGTCAGAGTGGACTGGCAAGTAATGGCAATGAACAGGTACTCTGCATTCCCTAAATCTCACCAGCAGATTGCTTAGTGTCACATACAGGGCACCTGTTTGCAGAGATGTTGTCGGTGTATTCCACAGCCTCAACTGACTGGACTAATATATGTTTGAGTTATCTTATACACACACACACACACACACACACACACACACACACACACACACATATATATATATATATATATATATATATATCTTATAGGAGACAACTGTGGAGTGATGGTTATCACCACAGGAACAGTAGAGTTACTATTTACCCATAGCTGGGGCAGATAAGAGGGTTCATACTTTTCAATTTTAAATGCCTGTACAAAAAAAGTCTGGAAACTTATTGAATGCATCACGTAGTAGCCCAGACTGGGCTCTTTAATCTTCGTTTGGCAGCCAATACGCTAACCATTCCATCATGCAAGGGTACCTAAAAAAACATTAAAAAAACAAAAAGACAACTAAATTACAGTTAAGTTTTGGCACTAGGCCAAACATGTTGGGGACCCTGTCGGATCTGAAATCACTCCACAATAATATTTATCAATGAAGCTAGCTTGGTAACCATTACACCTACACTAATTACCCAGTCTGTGGGGCTTAAAAAGTTTGGAAAATCAGGAACACATTGATGCACCATTCTCCTGTAATTGGTTCATCTACAAACTTTAGTTAGCTCTAAATCAGTGATTCTCAATGTGGACCTCAAATGGGCCTGGAATTGGTCCAAGAAAAAGAACATAAATTACACCATAGAAGGGGACATTCTTAGGCTGGAAAACTCTCTACAAAAGAAGGGGTCACTTATACATCAGGGTTAAAATCCAAACCTTCATAGAGTGAGTTTAGTTTGGTTTAGTTTCTTTGTTTAATGGCATATCCACCTTTGCTGGTTATTTAATGCCAAATCCATTCTCCTAGAAGAATAGTATTAATACTATTTAACCCATAGTTGGGAGGATAAGGGGGTTCATACCTTTCCCAAGGGTATTTGCCCAAAAGTGAACGTAATAGGCCAACTGGAGTATGAACTCGCGTACTACGATTCCGCAGTCCATCGCTTTTTTTATCCACAAGGACACCCCATCATAGAGTGAGTCAACCAGTAGAATAGTACTCCTTACTATAAACATTAACTTTTGTATCATAGTATGGAAAAGATACACAGTGAAAATAAAGTTAATTGTTTATTAACTCAAGTGTTACTGTCTGACTTGTCTTATAAGTCTCACGCTTTGGTGTTATGCCCGAAGTTGGTCTTACTACTGACCAACGTCCTTCAGAGCTGTCTCTCTGCATTTTTTCTGCTTCCTTCTGTCTCTCGTGCTTGAGGAACTCAGCGTCTTTTATACTTCCACAATTGAAGTCACGTGGTATTGTTGTATATTGACCTACGGCCCAGCCAGGCTGTCAAAATAGGAAATGCACCAAAGTAAATAACAGGTGCATCCGCTCAAGGAATATCAGAATATAACATTGACTGTGGACGGGTTGAATGAGTGCGATTGTGACGTCCACAATAAGGTGGGTGTTGAACTATTATATAACTCGGTGAGACAGGAAGTCTGCTAGTTTGGAGACCAGACGAGTTGGAGGAAAGATGCGGTAGAGAAACCAGCCCCCAGGCCCCCGGTTGAGCCACACAGGAGAACGGGAAAGAAACGCTGATGGCCAATAGAGTGGGGGTCAATATGTTGCAGTTCTGTTCGGTCTCCAACCCCCTCTCACACACAAACCTTTCAATAAAGTGAGACGTATATTGTTCTAGAGAACTCTGTCGCTCGTCTTTATTGTGTCGTCGTTATGTTCTGCATACAGATGTGCATGCAAATGTAGATGTATATGTATTATGAGTTTGTATAGTTGGTCATGGCTATACAACAGTATGAGTCACTATACAACATTAACCATTCACTGAAACTCCAGCAGACATTTTCTTCTTAGATTTGTGTTTAGTGAAGATATTTAATAAATTAACACAGAGATTAATAAAAAATATTAAAACAGTAATACAAATAAAATATTATATTACTGTAAACACAAACCAGAACGTCACATCACCCAGATGACCTGTCAGACAACTATGGTATGTTGTTTATCGGTGCAATTTCAAGAAAATGCAATGGATTGTGAATTTCTACGGAAATAAGCTCTAATGTATAAGATTTACACATTTCTTATATCATCATCATCACCATGTCGTGCCGCTAGCACGGATATCCCTGATCCTCTTTCGCCACATCTCCCTATCATTCATCGCTTCTGGCAGGTCTTCAGGGCTACATCCCGTATCCTCACATACCTGCTGTGTGTATGTTCGAGCTGGTCGTCCTGCTTTTGCTTGGCCATATGCGGGGATCCATAGGAATACATCACTGATGAATTCGTCCTTGCTTCTCCAGCAGTGTCCAGCGTGTCTGGTTCGTCTAACTTGTATAGTTTTCGTGACAGGAGGCAGGTGGCCGTATAGTTGGTGCCTTGTGGGGTGTTGCCGCCAGGACTTGTTCAATATTGCTCGCAGCATTCTTGTGTAATTGCCGTCTAGCTTCTTCTTCAGCCGTTTAGTTAGCGTCCAAGTAGTGCATCCATATAGCAGTATCGATACGTCCGCTGCCTGGAAGAATAGCTGATGTAATTTTCCTTTCAGGGACAAATTTTGTAGGTTCACTATATCTATATCACTCTCTATATAAAACTGAACATGAAGTTTCTTACAATGTCTGATCCATATAGAGAAAGGCATTACAGTTAATGTCTTGATGTAAGTTATTCTTATTCAACCCTACAAGGTAAGTTTTGGCTAACTAGTATCCTACTCTATGCATAAATCTAAACATGAAAATTTCTTACAATGTCCAATCCATTTCGAGAAAAAATCTACAATCAATGTCTTGATGAAAGTAATTTGACTTGATTATACGTTTTGCTACAGGTTATCATTGCTTAACTGGCCCATTTGCAAAATGGTTGAAGTGTTTGATAATGGTTCAGGAGACCGGGGTTCAATCCCAAGTTGAGTCATACCAAAGACTCAAAAAATGGTACTTGATACTTCCTTGCTTAAGACTCAACATTATAAGGTAAGGATCAAGGGTAAGGTGGAGGAAACCAGGGGAAGGAGTAGCACCTTGGTGTAGAGGCTATTGAAAAGGGAGCCTTCGGTTTCGCCCTCGACTTAGGTTACCAACTCTACTTACTTTATCCTCATTTAACCCCACTGGCTAAGTTTTGACCTACAAGTAACGTATTGTGTTTGGGGGTTGACCTATACTGTTGGTATAAGTCCAACCTAGAATTTTAAGTAAGAATCTTAAGGTTGATTAATATGTCAGGTTAACCAGCACATTGCAATTTTCAGTTTGTGGACTTTGAAATTTTATGTTTTTTTTTCACTTGCGGAAAATTATGAAAGCCCATACTATTTTAAATTTCTTTAAAGGCAATTTTTCCAGGGTTTTGAATTTTCTTTGACATTTTGCTATTTTCTGTTAAACGGAATTTCTATTTGTGCTCATCTAAGCCTGAAGTGTTTTTGACACCAGAAATGGGCCACTAGATAAAAAAAAAAGGCTAAGAAACATAGTTCTAAACAACCCTTCATCACAACAAGGGAAATCACCTGTGTGAGCTGTCTTCTGGTTCATATCTTTAATGAAGATGTTTGGGCACTTATGTCATCCAGAAAAACATGCCTTTATATATATATGGAGAGAGAGAGAGAGAGAGAGAGAGAGAGAGAGAGAGAGAGAGAGATCGAAAAACAAGGTAATCCAAAGAGAAGAATTTAATGTAAAAGAAAGTCAAAATTCTAACATTTCGGTTCTAATGAACCATCATCAGGACTTAGGATGATATTGAGTGATGTTAGATCACCCTAGGCTTTTTTTTAATGAAATACAAAACAAAGGGTGAAATTAGACGTAATATGCCAGACCAAATGTCATTGATAACATTTCGGGTCTATTGAACCATCATCAGGACTTGGACGAATGATATCAAATGACATTAGATCACTGATGGATTTTTTTTATAAAATACAAAACAAGAAGGAAATAATACGTATACAAAGAAAGGGGTAACCGTTTAGTCAATAATGATGATGGTTCATTAGAACCGAAACGTTATAGCATTGACTTTCTTTTACATTAAATTCTTCTCTTTGCATTACCTTGCTTTTCAATTTTTCTCTATATTTTCGAATTCATTTCCCTTATGTACTTCCATACATACATACATACATACATATGTATATGCCAACAATAGTCATTGTATAAATAAGATGGATTTTACTTATGGTGTTGGCAGTAGGAAGCACTGTTTACTGTTGAAACTTTTTCAAGGGAATCATTTTTGTTACTAAAAGATGCTTTTCCACACACACACACACACACACACACACACACACATATATATATATATATTATATATATATATATATATTGGTGTGATGCTGGCAAAAGAAAGACACAGGGAACGCAAAAAGGTTAATAGAAAAACATATATATTCAAATAACAGAAACAAGATACAAGTGAACTGGATTAGACAATAGTTAGTTGAGAGTCCAGTCGGGTGGCGACTATTATCCCCTACGCTAGTGGTGTCTCACGTGATTGTGTCACATGGGTCTGGGTCTCACGTGATTGTGTCACATGGGTCTGGGTGGACTGTATTTATCATCCATTCCACCAACCGGAGGAATTCGGCACAAGGCCTTTGTAAGGTGGGTCCAGTCACAGGGTCACAGCTCACACGCGCCCGGCATTTTGCAAAAATACTTCGGGCCCCGTCGGCATTCCCCTTAAAAGGGGCACCTCAGACGCCAGGTAATAAACCTAACCCCCCGAAGTGGGATAAAATCCAGGGGGACGGCCCCCTGAGGCCAGAGGAATGATGAGGCATACCCGACCGAGCCGTGCAGTCGACAACACGGCCGGCCGAAGTGTGACCCACCAACTGGAGAGGCGCACCAAACACGTGGGTCTGGATCGACTCTGGTGAACTCCGCGTTGACGTGTATTTATGGAGGAGGGTGAGTCTAATATGTAAGGAGTACAACATATATATATGGAAATCATTCAGTACATGAGTAATTGCTGAAAGAATTGACAATAGAAAGCATTGTTTAGAAGTTTCCTTCTCCTAGACCGTTTGTTATACCAAGGTTAAAGAGCCCAGTCTGCCTTAATATTTACTCATAGCAGAAGGTAGAATTGTTGGATTCATATATTTCTCAAAGTTCTTAGCTCTGTGTGAAGTGCAAACATTCTTGTCCTGGGTCTGAACCTGGGTTGCCCTGTCCGTTTACTATGACAGTGACATGAATACCTCCCTATATATATATATATTCAGACACATAGAAATCTTATCTGTCATTTCTGGTTATGACTGATTTGCTATGATTGTCATATATATATATATATATATATAATGGTTAAAGCGATGGACTGCGGAATCGTAGTAAGCGAGTTCGTACTCCAGCCGCGCTATTACGTTCACTTTCGGGCAAATACCCTCGGGAAAGGTATGAACCCCTTATCCTCCCAGCTATAGGTTAAATAGTACCACTACTGTTCTTCTACAAGGTTGTGGGATGTCCTCGTGGTGTAATGGTTAAAGCGATGGACTGCGGAATCGGAGTAAGCGAGTTCGTACTCCAGTCGCGCTATTACGTTCACTTTCGGGCAAATACCTTTGGGAAAGGTATGAACCCCCTTATCCTCCCAGCTATGGGTTAAATAGTACCACTACTGTTCTTCTAGGAGAATGGCTTTGGCATTAAATAACCTACAAAGGTTGATATGCTTTTAAACAAAGAAACTAGGAATTCTCAAGGGTATTAGAGCTATGTGAAATGCAAACAACCTTGTTCAGGATGTGAACACTGATTACCATGTTCAATGCCTACGACCGTATTCCTTATAACATACACACATATATATATATATATATAGATAGATACATAGATAGATATGTATATATATATATATATATATATATGTATACATGGAAATATATGTATATATACATAGATATACATGTATGCATACATATATATATACATTTGGTCTATTGGGTAGAGTGTTTGCCAATGGTTTGGTAGAACAGGGTCCAATCGCTGGTTGAGTCATACCAAAGACTCAAAAATGGTACTTGATGCTGTTTTATATAATACTCAGTATTACAAGGCATAGATCAAGGGTGAAACAATCCAGGGAAAGAAGTAGCGCCCTCCCAAACACAGTGGTGTAGTAGCTATTCAAAAGGGAGCCTTCAGGTTGCCCTCGACCACTTTACTTTTATATATAAATATATACATATATATTCTTATACATATATTTATATACATATATATGCGTGTAAATATACATATATATATATATATATATATATGTTATATATATATACATATATATATATATAAATATAGATATATGCATAGTTATACTCATATATATATATACAGACATATATACCTACAGACATATACATATGTTATATAATTGCAGAAGGATTTTTTGAGCGCAGGTGTTCACGCTCGTGCGGGAAGGATGTGACAATCACAGATGTCATAATAAAAATACCGGATAATAAATGTGACTGAGGATGTGAATGACGTCATGCCCAGAAGCCATGGGCTGAGGATTTGGGGTGATTTTTGAAAAAAGGCAGTTAGTTGAGATTTGAACCTAGACGAAGCGAGCTGATTTTTTAGACCTGGGCAAGGCCAGTCCAGTGGGGTGTAGGTGGTGCGCCGCGCGTTGTCGGGTCAGATGGAACAGTCAGCATAGTAAAAACTGTGTGTCTCTCTCTCCTCGTGTTAAAAACCTAAAAGTCAAGAAGGTAATAAAAGTTTCGTACCTGAACTACCAAGAGTCGTCAGTGTTTCGTGTGTTTTTCGGATTCCTATGCACGATGAATATTTTACGTATCCGTATCATGGCTATGTTACACATATATATACATCCATATATATATACATCATATACATTATATAAGTAAAGTAAAGTTGGCGACCAGAAGGCTCCCTTTTGAATAGCTACTACACCAAGGTGTAGGGGAGGGCGCTACTCCTTTCCCTGGATTTCTCCACTTTACCCTTGATACGTAACTTATATTGCTGAGTGTTAAGCAAGGAATACATTATATACATATACACATATACATCTATCTGTCTATGCATGTATATATATATATATATATATATTCTATAAAATTTTATTATAAGAATATATTTAAAAAAATATTACATGTGTAAACACTTTTATTGAGTTTCTGCCTGTTTCTGTAGATGTTTTCAATCATCATCATCATCATCATCTATATATATCTATATCTATCTATCTATCTATATATATATTTCAAAATGAGAAGCTTTGCAAATAATTTCAGATTTCGTAAATTTCTTATTGTTATTCATATATAATTTGTAAATATGAGTCAACAAAGTTAGATAGTTCCAAGTATTGCTATGTATCACGAACAATTCAATTGAACATCAGTCATTTTTTGACACACAGTTAAATAATAAAGCAGTTCTATTTCAAACAATTCTATCTAGCATCAGCCATTTGTTTGCTATCTATTTAGATGTCAAAGAATTCTATTTAAATCATAGATTGGACCCTATCAGGTGCTACCACGGTGAACCAGAGTGGACCTGGGAATGATTGGCAATCAACGGGTACTCTACACTCCCCAAAGTTCCTGAATTACTTGAGCCTCACCATCGGCTTGTTTAGTGTCATACCCAGGACACTTGTTGGTGGAGACTTACCACTTTGCAGAGACGGAGTCGGTCTATTCTACAGCCCCAGCTGACTGGGCAACAGGATACTTATTGGGGGAGTCTTACCCCTCTGCAGAGCTGCAATAGGTCTATTCTACAGCCCCAGCTGACTGGGCAACAGGATACTTATTGGGGGAGTCTTACCCCTCTGCAGAGATGCAGTTGGTCTATTCTACAGCCCCAGCTGACTGGGCTAGACATAAATACAGCCAACAGAGTACATCATTAGTCATCATTAGTACTACTAATAAAATGACTAAAATCATATGACCAGCAAGATATTTTAGAGCCATCAATACACTTCAAAGGTTCATTTCTTTTCATAAATTATTTTGGTCCATTTTACTTCCTTTAATAATTTCTTTTTTATCATCCCTTTCACTATTGTTGTGATACTGACCAAAGAAAGACACGGGGAACACAAAAGATTTGATAGAAAATCATAAATAGTCAAGTAACAGAAACAAGATACAAGTGAACCTGATTAAACAGTAGTTGGTAGAAAGCTGAGTGTCCAGTGTGGTAGTGACTATCCGTCCACTATGCAAATGGTATCACATGTGATTGTGTCACGCTGATTGGTGCATTCCGTCTGACGCTCTCGTTGACGTGTATTTATGGAGGAGGGTGAGCCCATTATGTAGGGAGTACAATAACTATGTCAAATACTCTCTAACCAACTATTGAACAGGAGAAATCGACTATTGGAGTATTTAGTAATTTACTGTGCTTTTTGCTTAGATGTGGCACAAGGTCGTATGAATGGAGCATCCAATGAGACTTGGACTCACTTGTGAGAATTTGCTAATATAGCTTGCTTACCATTCACCAGCCGAGGTGCCACTGAGTCTTTAGGCACGCTCCCGGCGAGCGCCCCGGGGCCTGTTCTGGACTTCGGTCCGGAGCGTGGCCCTGGAAAAGGAACAATGGCAGACTTGGGGCCTTTAATTAGGCACCTAGTTTCGACTAGGCTACCTTCGGGTGGGCGAGCTGCATTTTTGTCTCCTTTGTCCCCCATGCACGGCACTAGACCAAGCGTCTAGTTTAAGCCGTTAACTGGCATACGTGCCCGGACCCACATTTGGGTTCGTGAAACTGCTTGCCTCATCAGGCTCACATTGCACTAAGTGAGCCGATGAGCAGCACAGACCAGCAGGGTTCGAGTCTCGGCTCGTTCCCGACCTTCCCCTCCCCTTTATCCCCACTTTAATCGGCCTTCGGGCTTTTGACCTTGTGTCAAGTCGTGTTTGGTGGGAGGCAGCGACAAATACTTGCCACTGAGTCTTTGACCAAAATTTTTCCGTGCACTAAGTGGTCCATCTCTCCACACAGCAACTTCCTCATTGTCTAAAAGGAGCAAGGCTTAGTTTTATTACCTTTTAGCGGCAGTTAAGAAATTGTTATTTTTGAGCGAGGAAAAGTTGTAACGTGCGTGTTTCTATTTAAATCATAGATAGGACCCTATCAGTTGCTACCACGGTGACCAGAGTGGACCTGGGAGTGATTGGCAATCAACGGGTACTCTACACTCCCCAAAGTTCCTGAATTACTTGAGCCTCACCAACAGCTTGTTTACTGTCATATCCAGGACACTTGTTGGGGGAGACGTACCACTCTGCAGAGATGGAGTTGGTCTATTCAACAGCTCCAGGGACCCGCTAGTCTCATCGAGTGCCCATATGTTTGTGTAGCTGTTTTCTTCCGATTTTTTTTTCTTCCACATAGTCCTATCAGTAAGACACATGCTTTAGTTGATCCTATCAAATATGAATGAATCTTAAACGGACCTATTTGACCCATACATGGGAACCTAACAGGTACTATCACTCCCGGTCAGAGTGGACCTGGGAGCAATGACAGTGAAGGGGTAGTCCACACTTCCCAGATCTCCAGAACAGGAGCCTCACCATCAGATCCAGTTTACTGTCATACCCAGGACATTGGTTCTGTTTGACCCATTGATGAGACTCTAACAGGTACTACCACTCCGGATGAGAGTGGACCTCGGAGTAATGGCAATGAAGGCGAACTCCACAGTCCTCTGAGCTCCATAGCTGGAGCCTCAACATCAAATGCAGTTAGCATCATATTTTCTTTTGGGGAAGGGTCTTAATTCTCTTCAGGGGATTCTATCTGTGTTTTAAGCCGTGCCAAAAGAGAAAGCTGACAGAGAGAAACTCATTTGCGTTTTGGCTTTTTTTTTTTTTGTTTTTTTTTTTCAGGTGCAGTTAATTAGAAGAAAACAGATAGAGAAAAAGAAATCAAAGTGATGAGAAAGTATAAGAAAATCCAAAAGAATATAGTCACAATTCGCAGTCCAAGCTGCAGGTGCACCTGTGTATGTGCGAACGTGGAAATGCTTGCATGTGTGCACTTATGATTGGTCCATGCCGAGTTTCATATTGTCCTGCTATAACAGAGATTAGAGGATATTTCGATGCAGCCATATTAAGCTGATTATCCAGCCAACTGGATACAATTCCAAGATCGTTGATAACATCCTGTTGGGTCGGGGATGAGGGTTAATTTTGTTTCATCTGGATCCACTTGCAAGAAATCGGAGACAAGGGTTAATTTCGTTGCATCTGCATCCACTTGTAACATTATCAGAATTATTAAGTTACAGAAAAGACAACAAGACACGAATCTAATAAACAACGAAAGAAAACGACCGTATGACCTTTTATTCTGAATTTGTTTAGAAAAATAAAGGAAAAAATGCACTACATTCTTGCCTAAGATTTTTTATTCTGACTGAAAAATGTCTTTATTTGACCGGCGACTCTACCCTGGCTACGGCGTCTCGGGTGGCGTAATGGTTTGCAAGCTAGACAGCCAAACCTTCATGAGTGAGTTCGAGTCTCATCGAGTGCCCCATTCATACGGCCTGTGGACACATCTAAGCAAAAAGCTTAGTAAATTACATAAACAACAGAGTTATAGTTGGTTGGTTTGTTGGGTTTTATGGCATATCAACCTTTGTAGGTTATTTAACGCCAAATCCATTTTTATGTAAATAATCTGTTCTATTTAAAATAATTCAGTTTGTCAAAAACATTTCCATTTCAAACTATTCAAGCAGTTATATGTAACAAATCAGTAAAGTGTAAATACAGTTTTAATGTCGAAAAAACAGTTCTATTTCAAACAATTCAGTTAAACACAAGCACGCAGTTCAAATCTAAGTACAGTTTAATTGTCAAAAACATTTCTATTTCAAGCTATTCAGTTTAGTCAAACAATTCATTTTAGCATAAATATGCTGTTGGTTCTATTTAACCCATAGATAGGGCCCTATCAGGTGCTACCACTCCGGACCAGAGTGGACCTGGGAGCAATGGCAATGAAGGGGTACTCCGCATTCTCCAAAGCTCCAGCACTGCTGGAACCTCACCATCAGATTGTTTAGTGTCATATCCAGGACACTCGTTGGGGGGGGGTCTTACCCCTCTGCAGTGAAGCAGTCGGTATATTCTACAGCCCCAGCAGACTGGGCAAACAACAGAGTGAGTTAAGCACCTCAGGTAGTGTAATGGTTAGCAATCAAGACTAGCAAACCTTAATGAGTGAGTTCGAGTCTCATTGGGTGCCCCATTCATACGGCCTGGGGACACATCTAATCAGGATACAACTGAAGGAAAATTTTCAAGCGGAGAATGCTCCTAGATTAGTTGCCGTACCAAAGCTTACAGAGTCCAGTCTGCCCTACTATTTATCCATAGCTGGAGTAGGATTTATACGTTTCTCAAGTATATTAGCGCTATGAGAAATGCAAACTGCCTCCTCCAGGATTTGAACTCGGTTCTCCATTTCCATTTCTCGTGACAGTAACCATTACACCACGAGCGCCTCTGTGTGCGTGTGTGGACAGCCAGTTCCTCAGATATATATCAATCAGCACTAGAGTAAGCGAGTTCAAACCCCAGGTGCGCTTATAGATTCATTTTCGGATGTGTAAGGTGTGTTTGTTTTTTAAGAGTTTTGAATGTTTTTGTTAGTTTTTTCTTATATCCCGTATTCCTATTGTATTGTATTTCCGTTGACAGCGTTCCCTTTTGAAATAGCGTTCCCTTTTTTAAATACATCAGTTACTTTGTTTTATCCAACTCAGCGTTCCCATATTTTTGTTATGGTATAAACTTTCAAAACCCTTTCATGACTATCTTATAAACACACACACACACACACAAACACACACACACACACATCTATATATATATATATTGGAATGGAGCTTTTCACTTTCTGGACGAATACCTTTGGGAAAGGTACGAACCCCGTTATCCTCCAAGCTATAGGTAAAATAGTATCACTACTGTTCTTCGAGAAGGATGGCTTTGGCATTAAATAACCAACAAATGTTGATATCCTATTAAACAAAGAAACCAAACGTTTTTTCAAGTGCTCATATTAAAAATGCATACAATATCTTGAAACTGATTAAAATATCTTAAAACTATTATAAAAAAAAGGACCCTATCCTTGTGTACAGTCCACCTGGAGCAATAGAAATTAATTCCACCCGAACTAATTCTCTTGTTGTACGGTAAACTTTCTCCTTTTTTTCCCCTCCTCTTTGCATTGCTATTGGCCACAGCCCCAGTCTTTAACTCCTCAAGTACCTGTTCCATGGTAAAAAAAATTATCTAATGAGACGTAGACGAAATAAAGAGTCTCTTTTTTTTTTAGTATTGTTTTTAGATATTTTGATCGGTTTTAAAATATTTTATACATTTAAATATGAACACCCTTCTAAAAGGCTGTATTCCGGTTCTGCACGTACCTCAAAATATTTACACACACACACACACACACACACACACACACACACACACACACACACACACATATATATATATATATATATCAAAACATCATTTTTAAATTAAAAATTCCCACCCTGAGGATGACCAAAAATATTTTCTCAAGATATACCTTCCACCTTAAATTTTTCATAATTTCATATCTTGGAACATTTCTTTTACTGACCAAAACGCGTTGGTGGACATAGACTAAAATCATGAAAAATTTCTCCTCCATTTATATGTGTTTCTCTTCCCGTTTCTTCTTTTTACCACACACACACACACACACATTTATATATATATATATATATATATTTCATTGAACCATATAGATATGTTTTGTCTACATATTTTTGTATATGTCCTTTCCAGTTGCCGAATTGATTTTATAGTATTTATATTTTATAGTTGATGAGAATCCCATAATTTACTGTTGCCCTAGTTCTTTCTACCCGATCTTGGGCCATCATCAGGGGTATGTATATTACATGTACATTACGACTTTGTAAGTGTTTATTATTTATACTGGGGTGTGGTAGCATTTTATTCGTTTCTATAAGTAGCAGCTGTAGCTAAAGAGATTTAAGTACATTAGTACTGCATTCGAAATTGATTCTATTGAATTTAGGTAGTTTCATTCTGATATGGAGCGCCTCGAGAATTTGTAATTTTTGTTTGTTATTTTGTTATTCTAATATTGTGTTTTCGGTAAGAATTTTCCGAAACTCAGTTTTGGGACAAGGATGCTTTTTTTTAGATGTTGTACTACTTAACTGGTATCAGCTAGATGCATAATGAGTCGTTTCGATAGGGTAGTTGAGGTTAAGCCAACGTATATACTGTTATTCTCAGAGATACAGTCTCTTAATGTACATTTAAATTGATATACAACGTTAGTTTTTTGCCAAACCCAAGGGGAGGAATTATTGATAATAAGCGAATTGTAGGTTTTAAATTTGTTATAGTATAAGATAGGTTTTATTTTTTTTATTAGTATCAGTGGGGAGTATACTTCTTTTAATTGTTGTGGCCCCGGAAAGGGTCACTAATGAAAACACAAACACGGATATTGGATAACAGATTATCATCATCATCATCATCATGTCACGCCGCCAGCACGGATATCCCTGACCCTCTCTCGCCACTTCTCCCTAATAGATTATATTACACAAGAAAGATGGAGTTACATAGAAAAGGTAAGAAGTCTCGTACTGTTCGTATAACACCGATAGTGATCTGCTCTTCTGGCAGCGAAATCTCTGTACAAATAACGGTGAGAAGAGTCCATTATGGTAAGACGGGTAAGGTTCCCACAACATTAATCAACGTTTTTAAAATATTTTCATCTAATTTATAAATGTTGTGCATTTGGTTACGATAAAAAAGTTTAATAATCTTTTGTATATTGGTTGGAGTGTTGCATTGTTTATTTGGTTAGCTGGCATTTGTAATAGTACGTTTAATTTGTTCGTCAACAATATAGTTAGGGACCCCATGATTGATATGAGTTTGTTTCATTTTTTCTAATTCTTTATAAAATATTGTTTTGAAGGAGAAGATTGCGAAAAGCCAAGATTAGTTTTGCTCGGGATATTAGATTATCAATAATTGCTTTCACTTTTAAAGTTGAGAGTGCAAAAGTTGTTATTAGTGGGGGGGTGTAAGTTGAAGTAGTGAAGCTATTATTATTGTAATTAGTTTCAATTAGAACATCTAAAAAGGAAATTTCATTGTTTTTGTTTAGTTAATGGGTAAAATTAAGAATTGAATTTTTTTGGAAGATGTCTATTTCATTAATATCATTAGTAATGTATATGTAAACGTCACATCCCTTTTGCAATATACACACCCCTGGTGATGGCTCAAGATCGGTCAAGAAAGTACGTGGGAAACAATTAGTTATGGGAGTATCATCAACCAATTCCCGCCGAATACTATAAAATCACTTCGGCAACTGGAAAGGATATATGCAAAAATAACTAGACAAAACATGTCTATATTGTTCAATAAAATATACATTAATGAAGAAATGCTGCCCAAACACCCCCCCACACACTTATATATATATATATATATATATATATATATATATATTCATATGATCCGAGGAGGAAATCCAAGGGCTAGGAGTATCCAGTTTAATAGCTCTCTACCAGGAAAATTTAAATGTTCAGCTCTTGAATGATTTTCTTGTCCTGAAGGAATTACTCCCAACTCTGGTTTAACTGGACCAAATAATACCTATATATATATATATATACACGCACACGCGCGCGCACACACACACACACACACACACACACACATGTATATATATATAGCTGTGTAGTGTGTGTCTATAAAAACAGGATTTGGCATCAAATAACCCGCAAGGGCTGATGTGCCATTAAAGCAAATAAACAAACTGAACCATAGCAGGTTGAAAAATCAAAATGATAAAATTACATTCCCACAAAGCTCAGCTCATTATTAAGAATTTCATATGTTACGCACAATCAACAGACAGAATTTTTCCATTACATGAGTGAGTGCAGCATAATGGAATGTGCTCTGGGAAAACAGAATTTCAATTACATATATATATATATATATATATATATATATATATATATATATATATATATATATATATATTATAGTGCTTTCTGCTTATCTGTACTATGGCCTCAACAACCCGAGTCAACAACTAGAAATAAAGAGTTCTAAGTTTTACTTCGTAATGGTTCCTAAGCACAATTCTTTTAAAGCAAAGGGAACCTCTAAAGTGCTTTCTTTAAACGAAACGATAAAATTCTTGACCTTAGAAACGAGAAAAGGATCATATGTTGAGTTGGCTAAAATCTTTACAAACAACACATCTTCAATCCTTTGCACAATTGTCCAGTTATATTGATAGATGTTTTTGTTGTGCCAAATCTACCAATTAATGTTTGTAAGATATCTTCGTACAAGAAAAAATGATCTCATTCCTCATATAAACTTGTTTGAAAATCAGTCGAACTAGTTTTCAAAAAATAAATATATAAAATAAAATAAAATAAAATGAGTTGATTATTTGCCCTGAAACCAGAAAGCTGTAAAAAGGCAGATATGAGGAAACAACAGCAAGACACAGACGTACCATGTCACAATCAACTTGGTTAGGCTTCTAGGCCTAGTTGAACAGACATTGAGAGACCATCACATCCTGAACAAAACACAAAAGAAATAAATACAAATACAAATTCGTCAGTTGAAGAAAGTGAGTAACTCTCTTTTCTATCTTGAAAAAGGTATATTAATTATACTTTCTCTTCTATTTTCCACCAATTCTGGTTGGAGGATAGATTGTTTTAAACGTTTCAATAAAAACAAAATCAACTCAAATAAATAGCTTATGGGGAGATAACTCTTCTCAAAACTAGAAAGGAAGCTCTAGAATGGATGGGCAAAAAAACAAAACCATAAAAAATCATACAAGAAATATAAACAATAGAACGAATGAGTTTTGGAGTCTAAAGAAAATTATGATTCTTGGAATGATAATGGCTTTTCTCAAAATTATAGAAGATATCTTAAACAAAAAGAATTAGATTAATAGTCTGAACAATTCTAGCAATGATAATGACTCTTCTCAAAATTATAGACGGTATCTTAAACAAAAAAAAAATCAGATCAATAATCTGAACAGTTCTAGCAATGATAATGTCTCTTCTCAAAATTATAGAAGGAATCTTACACAAAAATAATCAGATCAATTGTCTGAACAATTCTTGCAATGATAATGAATTTTCTGAAAATTATTGAAGAAATCTTAAATAAAAAGAATCAGATCAATAATCTGAACAATTCTTGCAATGATAATGTCTCTTCTCAAAATTAGAGAAGGAATCTTACACAAAAAGAATCAGATCAATTGTCTGAACAATTCTTGCAATGATAATGAATTTTCTGAAAATTATTGAAGAAATCTTAAATAAAAAGAATCAGATCAATAATCTGAACAATTCTTGCAATGATAATGTCTCTTCTCAAAATTAGAGAAGGAATCTTACACAAAAATAATCAGATCAATAGTCTGAACAATTCTTGCAATGATAATGAATTTTCTGAAAATTATTGAAGAAATCTTAAATAAAAAGAATCAGATCAATAATCTGAACAATTCTTGCAATGATAATGTCTCTTCTCAAAATTAGAGACGGTATCTTACACAAAAATAATCAGATCAATTGTCTGAACAATTCTTGCAATGATAATGAATTTTCTGAAAATTATTGAAGAAATCTTAAATAAAAAGAATCAGATCAATAATCTGAACAATTCTTGCAATGATAATGTCTCTTCTCAAAATTAGAGAAGGAATCTTACACAAAAAGAATCAGATCAATAGTCTGAACAATTCTTGCAATGATAATGTCTCTTCTCAAAATTATAGAAGGAATCTTACACAAAAAGAATCAGATCAATAGTCTGAACAATTCTAGCAATGATAATGACTCATCTCAAAATTATAGAAGTTATCTTAAAAAGAATCAGATCAATAGTCTGAACAAATTTTTGCAATGATTCTAACTCTTCCCCAAATTATCATTGGTTTCTCAAAAAAAAAAAAAAAAAAAAGGAGAATAGAAATTATTTTAAACAATTTATCATAAAGTAAGTAAAGTTGTCGAGGGTGACCCGAAGGCTCTCTTTTTGATTGTTACTACCCAGAGGTGTAGGGGAGGGCGCTACTCCGTTCAATGTATTGCTTCACTTGATCCATATTTTATAATGCTAAGTGTTTAGCAAGGAGGCATCAAGTACCATTTTTTGAGTCTTTGGTATGACTCGAACTTGGATTGAACTACGGTCTCCCGAGCCATTGGCGAACACTCTAAACGTCAAGCCAAGAGATATATTAAACTACAGAAAATGGAATTATAATAACTCTCCTCAAAATTATACAAGGTATCACAAACAACATATAATTGAAGTTATTTCCAATAATGTATAATAGAACTACCTTATCAGCAGACAGTATAATCTCTATTAAATAACAGACAATTGAAGCTATCTTAGACAACAGACTGATAATGACTCTTCTCATAAAGCTATCTTAAACGATAGAGGCTATTTTAAGCAATAGCTTATAGAAGCAATCTTAAACGATAGAAGCTATCTTAAACAATAGCTTATAGAAGCTATCTTAAACAACAGCTTATAGAAGCTATCTTAAACGAAAGAAGCTATCTTAAACAACAGCTAATAGAAGCTATCTTAAACGAAAGAAGCTATCTTAAATAACAGCTTATAGAAGCTATCTTAAACGGAAGAAGCTATCTTAAATAACAGCTTATAGAAGCTATCTTAGACGATAGAAGCTATCTTAAACAACAGCTAATAGAAGCAATCTTAAACGAAAGAAGCTATCTTAAATAACAGCTTATAGAAGCAATCTTAAACGATAGAAGCTATCTTAAACAACAACTTATAGAAGCTATCTTAAACGATAGAAGCTATCTTAAATAACAGCTTATAGAAGCTATCTTAGACGAAAAAAGCTATCTTAAATAACAGCTAATAGAAGCTATCTTAAACGAAAGAAGCTATCTTAAATAACAGCTTATAGAAGCTATCTTAAACGAAAGAAGCTATATTAAACTACCGGCAACAGTGATAACTCTTCAAAAAAATATATATATATAGACAATTGACCCAAGAAGCATTTTTTAAACAGCGAACAAGAGAATTATCTCAAACAAACTATAATTGAAGTTCTCTTAAATAACAGACTGATTATGATACATCTCAAAATTAGAAGCAAGGTCTAAAACAACAGATAATAAAATAATGACACCTTTTAAAAATAAATATCATTGACCAAAATGCTATGGTGATAATGATAGAAACAGAAAGGTCGACCTCTGTTGGCATGTTGATGAGAGTTACTTTTATTTCTGCTATTTTGATGAACAAGGTCATCTGCCAGAGGCCACGTGGATTCGACCGAATCTGGATTCAAGAGAGGTCTACACACAGAGAGAATCTAATGTTTTATAAGAGAAATTCCAAAATGATATGAATGTGCGCAGGTGTTTCTGCTGTCAAAAGTCATCTGGCAGCTATTTACTGTACACCTTCCTGATCCCCACCCCCACTGTCAAATTATTTCCAAGGGGCTCGTCTCTAAAAGCCTTTACAATCCCTTAAGCCTCTCATTTGCGACCTGTCAAAAAATGTTTTCTTTACAGATTTTATGTGGGAAAGGCATTTTCTTACGTCAAACATTGCCTGTCGATATTGGGGAAACAGTTTCAACGGGGTAAAACTTAGAAATTAAAATAATAAAAAGTAATTCAAATGAACAGGATAATAATTTTTTTTGGCTATTTGTCAATAACTTATACTCAGATGATAGTGTAGTATCTGTGCACCCTGCCTTCTAAACAAACTATGCTCTCAAAGAACTTCATCTATGATTTAAGTGATTTATCTAATTTGTGGAAAACTAATTAAATATTTGGTTGTTCTGAAATTAATATATGATTTTTAATTAATTTTTATTCCTGAATGAATAAATCCAAACAGTATTTAATCCCTCAAAATATGATCCCTGAACATCTATGCCTTTCAGTGATCGATTATCAAAGTTTTTTTTTATGCCAGTACGAAAAAACTCTAAACGTTTTGATGCCAAGAAATCTGATGTGGATCCAAAGTCGGTACACAGAAGGAAAACACGGAACACAGTTTAGAGGTAAGAAAGATATATTAACAAAAGTTACAAAGGATAGTGTTCAATATTGGTAGTCGTACTTCTTGTACTACTGCTACTGCCGGTGTTACGATACTACTCCCGTTTTAGGATATTACTACCCAAGTAATATAGTGCTGGAAGAGTCCATGATGCAGGTAAGCTTAGATCTCACAGCAAAATCTTAAAAGGTAGTTTCTACTGTAGCAGAAAGAACCTTGTATTTTTGTTTGGTGCGTAATTTAATTTGACCGTTAGGATCGCCGAATATTTTCACCCAATCAGGATAACTTGTCCTATTCAGCCCGAACCATCTTTCCTAGCTGCACCAAAAATTGAAGAAAGCCCGCGAAACACCTTCTTCCTCAGAAAGCCTCAATAGGGACGGACGTCTTATCGTCTGCTCTTAAATAGCAGCAGCAGCATCATACACTATGAGGAGAGCCATCTAGTTTATGGACCCCTTGTGTCTATTCTTCTAGACCAAGGGATCCTAGTTGAAAATGAATTAGATGATACTCTGTAACAGTTTCCTTCCTTTTTTCCTTCCAACGAGACTCGCAGCATACCAGCGTAAACCCCTTTACTTCATGCTGCCATTAAAACCTTCATACAAAACCTAACGACGTCTTCGTTCTTCTCCACCACCTTTATTTTCCATCAACATTTAACGAGGGGATAAAAACCAACGTCATACCAACGCAACCAACGTAAAACTAACATAACCCCCCAAAAAACTAATGATAATAATATCCCGATCGCTATACTACTTCTTTGAAATTATATGACTTTTTGGGGCATAAAAGTGTCCTGGTGCTTGAAAAAATGGGAGTCAGTGCATGAGAGATCAGGAGAACATGGTGGATATGAGATAATCTTATATTCCAAGTCACTGAGCTTCAGCAGTGTCATCCTGGCAACATGTGGCCGGGCATTGACATACTGGCAACATGTGGCCGAGCATCGTCATCCTGGCAACATGCGACCGAGCATTGTCATCCTGGCAACATGTGGCCGAGCATTGACATCCTGGCAACATGTGGCCAAGCATTGTCCTCCTGGCAACATGTGACCGAGCATTGTCATCCTGGAAACATGTGGCCGAGCATTGACATCCTGGCAACATGTGACCGAGCATTGTCATCCTGGAAACATGTGGCCGAGCATTGTCATTCTGGAAACATGTGGCCGCGCACATCATTTCATTTTTCATGTTCGTGATTCGGGGTATATAACCTTCAAAATCAAATTCTGAAAGAAGTGATAGAAAATGAATAAAGAAGAAAGATAAATAGATCGATAGATAGAGAGAGAGAGAGAGATGGAAAGAGAGAGAGAGAGAGAGAGAGATGGAAAGAGAGAGAAAGAGAGAGAAAATGTGAACACACTGAGATAGATAGATAGATAAAGAGAGAGAGAGAGAGAGAAAGATAAAGAGAGAAAGAGAGATAGAGAGAGCAAATAAGAACATACCAGATAGAGATCTTACTAGATAGATAGAGAGAGAGAGAGAGAGAAAGAGAGAGAGAGAGAGAGAGAGAGAGAGAGAGAAAATGAGAACACACCAGACAGAGAACACACTAGATAGATAGATAGTAAGAGAGAGAGAGAGAGAGTCAGACAGACAGATAGACAGACAGAGCGAGATAGAGAGAGAGAGAGAGAGAGAGAGAGAGAGAGAGAGAGTCAGACAGACAGATAGACAGAGCGAGAGAGATAGAGGGAGAGAAAAGGTGAACACACTATGACAGACAGACAGACAGACTGGCCGACAGAGATAGAGAGAGAAAATGTGAACACACTGCGACAGACAGACAGACAGACAGAGAGCTAGATAGAGAGAGTAAATGTGAACACACTGAGATAGATAGATAGATAGATAGATAGATCGAAATGAACTCACTGTGATAGATACCAACACGTAGAGATAGCTAGCTGTGAACATACTTGGATAGCTAGCTAGAGCAAACAAGATAGATACTAACAAATGTCCTGAGATAGATATGAACCGACTGAGAGAGATAGTTAAATAGTTATGAATAGACTTTGATAAATATGAAAAGACTGTATTACATATATAAATACAAACACAAAAATTGCCCAATTGTTATTCTAAAATGTCTTTCGCTGATTCAGAACCAACTTTAACAAGCCAGAGAAGGCATCGGGAAACATATACACGGATGGACTGATTTCATCGTATAAAGAGAATTATGCACATGGAAAATCTAAAATAAATAAAATAAAGATATCTCAATGTCTTGTGAAATACGACACACTAACTAAATGGCAAATATTGAAAAACAAAATAGAACAAAACAAACCAAAAAAAAAAAAAAAAAAGACCTCAGGAGCAAACTTTAAATAATCAAGTGGAAAATTATAAAAGAATAAAATTAAAATAAAAAATGTAAAAAAACAACAAAAAAAAATAAAAAAAACATTATAAGAAAATATGAATGAAAAATTTGAGAGAACATTTTTTTTTTAATTTTATGAAGCGAACCAAAAAAAAAAAAAAAAAAGAAGAAAATTCGGAGAAAGTTTGCCATGAGATAGTCAAACCAAGACGCTTATTCTTGCATCTTCTCAAATGTCGCTGTTAAGATCATATTCGTCATATCAAAAAATGCTTCTTAACGTTTTTTTTAGTCTTAACGTTTTCGGCTTATACATTTATGATGTTTATACCTAAACTCAAATATATATATATATATATATATATATATATATATGTGTGTGTGTGTGTGTGTGTGTGTGTGTGTGTAAGGTTATCATTATCTCACTTGGTGGGTTTGTGCCAGACGAAATACAGCATAATTTGGAGAGTGCTCAATATCTGTGATAGAGCTATTATATAATAAGTAAGTAAAGTAACGTTGGCGACCATAGTCGAGGATGACCCGAAGGCTCCCTTTTTCGATAGCTACTATTCCAAGCTGTTGGGGAGGGCGCTACTCCTTTCTCTGGATTGTTCCACTTTAACCTTGATCTGTACCTGATAATGTTGAGTGTTAAGCAAGGAGGCATCAAGTACCATTTTTTGGGTCTTTGGTATGACTTGGCCTGGGATTGAACCCCGGTCTCTCGGGCCATTGGCGAACACTCTAACCATCATGCCAGTGTCCCGTTTATTATATAATGATAAATTAATATATATAAGTTTACATACATATTTAATAGCATGGATTCTTAACTGCGACCATCTGTTTCATGTCGACTTATTACGACAATCATCTGGCAGGGAGGTGCCCGTGGTGTAATGGTTATCGTCGCAGGATATAGACACGGCGACAAGAGGTCAAATCCTAGACCTAACTGATTGCATTTCACATAGCACTGATACCCTTGGGAAAGGTATGAATCCAATTATTCTCCCTCCAGCTATGGGTAAATAGTTGGGCAGTCTAGGTTCTTCAGCCTTGGTGAGGCAACTAGTCTAGGAGAAGGAAAACTTTGAATTCAAACCTGTTAAACTCCGCTTAAAAATATTGACCTTGTGTCATATCCTGCCCGATCGGAGGGGTTGGTAAATATGATCATCTGGCAGGGAAAAAAAGAAAGCTATTGGAGAAATCGAAGAATACAGTCAAAAGAATATTAGGGTTATTTAATGCCAAAGCCATCCTTGTGGAAGAATTTTTGTGGTGCAACTTAACCCTTAGCGAACGGAATAAGACGGTTCATTTTCGCAAGGATAGTAATTTAGTAAACTTTTTGCTTAGATGTGGCACAAGGCCCAATGAATTGGGCAGTCAGTAAGACCCTTTCCCAAGTGTATTAGTCCGAAAGTGAAGGTAATAGCACAACTGAAGATCGATCTCTCACAGTCAAGCACCTTAGCGACTGCAGTATTCCGCCACAGGAACTTGCCCAGTATTTCCTAGGATGAGGCATGATTATTAATATTTTCAGCATATTGCGGACTCCTCTACTCCTCCTGGTCGTTATGCTGACAACGTTTTGGATGCAATACTCCCTGGCCTTCTTCAGATGCCTTTTGCTGTACTCGGTAACCTTCTGGAAATTCCAGACTTTATCCTTTATTTACATTAAAGGGCAATAAGTGGCTGATACGAGGAACTCCTCAAAGCAGAGACGGCTGAATGAAAGCAGTCTACCCCTGCCGTTGATTCAAATAAAGGGTTCAGACTTCTGGAAAGTTACCAGACATGGCAAAAAACATTTGAAGAAGGCCGGAGAGTACAACAACTGAAATCTTATAAATATAACAGTCAACTATATTTAAAAGTTTCATTTTATCAGTCAGGTTTGATTTCCATATGATCGAAAGCCTATCGATAGCTGTCCATGCCTTCGTTAGCCGTGTCGATGTCTTTTTCGGTTGATGAGACGCTGCTTCCTCGGTAGGTGAATTTGTCTACCAGTTTCAGAGAGGTTCCGTCTAGTGTGGAAATGTCACCTGTTTGATTATAGCACATATATTCAGTTTTGTGTGCATTGACATGGAGGCCAATGCCTGCCGCGGCTCGTTCCAAACTATGCAGTTGTGTTTCGGCTTGGTTGGGTGTATTCGCCAGTAACGCTATGTCATCGGCGTAGTCGGCGTCGGTAATTGTTTTTGCAGGGTACCTTCTGCTTCTTTTCTTTTTCAGCACGAAGCCGTTTTCTCTGATTTTATCAATCGAAGTTCTAAGCACGTAGTCTAGACAGATGATAAAGAGGTATGGGGCTAGCGTGTCCCCTAGTAGTACTCCTGTTACAATGTCGAATGAAATGCAGTTTCTTCCAGGCAGCTGTGGTGTCGATACTGCTATATGGATGGACTACTTGGACGCTAACTAAACGGCTGGAGAAGAAGCTAGACGGCAATTACACAAGAATGTTACGAGCAATATTGAACAAGGCTCCAACTATACGGCCACCTGCCTCTCATCACGAAAATATCCATGCTAGCGGCACGACATGATGATGATGATGATATTTAAAAGAAAAAAATAATGTTCTTTCACAATTGCACAAGTATGCACACACAATAATTCAGGGAGAAAGTTTAGTGTTCAGTATAACTTTGTAGCATATCAGCTCGCTTTCATTATTTGGGGAGAAAGGAGTTTGGTTTGGTTTGGTTTGGCTTTATGGCATATCAACCATTGTAGGTTATTTAATGCCGAATCCATTGATATATATATATACATATATATATATATAAGTTTTACTTCAAACAATTTAGATTAGTAGCAGTACACAGTTTAAATATCAAAACCGTTCTATTTCAAACAATTCAATTTAGCACAAGCACAGTGTTTAGTTCTTTTTAACCCATAGATAGGACCCTATCAGGTGCTATCACTCCGGGGTCAGAGTGGACCTGGGAGCGATGGCAATGAAGGGGTACTCCGCATTCCCCAAGTCTCCAGCAATACTGGAGCCTCACCATCAGATTGTTTAGTATCATATCCAGGACACTCATTGGGAGGAGTCTTACCCCTCTGCAGAGATGCAGTAGGTGTATTCTGCAGCCCAGGCCGACTGGGTCAGGAGAAAGTAGTAATAAAGGAGAAGAAGAAAATCCCGAAAATATACAAACCATTTACTTCCTGAAGATAGTGTAAAAGTCAGAAACACGTGTTGGAGAAAAATAAATAACGTAAGAACAAATTCCCGAGTGAGTCTTTGCTCTCACTGGACCAACAAAAATGTATATATATATAGAAAGAGAGAGAGAGAGAGAGTGAGATAGTGAGAGAGAAATATACTTTGAGACAGAGAAATTACACTGAGTTTGTCCTTAGAAAACTGTGTCGTAAAAAGAAAAGTTACGTAAAATACAAACTCCTTTGCATCCAGTATTATTTGATGGTTGTTTGGGTTTTATGGCATATTGTTTGTAGGTTATTTAATATCAAATCCTTTTTTTATACAAATAATCAAATCTATTTCAAATAATTCAGTTTAGCATGAGTACAGAGTTTAATTGTCAAAAAGATTTCTATTTCAAGCTATTCAGTTTAGTCAAACAGTTCTAATTCAAACAATTCAGTTTAGTGTAAGTATAGTTTTTGTTTATACACAGTTGAATGCAAAAACTGTTCTATTTCAAACGGTTCAGTTTAGCATAAGTACAATTTCAATGTCAAAAACAGTTCTATTTTAATTAATTCAGTTTAGCATAAGTAAGTAGTTAAATTATCAAAATAGTTCTATTTCAAGTAATTCAGTTTGCATAAGTATACAATTTAGTTCTATTTGACCCATAGATAGGACCCTTATCAAGTGCTACCACTACGGGCCTGAGTGGACTTGGGAGTGATGGCAATGAAGGGGTGCTCTGCATTCCTCAAAGCTGCAGAATTGCTGGAACCTTCCCATCAGATGATTTTGTGTCATATCCAGGACACTTGTTGGTGGTGGGGTCTTACCCCTCTGCGGAGATGCAGTCGGTGTATTCTACCACACCAGCTGATTGGGCCAACTTTTATTTCAGTTACTGATTGATTTTAATGGCATGTCGATCCATCTAGGGTTATTTCATGCCAAGAGGTTAGGGAATTGCGGTCATTGTAGGATCGTTTTTTCATTTTTCGTGTTGTTGTTTCTTAAGAGTGTTTTTTTTTTCAATTTTGCACATGGTCTTATCTTATGCAAATAATATTCAAAAAGATCTATCTGGCCCTGACAGGCACTGCCACTCCGAATCAGGGTGGACCTTGGAGTAATGGCAATGAAGAGGAGACGTTTACTTAAAACTAAGACTATGATTGATGAAAAATCAAACAGTAGTCCTAGCTCAACGAGAGCATTTTCTCACCTTCCTACAATATGGTAACTGTTACTTTTCTCGCATGTAAAGGCCACCTTCTTCATTCTCTAAGAGTACCCGCAGGAACGTATGTGATCAAGCTGTAAGCCCCATCACATGAATGAAAAAGGATTTAGTTGTCTTTTCTGTTGACACTACACCGTGCACCCTGATAATGAAAAGGTTATATTCAGCCTTTATATATATATATATATATATATATATATATATATTATCCAAGGAGGAAATCCAAGGGGTAGGAAATAATGGAAACACCTGGAATCTTAGTATCATAATTTTGAAACTCCAATAAAACTGTCAATCATTTGTTATTTTTATGTTCTTTTTTCATTTATTATTAATTTTTCTCGTCTTATTTTACTAAAATTGTTATTTTTTTACACATAACATCAGAAGAAATTGATAAAAATTCATTAAAATGGTAGATCTATCAGACTTTAAAAGAGCTCAAATCGTTGGTGCTCGTATGGCTGGCGATAGAGTAACAAAAACCGCTGAATTATTTGGTGTAGCAATGTAACATATTGACCTCCGACCCGGCCGAGCTGTCAAATATGAAATGCACCTGTGTAAATCACAGGTGCATCCGGTCGAAGATATCAGGGGATAACCTTGACTGTGGACGGGTTGAATTGGGTGCAGATGCGACGCTCATTAAAGCGGGTGGATGTCAAACAATTATATAACCCGGTGCCACAGGAAGTTCGAGTTAGTTTGGAGTTTGGAGTCAGTTGTTGCAGTTCGAGGCAGTGAGAACCAGACCCAGTAGAGAGCTGGGCCCTCAGGGCACCCGGTTAAGCAGCCCAACAGAACGAGAAAGCAGTGCTGCTAAAGACGGAGGAACTGGGGGGTCAATATGTTGCATTCTTTGTTCAATTTCCAACTCACCTCTCACACGTAACCCTTTCACAACCCTTTCGAATAAAGTGAGAGGTATATTTTTCTAAAGAACTGTGTTTCGTTCGTCATTATTGTGTTGACTAGGTTTATGTATGTGAATATGTATTATACGTATAGTTTGTTGTGACTATGCAACAGCAAAAAGTGCTGTCTCGAAAGTATTGACAGCATTTGAGAAAGAAGGAAAACCTCATTGAAACAAAACTCTGGTAGAAAGCGAAAGTTGTCTGATTGGGATCGTCGAACTCTTACGGGGATTGTTAGGAAGAATCACAAACAAAAAAGCACTTTATTTTATTTGTCAATTAACAAGGCTTTTTTTTACGCCAACGAACATTAAATATCTCCGATGTTTGGTTGAGTCATCCATTAGGATTATTGTAGGAAGCTACCTTAGGTATTTTAATTTCGCACTACTAGGTGTATTGACATACTTACATTTCAGCTTAAGTGTTTCTGTCGGTATTTTTTTTTTCTCTTTTGGCTTGGCATTGCGGTGCTGGTTGATTATTTTCAAGCAACACAGATATTTTTAATCTTTTTTTTTGTAACTGAATATTTTTCCCAGTATATCAGTTTGTGTAATATTTTTATTTATAAATTGTATCATTTGTTTGTTTTTTTCACACTATATATATATATGTACATATATAAAACCAGGCCATTGGCCTAATGAGTAGAGTGTTCGCCAATGGTCCGGGAGTCCGGGGTTCAATCCCAGGTTGAGTCATACCAAAGACTCCAAAAATGGTACTTGATGCCGCCTTGCTTAACACTCAGCATGATAAGGTAAGGATCAAGGATAAAGTGGAGCAATCTAAGGAATGGAGTAGCGCCCTCCCCTACACGTTGGTGTGGTAGCTATTGAAAAAGAAGCCTTCAGCTCACCCTCAACTAAGGTCGCCAACTTTACTTACTTTGTATATTATATGTTGTATAGAGAAAACGAAAAGAAAATTACAGCAGGGCTTAATGAACATCTCGAGAAGCCATTTTCCTCAAAAACTGTAAGAAGGGAGCAGCACAAAGCCGGATTTCACGGGAAGGCTGCGATCAGAAAACCATATTAAAATAAATCTGTTTGAAATTTCCAGGTGTTTCCATTATTTTGTCCAACCCATATATATGAAAAAATTCACTTTCTTGGTATCATTATAGATTTATTTCAGGCTCCTACAAGTTTAACTTAAAAGTTTTATAAAAACTATCTTCGGATGAGATATTTAAAATTATAATTATATGTTATATTTCTTCCGGCGAGAATCGAATTTGAAAAAAATTTTTGTTTTTATTTTCTAATTCTTACGTTTAAATGATTTATTTTATCTATTAATTGAACAAGAAAAAAGTTGAAGATAATAAATCGATCATTTTTCATATATATATATATATATATATATATATATATATATATATATATAATTATTCGGTCTAGTTAAACCGGAGTTGGGAGGAATTCCATCAGGACAAAAAAAAAAAAACATTCAACGGTGAAAATTAAAATTTTTCTGGTAAAGAAAAAGTAAAATTTGAAAAAAAAAAACTTTTTAAACCGGAAGTGGGCTAAATGAGGTGATAACTCTTCACCCCTCTTCTATCCCCTTCTAACTCTTCTTTCCTGTGTCTATTCTGAATTATTTTATCCATAAGATCTGAAGAAGTCCTGTTGATTTTTTTTCGTGTTTTTTTATTTTATCAAAAACATATAACAGGATGGAAATAAATTTATAATCCTAATGTGACCAGTTTTGTTTTTTCTTAAAGATATATATATATATATATATATATACCGTTTTCCCTAATTTACGTATTACTAAATATTAAAAAATTAAAAAAACAATTCCAGAACGAATATTTCTTGGTACGCAACTTTTTTTTAAATCTATAGATAAAGTATACTGTACTTTTATTGAGACTATTATGTTTTATCCATATCAAAAGCAGAAGGAAAGATAATTAAACTGCAAAACTTTCTTTTTGTTGTTCAAAAAATTGTAAGAATTTAAGTTATTTTTATTAAGAAAATTTGGAATCGAAATTTAAGCCAATCGTAATAAACATATAATTAATAAGTAATTCATATTTTAAACGTTAAGTAATTGTAATAAGTAAAGAATTAATCTGTAAACGATATTATGTTAAAGTAGGTAATAATTAAAGAAATGAAATAAAATATTTCTTAAAGTTCGATTCTTTAGTTGTCTAAATTTCTGAGACAAAGCTTGTTGATTTTTATCATTAAGGTTTTTAGGACTATTGTCTTCATCTTTATTGTTATTTCCACAACGTTTCGGCCGATATGTCCTCCGACCTTCTTCAGGTGTTTGTCGAACTCGGGAACCTTCACGGAACTTCGAACTACGTCCTTTATTGAATTCACGGGGGTCGCCTGTTCTGATTCCGTTTGCCATATCCGGGTACAAGTGTTAAGTATTCCTGTAAATTATTCGCCTGTAGTGAGGATTGAACCTGCAACCTTCAGATGATTGTCTTCTTAGAAGCTCAGAGAACCAACGCCTATAACCGTTACGCCATGTGTCCTGCTGGACATATCGGCCGAAACGTAGTGGAAATAACAATAAAGATGAAAACAATAGTCCGAAAAACCTTAATGGTAAAAATTCGAGTCTTTAGTTTGTGATTATCTATAGTAAAAAGCGGTGTACCAAAAATAAATAAATAGATAAATAAATAAATAAATGAAAATGAATAAATAAAATGAGGCCAATTTAAGAATACTCAACTGTCCTCTGAGCTTCAGAATCAGTCTTTATATATATATATATATATACAGGGTAACCCAAAAAAACAGAACCCATAAACTTTTTATTACTTCTACAAAAATAATGTTATGTTTTGACCTTTTGACCCGGCCAAAAATGACATTCAAGGTAATGCATCGGAAGGAGGACACATTCTAATGGCAGTTATGAGAGGAAATCGTGTGGGCGGAAATTGGCAGATGAAATGGGACGAGCAAGAAAAATTCCCATGGTTCACTACAGAGTGATGCACCGGAAGAGAGTGACCTCTGAACTGCATGACAGTTATTTCCGCTCGATGACGATTAAACATTCGATCTCAAAGATCGAGTGGGTGTCGAACGATTATATAATTCAGTTGAGTTCGACGAGCCAGTGGAGTTGCCAGTAGAGTTCCAGACAGTTGGAGAGGAGATGTGGTAGGGAAAGCCACACCCTACCGAGGGGGCCCTCGGGAACCCCGATGGAGTGGACCCCAGCATCAGGAGAACAAGAAAGACACAACGTGACGGTCATAACAGAGGGGTCAAGATATTACAGTTTATATTCGATCTCCAGCTCCCTCTCACATGCAACCCTTGAACAACCCTTTCGAACCCTTGCAATAAAGTGAGAGGTAAATATATTTGTAAAGAAGTCTTCCTGCGTCTTCCTTCATGCGTCCTTATTTATTGCGTCAGTATGTATCCAGCATATATATGTATATTTCTGCATGAATCAGCAGATAACAATACAACAATAAAACATAATAATTCTAATTTTGTACAAAATGTTTTTTCCTTGGTAGACCAGAACATATTGGTGGATACTATGGTCCCAATTTTTCATGCACTGAATCTACTTCATATCCTGAAAAAAAGAAAAGGCTATAATTAAATTTATGAATTTCAGTCAAAAATATATGGGTTCTGTATTTTTTTTTGGTCACCCTGTATATACGAGGTACATACGATAAGTTTCCAGACTTTTTTCGTATGGGCATTTAAAGTTGTCGTAGACACTTGAAGATTCAGTATCTTATTGCTATACATCTTATGAGATGACTGACCAATTTTTATGATTTCAGCTTCAAATGAACAGCTACTGCAGGAATTGGAATACACCCTACTAAAGCCTGATTGTCACAGCTGGTGATTTTCAAAAATGCAATCTGACACTTTAGAAGAACAATATGAAATATAATTCTGTTTTCAACTTGGAAAAAATGCCACAGAAACGTATAGAATGCTACAGAATACTTTTCGACCATCTTGCATGAATCGAGCATCAGTTTTTGAGTGGCATAAGAGATTCAAGGAAGACATGGAGTCTGTGAGGGATGGTGAGAGGTGTGGAAGGAGTAAGGAAGTCAATAGACCAGAGTTTTTAGGCATTTGGCATTTCCACCAGGACAATGTACCAGTCCACAACTCCATCCTTGTCACAGACTATTTGAGAAAGATGGGTATCAAGATAGTTCCTCACCCTCACTATAGTCCAGACCTTGCTCCCTGTGACTTTTGGTTATTCCCTAAGCTCAGAGGCTGTCGTTATGAGACAACTGAGGAGATGAAAGAGGCTGTGACGAAGGTCATCGACACGCTCACACAAGAGGACCTCCATAGGGCCTTCCAAAAGTTGTTTGAATGGTACAAGTGTATATATATATATATATATATATATAAACACTGACAGATAGATAGATACTTACATAAATACATACATACATGTATGCATATATCTACTCAAATCCATATGTATTCATATATTCACATATATATATATTAATCATCATCATCATTATTTTGTACCATGAACCATTCGTCTCTATCGTCCATCGCATTTGACAGGTTCTCTAGACTACGTCCTATGTCTGTGTAGAACTGTTGTAGATAGATTCTAACCTGACATCCAACATCTGCAAGTCCGTGCGAAGGAGTCCACAGGAGAACGTTGCTTATGAGCTCACCCTTAAATATACGTGTGTATGCATATAGGCACAAACATGCATATATGTGCCTCTATATATGAGGATCATAAAAAAATACTAATCCTTACCCAAAAAGAAGGGCATAAATGATTATTCTTGTTTTGACAATATACTATTACCTCTTTTAAATCTTAAAAATGCTTCTTTCTGGGCAAGGCTTGTAATTTTTTGAATGAATATCATATAAATTCAAGCACACACACACACACACACACACACATATATATATATATATATATATATATATGTGTGTGTGTGTGTGTGTGTATTTACATTAAAATCATTTGAAAAATCCTAAGCCACACCCAGAAAGTTTATATATATATATATATATATATTAAAAATGGTTCTTTAAGGGCGAGGCTTTGAATTTTTCAAACGACTCTCATATAAATGCAACCATATATATATATATATATATACTTTCATTTGCATGAGAGTCTTTCAAAACATTCTAAGCCTCACCCAGAAAGAAGTTTTTTTAAAGATTATATATATATATATGTATATAGTGAGAGAGAGAGTGCGAGAGAAAGAGGGATGAAGAGAGAGAAAGAGAGTGATGGACAGACCAATTGACATCTAAGTCTGATATGACATAGCGTGAATGAATTTCGACTGAGATAAAAGCATTTTAATTACTTCTAAAAAGGAAACAATCAAGTGACGTAAGATGGAAATATAAGCAAAGGGAAAAAGGTGCCAGGAAATAGAATGATAGCCAAAAAAAATCCTGTTGTTCACCCCTATTGATGGAGATATGTCTTGGTATTTTTACTCATGTCTTGACCCAGTAGATTCTATCTGTGCCCGTGTGTCCGTCGTATGTATTGGTGTGTCTGTGGGCATATGTGTATGGAATGGGCTGTTATACGAGCATTGAAGAAAATGAGTTTGATATGAACAGAGACAGAGAGGAAGATATAGATGGAGATATATGGATAGATATTGATGGATGTGGTGTGATAGATAGATGCAAAATGAGGAGATAGATTGATGGATATTGGTTTGAAAGGGTTCGGGAAAAGGGAAATATATATGAGAAGACGTTGATGTACATAGATATGAACTTTGAGACAGATGAAAAAATAAAAATAGAAAATGAAGCATCAGAGAATAAGGTAGATATGAAAAAAGTGAGGTAGATATGAACAAAGTGAAGTAGATATGAACAAAGGGAAGTAGATATGAACAAAGTGAAGTAGATATGAACAAAGTGAAGTAGATATAAAAAAAGGGAAGTAGATATGAACAAAGTGAAGTAGATATAAAAAAAGGGAAGTAGATATGAACAAAGTGAAGTAGATATGAACAAAGTGAAGTAGATATAAAAAAAGGGAAGTAGATTTGAACAAAGTGAAGTAGATATGAACAAAGTGAAGTAGATATGAACAAAGGGAAGTAGATTTGAACAAAGTGAATTGGATATGAACAAAGTGAAGTAGATATGAAAAAAGAGAAGTAGATTTGAACAAAGTGAAGTAGATATGAACAAAGGGAAGTAGATATGAAAAAAGGGAAGTATATTTGAACAAAATGAAGTAGATATGAAAAAAGGGAAGTAGATATGAACAAAGTGAAGTAGGTATGAAAAAAGGGAAGTAGATATGAAAAAAGGGAAGTAGATTTGAACAAAGTGAAGTAGATATGAAAAAAGGGAAGTAGATTTGAACAAAGTGAAGTAGGTATGAAAAAAGGGAAGTAGATTTGAACAAAGGGAAGTTGATATCAACAGAGGGAAGTAGATATGAAAAAAGGGAACTAGATATGAACAAAGTGAAGTAGATATGAAAAAAGTGAAGTAGATAAGAAAAAAGGGAAGTAGATTTGAACAAAGTGAAGTTGATATGAACAAAGTGAAGTAGATATGAAAAAAGGGAACTAGATATGAACAAAGTGAAGAAGTTATGAACAAAGGGATGTAGATATGAAAAAAGGGAAGTAGATTTGAACAAAGTGAAGTAGATATGAAAAAAGGGAAGTAGATTTGAACAAAGTGAAGTAGGTATGAAAAAAGGGAAGTAGATTTGAACAAAGGGAAGTTGATATCAACAGAGGGAAGTAGATATGAAAAAAGGGAACTAGATATGAACAAAGTGAAGTAGATATGAAAAAAGTGAAGTAGATAAGAAAAAAGGGAAGTAGATTTGAACAAAGTGAAGTTGATATGAACAAAGTGAAGTAGATATGAAAAAAGGGAACTAGATATGAACAAAGTGAAGTAGATATGAACAAAGGGATGTAGATATGAAAAAACGGAAGTAGATTTGAACAAAGTGAAGTAGATATGAAAAAAGGGAAGTAGATTTGAACAAAGTGAAGTAGGTATGAAAAAAGGGAAGTAGATTTGAACAAAGTGAAGTTGATATCAACAAAGGGAAGTAGATATGAACAAAGTGAAGTAGATAAGAAAAAAGGGAAGCAGATTTGAACAAAGGGAAGTAGATATGAACTAAGTGAAGTAGATATGAAAAAAGGGAAGTAGATTTGAACAAAGGGAAGTAGATATGAAAAAAGGGAAGTGTATCTGAACAAAGTGAAGTAGATATGAAAAAAGGGAAGTAGATATGAAAAAAGGGAAGTAGATATGAACAAAGGGAAGTAGATATGAACAAAGGGAAATAGATATAAGGAAAGTGAGGTCGAACAAAGTGAGATTATTATGATCAAAGTAAGTTAAATAGATATGGACAAAGTGTGATTGATAGACATGAAGCATGTTAAATAGATAGATATGAATTAAATAATATGGATATGAATGAACTGAGATAGATAGATGGATAGATATGAACAACGTGAGATTGATAGATAATCAGATAGATACATAGATATGAATGAAGTAAGATAGATAGATAGATAGATAGATATGAACAACATGAGATTGATGGATAGGAAGTAAATGAGATAGATATGAACTAATTGAGATAGATATGTATGAAATAAGAGAGATAGATAGATAGATAGACTGATAGATATGAACTAAGTAAGATTGATCAATATGAGCTATGTGAGATAGATATAAAAAAGTCAGATAAATTCATAGATATGAATGAAGGAAGATTCATAAGGAATGAGATCGATAGATAGATAGATAAATAGATTGATAGATAGACAGATAGATATGACCAACATGAGATCGATAAATATGAACTAATTGAGATAGATATGAACTTAGTTAGATAGATAGATAGATAGATAGATAGATAGACAGAAAGATACATATGACCTAAGTAAGATCGATCAATATGAGCTAAGTGAGATAGATATAAAAATGTCAGAGAGATACATAGATATGAATAAAGTAAGATCGATAAGAACTGAGATAGATAGATAGATAGATAGATATGAACAGACTGAGACCGATAGGTAGAAAATAAGCTGACTGAGATGAGATAGAAGAAGAGAGATGAACAAACTGAGATAGATAGATACACAGATAGATATGAACAACATGAGATTGATGGATTGGAAGTAAATGATATAGATATGAACTAATTGAGATAGATATAAACTAAGTAAGACAGACAGATAGCTAGCTAGATAGATAAATAGATAGATATGACCTAAGTAAGATCGATCGATATGAACTAAGTGAGATAGATATAAAAAAGTCAGATAGATTCATAGATATGAATGAAATAAGATAGATAAGAACTGAGATAGATAGATAGATAGATAGGAACAACATGAGATTGATGGATATGAACTAACTGAGATAGATATGTATGAAATAAGAGAGATAGATAGATAGATAGACAGAAAGATACATATGACCTAAGTAAGATCGATCAGTATATGAGCTAAGTGAGATAGATATAAATGAAGTCAGATAGATTCATAGACATGAATGAAGGAAGATCGATAAGAACTGAGATTGATAGATAGATAGATAGATAGATAGATATGAAAAAATTAGACGGATATGAAATAAATGAGATAGATGGATATGAAAAATGTAAGTTAAATGACTTTGAACAAAGCAAGATAGATAGATAGATAGATAGATATGAAGATGCTGTTGTAGAGTGATTTGAATAAACTGAGGTAGAAAGATAGATAGACAGATATTAAACTGATTAAAACAGAAAGATAGATAGACATAACATGACCCTGATAATGGTATGAACAGAGATTGAAGAAAGCCAATAAAAGTTTGATTGCTTTAAATTTACAAATTTAGAATAAAAACCAAAAGACATTGTCAGCAGGTTATCTCAACAATATCATTTATTTAAAGTGCTTATAACTCATGGATATGCAGGGAAGAAAGGAATCCTTGGCATTCATTTGCACTTGAACCTCTCTCTCCCTCTCTCTATCTTGCCCAGTCGGCTAGGGCTGTAGAATACACTGACTGCATCTTGGCAGAGGGGTAAGACTCCCCCAATGGGGCTGTAGAATACACTGGCTGCATGTCTGCAGAGGACTAAGAAACCCCCTAACAAGTGTCCTGGATATGACTCTAAACAATCCGATCGTGAGGCTCCAGTAATGTTGGAGCTTTGGGGAATGTGGAGTACCCCTTTATTGCCATCGTTTTCTGATCCACTCAGGCCTGAAGTAGTTGCAGCTGATGGCGTCAATCCATGGGTCAAATAGAACTAAACTATGGTTTTGAGAGTTTTGTGTTTTTTGCATTTAAACTGCATATTTATGCTAAACTGAATTGTTTAAAATTGAAATGTTTTGACATTAAAACTACGTACTTATACTAAACTGAATTATTTGAAATAAAATTGTTTTTGTATTTAATTCTGTGTATTACCCAGTCACCTGGGGCTGTAGAATAAACCGACTGCACCTCTGCAAAGGGGTAAAACCACTCAACCAGAGTCCTGGATATGACACAAAATATCTGAAGTTGAGGTTCCAGTGATGTTGGCACT
>OY757945.1:20432556-20505056 GCA_963585895.1 Sepioteuthis lessoniana | reverse complement strand
GAAATAGAAATGTTTTTGACAATTAAACTGTGTACTTATGCTAAACTAAATTGTTTTAAATAGAACAGATTATTTACATAAAAATGGATTTGACATTAAATAACCAACAAAGGTTGATATACCTTAAAACCCAACAAACAACAAACTTGATATCATGTAGCCCAGTCGGCTGTGGTCGTAGAATATACTGACTGCATCCCGGTTATGATGCTAAACAATCTGACGGTGAGGTTCCAGAAATGCTGGAGCTTTGGGGAATGCAGAGTACCCTTTCATTACAATTGCTCACAGGTCCACTCTGGCCTGGAGTAGTAGTACCTGAAAGTGTCCTATCTCTAGATTAAATAGAACTGTTTGACATTTAAACTGAGGGTAAATAAATGGCTTACGAGAAATTGAATTTTTAAAAATACAACTGTTCTGACATTTAACTGTGTGCATACAAATTGTACCATCATTTGCAATTAACACTTGTGCGAAATGGACATCGAATGTTCATAACGATATAACATATAAAGAACATAGGAATCTCAGAATTCGAAAACACTTAACGACTTCTTGTTCAGGTATGAAACCTTTTTTATTAACTTTGAGTTAAAGGTTTCGACGCAAGGAGGAGAGACACAATCTTCTATGCTGTCTTATTCATTTGGCCCCCGTCTCGAGCGGCCCCCATAGGGTGCAATTCGCCTCGTGTCTGCGAGCTCCAAAAGTCGATCCTTCTCATTTGGCGTCTAATTCTCGACTCTTATTTTCTTCAAATCTCACACAAACCTCTGCGCACTTCTAGTGTGTTACGTCACCCACACCCTGTCAATGCATTTCGTCTCAGACTATTATGACATCTGAGTGACACCTCCATCCGCTCGCGCGCGCCCGCATTAACACCTACCTCAATGTTGCACCTAACTAACCCATATGCTGAGCCGAAAGATTCTCAGTCTAACTAAACCCAAAGGCATAAACCGAAATCCCTCGGCTATTATATAACAAAATGACTGATATTTAACTCATTTATTAATGTTACATAGTAATACTTGGAACTATTTGACTTATGTATACAAATCATATATATCTAATGTATATATATATATATATATATATATTTGGCATTAGATAACCTCCAATGGTTGCCATGCCATATAACTAAACTAATCCTTGATATAATGTATATATTTATTCAACCCTCCTACCCAAGCAGGATGTAACACAGGGTCAATTTTTAAGCAGAATTTAAAAGATTTGTATTCAGGGTTTTTCTTTTCCTGGATTGGTTGCTATACCAAGGTTAAAGAGCCCAGTCTGCCCTACTGTAAAGAGAATAGCCAGATGCATACTTTTCCTCAGGTTATTAGCTCAATGTGAAATCATATAGCCTTGTCCAGGATTTGAACCCAGGTGGCCTTGTCCATTTCCAATAATGATATCTATTACACTAAGATATTATATTACTGGATGCAAAAAAAAAAAAAAAATCATACAAAACAACTCTTTAAAAATGTAAATACATTTGAACAATGAGCACAATTCCCTAACCTCTTGACTTAAATAATGCTTGAAAGGTTGTCATGCCATTAAAAGCAATCAAATTCAAACTTTGAAATAACAACAAAAAATTAATATGAACATACAATGAAAAACAATTCCCTAAGCTCTATGCTTAAAATAACCCAAGGGAGTTTGACATGCTATCAAAATCAATTAATGAAGCATTCATTTTTTTTAAATGGTCTTTTTGGCATCCAACATAGTTCTTCCATCGAGTTTTCCACTGGTCAAAGCAGCTCTCAAACCTCACTTTGGTAAGCACATCATTACATTTAATTGAGATTCAATCTAGATTTTTTTTTATCACTCCTCTTAAAAATTCCTGCATCTAGGTGCATAAATTTACACAAGCCCCCACACACTGATAAAATGCGTGGTTAAGAATAAACAAAAGATCTGAAATAATTAGCACCTGTATAGAATGTCAATATACAAGTAGGTAGGTAGGGTTTTTTGATTGTTTTTTTTGTTTGACAACATATCAACCCAAGTAGGTCATTTAATGCCAAATTTTTCATTCATGTCTGGTTGGTTGGTTGGTAGGTCGGGTTTTGATGGTATATCAACCTTTATAGGTTATTTAATGCCAAATCCATTTTTAGGCAAATAGTCAGCTCTATTTCAAATAATTCAGTTTAGCATGAGTACACAGTTTAATTCTCAAAACAGTTCTAATTCAGCTAATTTAGTTTAGTATAAGTACAGATTTTGTTTACACACTGTTAAATGTCAAAACAGTTCTATATCAAACAATTCAATTTAGTGTAAGTACAGTTTCAATATCAAAAACAGTTCCATTTCAAACAATTCAGTTTAGCATGATCATGCTGTTTTAATGTAAGTACAGTTTAATTGTCAAAAACATTTCTATTTCAAGCTATTCAGTTTAGTCTAACAGTTCTAATGCAAACAATTCAGTTTAGAATAAGTATGCACTTAATCCTATCTAACCCATAGATAGGACCATATCAGGTGCTACCACTCCGGGCCAGAGTGGACCTGGGAGCAATGGCAATGTAGAAGTGCTCTGCATTCCCCAAAGCTCTGGCATCGCTGGAACCTCACCATCAGATTGTTAAGTGTCATATCTAGGACACTCGTTGGGGAGGGTCTTACCCCTCTGCAGAGGCGCAGTCAGGGTATTCTACAACCCCAGCTGATTGGGCAAGATTCATGTTTGATTATAAGAAGTATTTATAGATGCTACATTGAATCAGAGACATTTTTGTTTAATTCAGTTTTTTGTCAATAATAATAATTGCCATGATAATAATAATTGTCGGTGATTATTTATTTGCATATACTTTTGTGGTTTCAAGTATTCTTATCTAATTCTGATAATTTGAATACAATTATATGATTTCAAGTGACTATTCCTATTTAATAATAAATATTTATTTGGATACACATTGGCGATTAAGTAGAGTGTTCACCAATGGTCTGGGAGACCAGGGTTCAATTCCAGTTCGAGTCATGCCAAAGACTCAAAAAATGGTAGTTGATGCCACCTTGCTTAGCACTCAGCATTATAAGGTAAGGACCTAAGGTAAAGTTGAGTAATCTAGGGAACGGAGTAGTGCCCTTCCCTACATCTTGGTGTTGTAGCTACTGAAAAAGGAGCCTTCAGGTCACCCGCGACTAAGGTTGCCAACTTTACTTATGTACTTCCTGTGTTCCTATCAAATACTAATAATTCATACATGATTATATGGTTTCAAATAACTATACATATTTAATAAATATAATTTGTCGATAGTTATGTGGTTGGAATACTGGCCATCAGCCTAATGAGTATAGTGGTTGACAATGGTCCAGGAGACCAGGTTTCAATCCCAGGTTCAGTTACACCAAAAACACAAAAAATGGTACTTGGACGACATCTTGCTTGGCACTCAGCACTAAAAGGTAAGGATGAAAGTAAAGTGAAGCAATCCAGGGAATGGTGTAGTGCCCCCCCTAGCTATTGAAAAGGAAGCCTTTAGGTCACCCTCGACTAAGGTCTGTAACTTCACTTTTACTTTAATATTCCTATTTAATACTAATCAATACGATCAAACAGGAATATTTAATCATTTTCTATACTTAAAACTATTTAACTGTGTGCAAAGTAATGATCGTTATATTGAATTATTATTATTACATAGCACAACTCCAAACTATTCAACTGTGAGCAAACAAATAATCTCTGGTTCATTTAAAAATTACTGCCAACAAACTATTTGTTTACAAAACATATATATTTAATATTTATCTATGAACAGGATTTGGTATTGAATAAGCTATAATGGTTGATATACCATAAAACTCCAACCAAACCATATCCTAAATATTTAATATATATGTATATAGAGGATTTGGCATTAAATAACCTGCAATGGTTGATATGCCAAAAAACCCAACTAAATCAAATCATATATATTTGATATATATGTATAAAGAGGATTTGGCATTAAATAACCTACAATGGTTGATATGCCATAAAACCCAACCAAACCAAATCATATATATTTAATATATATGTATAAAGAGGATTTGACATTAAATAACATACAATGATTGATATACCATAAAACCCCAACCAAACCATATCCTATATATTTAATATATATGTATAAAGAAGATTTTGCATTAAATAACCTAAAATGGTTGATTTGCCATAAAACCTAACCAAACCAAATCATATATACTCAATATATATATAAAGAGGATTTGGCATTAACATACAATGGTTGATATGCCATAAAACCCAACCAAACCATATCCAATATATTTAATATATATGTATAAAGAGGATTAGGCATTAAATAACCTAAAATGCTTGATATGCTATAAAACCAAACCAAACCAAATCATATATATTTAATATATATGTTATAAGAGGATTTGGCATTAAATAACCTACAATGGTTGATATGCCATAAAACCCAACCAAACCAAATCATATATATTTAATATATATGTAGAAAGAGGATTTAGCATTAAATAACCTACAATGGTTGATATACCATAAAAACCCAACCAAACCATATCCTATATATTTAATATATATGTATAAAGAAGATTTTGCATTAAATAACCTAAAATGGTTGATTTGCCATAAAACCTAACCAAACCAAATCATATATACTCAATATATATATAAAGAGGATTTGGCATTAACATACAATGGTTGATATGCCATAAATAACAACCAACCAACCAACCATCTTATATGGATAATGTTCAAACAGATTTATTTGATTGCCCTATTAGTGGGGCTAAAATACATTGACAGTATCCTCAGTGGAGAGGTAATACCTCCCCTAAAAAGGGGTTTTCGGGATATGACACTGAACTGCATCTGATGGCAAGGCTGTCGTTCGGGAGATTTGGGCATTGTTGAGCACTTCTTCATGGCTATCAACCTCTGGTCTGCTTTGACCTAGAGTTGTAGTACCTGTTCATGTCCTATCTATGGGTCAAATAGATCAGTTAGCAAATCATTTGTATTAGATAGGAATACTTGATATTACATAACTGCAAAAACTCTTTAAATTGGTTTGGTTTGGTTTTGTGGCCCGTCAACCTTCAGAGGTTATTTAATGCCAAATCCATTTTTATACATATAAACAATTCTATTTCAAACAATTCAGTTTAGTATGAGAATAGTTTTTTTTTTGCACACAGTTAAATGTCGAAACAGTTCTATTTCAAACAGTTCAGTTTAGCATAAGTATGCAGTTTAGTTCTATTTGACCCTTTCAGGTGCTATATCTCTGAGGCAGAGTGGACTTGGGAGCGATGACAATAAAGGGTACTCCGCATTCCCCAAAGCTCCAACTTTACTGGAACCTCACCATCAGATTGTTTAATGCCATATCAAGGTTGCTTGTTACCCTCTGGCAGCCCAAACCGACTTGGCAAAAACTCTTTAGAAATTAATAAAAAAAAATATATATATAAATCATATTTACCCAACCCCTCCGCTTGAGCAGGATATGACACGAGGTCAATTTTTTAGCGAAGTTTAACAGGTTTGAATTCAGAGTTTTCCTTCTCCTAGACTAGTTGCCTCACCAAGGCTGAAGAACCTAGTCTGCCCTACTATTTACCCATAGCTGGAGGGAGAATAATTGGATTCATACCTTTCCCAAGGGTATTAGTGCTAAGTGAAATGCAATCAGTCCAGGATTTGAACTTGTGTCGCCGTGTCCGATTCCTGCGACGATAACCATTACACCACTTGCACCTCCACAATAAAAAAAATATATATAAATATATATATATATAAATGTACACAGTTGCCTAAACCTCTTGGCAGAAAGTAACCCCAGATAGGTTGACATCCCATCAAAATCAATTAATCTGATCTATTTGGCCGATCAGTTAGGTCCGAATTGGTTAAAGTGGACCTGGGAGTAATTGCAACAAAAGGCTGACTTCACACTTTCCAAAACATTCAAGAACTGGAGTCTCACCACTAAGTGCAATTTAGTATTAGTCCCAGGACACCCTCCCTTTTCTTTTTGTTGTGGATGAGTTGTTGGGGTCCTACCCCTCTGTAAAGGGTGCTCTCAGTGTATTCTAAGCTCTATCAATTGATAGGTTGGTAGGAAGATTACTTGGTGAGTGTCGAGTGAAAACGTTTGTTTGTAGTACAAGTTGTACCTTTTTCTTGAACATGCATATGGGTGCATATATGCATAGCTGCAAATGCATTTGCTTGAACAACAGAGATGAGTCATCGAAGACAATGGGAAGGGGAGTGAAAGGAAGGGGAGGGACAGAGGTGGGAGGCTTAGATGTGGGTGGTGGTTGGTGGGGGAAAGGGTGGCTGTACCGAGTAGTCGAAGTCAGCTGATTCGCTCGCTGACAACTTGCCAGTGTATTGCTATACGTAGACAACGATAGGCATATGGATCTGTACGTCTTTGTTTATGCACGGATGTGTATCGAGGAAGACACACATGCACGTGGATGACGTGCATGTGCATGTGGATGTGCATGCGTGTGTTTTTTTTTGTGTGTGGAGGGGGTGCAGGAAATTCAATAAGTGTGAAACCGAATGATGAAACAAAACAAAACAACCTCCCCCCCCTACAAATCAGAAGCTTTTATGCTATATTGCCAGTCTTTACGTTTCTACCTAACCTTGTTTCTTGTCAATGCCCTTAATCAAACACTTCCTTCTGACTCACAGGGTGATTATGCAGTAAGAATTTATGATCGAAATTCAGCTTTATACCGATGATAGGCTGCAAACTTAGTGATCCAGCCTCAGACATAGCTATCTATCTCACTCCTTTTTTCACTCTCTCTTATATCTATTCTCACGCTCTCTTTACCTCTCTCACTTGCTCATCCACTCTCTCACACTTTCTCTCTCTGTATACACACACACACACAAACATATATATATATATATATATATATATATATATGAACACTCAGGTACGTATATCTATGTGTTATTAACATATAAAAAAAATAAATCTCTCTCTCCCTCTCTCCCTCTCCCTCTCTCTCTCCCCCTCTCTCTCTCTCTATATATATATATATACATGTGGATGTGCGTTTATAAAATGATGAATAAAAAATATATATATATATACATATAGACATTGAATTATACTAAACAACAGTTATCTTTCTTCCTCTCTCTCTGTCTCTGTCTTTCTCTCGATCTATCTATCTATCTATCTATATATATATATATATAAACATATACAAATACATAAATATACATCTGAGTGATTAGATAATGAGCATATGATAAAGTGTATATATATATATATATATATATATATATATATATATATATATATCTATATGAGATGATATTATGAACATAGGACATATATTTATATATGTATATACATATATTTGAAGATATAAGGAACATATGATATTTATATATATATATATATATATATATATATATATATATATATATATATATATATATACAAATGTGTGATGATATAATGTATATATAAAATCGTACATATATATATGTATATATGTGTGTGTGTGTGATGTAATAAACACAGACACCCATATACATATATATGTGTGCGTGTGTGCGTTTGTGTGTGTGTAATGATATAATGAGCATGTAATAATATGCGTATATATATGTGTTTGTGTTTATAATAGAATCAATGTATATATACATGCATATATATATGCACATATATACACACATACTTAAAATATGATAAATGAAGAATCTCTCTCTCTCTCTCTCTATATATATATATATATATATATATATTTATATATATATATGTGTGTGTGTGTGTGTGTGTGTGTATTATGATCATACCAGACATTGGCATAATGTTTAGAATGTTCGCCAATGGCCCAGGAGACCCGGGTTCAATCTACGGTCGCCAACTTTACTTATTAAGATCATATAATAAAGAAAGAATCTCTCTCTCTCTCTCTCTCTCTCTCTCTACACACAAACGCACACACACACACATATATATATATAATTACATCTACATACATACATACATACATATATATATATATATATATATATATATATATATATATATACAGACATTATATATATATATATATATATATATATATATAGAGAGAGAGAGAGAGAGAGTGTTCGCGAAATGACTGGGAGACAGGTGTTCAATCCCAGGTCGAATCATACCAAAGACGCAGAAAATGGTAATTGATACCTCCTTGCTTAATGCTCAGCACTATCAGAATGGATCAAGGGTAAAGTGGAGCCATCCAGGGAAAGGAGTAGTGCCCTTCCCTACACATCATTGTAGTAGCTATTGAAAAGGGAACTTTCGGGTTCCCCTTGACAACTGTCGTCAACTTTATATATATATATATATATATATATAGGAATTGATATAATATTAATTAAATTACCATGACCAGAAAATCCGGCAAACACCCATATGCGACATACGGAATACTGAACAGCTGTTTCAACCTTATTGGGTCTCATCAGCAGTGCATACCATAATATCCACCACTAAAAATGTAACCAGCAACCCAAGAATGTAGAAACCGAACTTCTACCAATGGGGCAACAATTCTGCCACATATAAACGATGCCAAATCAACTAGTCATAGTAAGAATGTGCAACTGCATGATCATATATATCTTGAAAGTACGTTTTTACCTTACAGAGGACCCGTCCACCATCAAAACAGCTGTTCAGTGTTCCGTATGTTACATGAAGGTGTTTGCTAGATTTTCTGGTCATGGTAATTTAATTAATATACATATGTATATATATATATATATATAGAGAGAGAGAGAGATTCATTTTATGTTTATAATACACATGCACATACATATATATGTGCGTGTGTGTGTATTCGTAAATATATATGTGAGTTTTTTTGCACGTTTTCTTTCTAACTGCTGCTAGGATTAGAGGGTGGTATTTCTGCACACAATGGCATTGTTTGTTCATTGTTTGCCGCAGCATGTGCACCCTACGTAATAATATTATCAACTCACATAAAATATATGAACGTTTATTGGTAGTTAATTGTCTAACAATAAGACTAATGTAGTTCCCGCTACACGTGACCTTATTTCTTTTATATGGATTGACACTGGTGCTGGTCTACAATTCCGAGATGATGATCTCAGTCGTGTCGATGAGTCGACAAAGCAGGAGCATTGTTCGACTAAAATCCTTTTAATCCCTCGAGTAATTAGAAGAAAAAGAAAGCGGGCAGACAAAGTAGAAAGTAAAAAGAAAAGAAGGGAACAGAAATCGAAAGAGAAAGAAGAGTTGATGTTAAAAGAGCACATAAGAAATATTCTTATTTCCGTATCAACTTTTGCCACCAAACACAAATATCATCTTGTCTACTTCGGTTCGGTTTGGTTTGGTTTTATGGCATATCAACCAGTGTTGGTTATTTAATGCCAAATCCTTTTTTTACATATATGATTTGTAAACGCATTTTTAGATACACACAGTTTAATGGTCAAACAGTTCTATTTCTAACAATTCAATTTTGCATAAGTTAACAAAGTTAAATGGTTCCAAGTATTGCTATGTATCACTAACAATTCAATTAAACAACAGTCATTTGTTTACACACAGTTGAATGGCAACCGAGCCATTGGCCTAATGAGGAGAGTGTTTGCCAATGGTCTGGGAGACCAGGGTTCAATCCCAGATCGAGTCATACCAAAGACTCAAAAAATTGTTCTTGATGTTGCCTTGCTTAGTATTAAGCATTATATGGTAAGGATCAAGGGTAAAGTGAAGCAATCCAGGGAAAGTTGTAGTGTCATACCCTACACATTAGTGTAGCAGCTATTGGAGAGAGAGTCTTTGGGTCACCCTCGACTAAGGTCGACAACTTTACTTACTTACAAATGGTCAAACAGTTCTACTTCTAACAATTCAATTTAACTTAAGTCAACAAAGCTAAATGGTTCCAAGTGTTACTATGTATCACTAACAATTCAATTAAACATCAGTCATTTGTTCACACACAGTTAAATGATCAAACAGTTCTATTTCAAACAACTCAATTTAGCATAAGTCATTTATTTGCACTTAGTTAAAATGGCAAACAGTTCAATTTAACCCATAGATAGGATCCTATCAAGTGATACCAGTATAAGCCAGAGTGGACCTGGGAGTGATGGCAATAAAGGAGTACTCTGCATTTCTCAAACCTCCAGCACTGCCATCAGATTGTTGGGTGTGTTTGACCCCTCTGCATAGATGCAGTCGGTGTATTTTACAGCCCCTCCCAGCTTATAATAGTTATCATCATGGAAAATGGACACGATGGAAAGAGTTCAATTCCTGGACGAACGTGTCTACATTTCACATAGCACTTATACAAAAGGTATGAATCCAACTGTTCCCTATTCCAGCTATTGGTAAATGGTAGGGCAGACTGGGCTCTTCAACCTATGTATGGCAACCAGTCTATTAAGTATGCATTGATAGGGCCCTATCAGGTGCCACCATTCAGGGTCAGAGTGAACCTGGGAGCAATAGCAATGAAGGGGTGTTACGCATTTTCCAAAGCTCCAGCGTCACTGGAACCACACCATCAGCTTGTTTAGTGTCATATCAGGACACTCGTTCGGGAGGGTCTTACCCCTCAGCAGAGAAGCAGTCAGTGCATTCTACAGCCCCAGCCGACTGGGCAAAAATGTTTTTGACACTTAAACTGCGTACTTATTCTAAACTGAATTGTTTATTTGTATAAAAATGCATTTAGCATTAAATAACCTACAAAGGTTGATATGCCATAAAACCAAACCAAAACAAACATCATTTGGGGAAACTGGCTTCATCGTCATATTCCCTCGACCTTGCTCCTTCTGATTATCACTTACTCAACGTTGTCAGGTACCTTTTTTAGACTGGCTTGTTTATTGTTATGTGAAGTGAATCCTTTATAATGATGTTAAACGCCGTCATAAGTAGATTGCAGATTACATAATAATTTGGATGGTCTTCAGTTGACATAAAGAAAAGAAGTTGAACATGTGTAATATAATGGCCGAGGGATTCCGTTTTATGCCTTTGGGTTTAGTTAGGCTGAGAACATTTCGGCTCAGTGTATGGGTTACTTAGGTGCAACATTAAAGCAGGTGTTCACGTGTGCGCGCGCGGAGCAAACATGTCACTCAGAGATGTCACAATAGCCCGAGATGGGAAACGGGGCTACAGAGTGCGAATGACGTCACGCTCCGGAAGCGCGCGCGCGGAGGATTTTGGGAATTTTGAAGAAAGTCAGTTGAGTTGAGTCTTGCCGTCCGAAGAAGAAAGGTGACTTTCGCTTGCTCGCCGAGGTCTTGGGCAGGTGTCGCACGAGATGGGGGGGGATGGTTGATCGAAAAGCCAGAATAGAAAGAATGTGTATCTCTCTCCTTATGTGCCCGTGGTGTAATGGTTATCGTCGTAGGAAATGGACACGACGACACGAGTTCAAATCCTGGACGAGACTGATAGCATTTCACATAGCACTAATACCCTTGGGAAAGGTATGATTCCAATTATTCTCCCTCCAACTATGGGTAAATAGTAGGACAGACTGGGTTCTTCAGCCTTTGTGAGGCAACTAGTCTAGGAGAAGAAAAACTCTGAATTGAAACCTGTTAAACTCCGCTTAAAAATTGACCTTATGTCATATCCTGCGCGAGCGGAGGGGTTGGTAAATATGATCTCTCTCCTTATGTCGAAGAACCTTTAAACTCAAAGGTAATAAAAAGTTTCGTACCTGAACTGAGAAGTCGTAAGTGTTTTTCGTGTTTCGAGATTCCTATGTTCTATGTATATATGTTATGAACATTCCATGTACGTTTCACACATATCCGTATCTGGCTATGTAACACATGAGTTGGTCTTGAATTTTGGATTAAAACCAAAAGAATTTTACAAGTATTACCATCTATAAGCTTTTTTTGTAGATGCCATGAGGTTCTTGGAAGCAATTGAGGTTATGTAAATGATTAAATATTTCTATAGGCATAAGTTATTTGATTGATAGCATACACTCTAAAACTTGACATTACATTTATCCCAACCTGATAGATTAATTATGTCCATACATATGGACATAATTTTTTGTTCCTTGTTACTGTCGGGTATGGAGGTGATGGCTTTTTGCTGTGACTGCCGAGTCAGAGAGGATAATTATAGGAGTTGGGGTTGAGCTAATTACTCACTGCTCTCTCTGCAGTCAAAAAATATGCGAGGCACTGAGAGAATGCCTGAGGCAACAGTCAGGTTTCACAGAAATGCACACGTAAATATTTCACACACACACACACACACACATATATATATATATATATATATATATATATATATATATATATATATATATATGGGTTTATATTTTTATGAGCGTTGATAATAGGCCTCAACACTCTACATTCATCTTATGTATCACGTACACCCTATCTTTTACGACAACAGCGTATGACATACAACGTTTACACAAACCAGATATCTATTAAAAAATAACCATCACAACCCCCAACTATTACCGATACCTCCCAAACCCACCATTTATTCCCTTAATTTTATAATGACTTTTCTCTTCAGTTATAATCATCATCGTACATAAAAATACTATTATTGTAACCATTTCATTATTTTTATTAGGTACGAACTATCACAGACAACTATTGTATATATAATATATATGCAACATTTCATCAATTTATTATTATATTTTAGCCCAAATCTCATCCCTACATATAATACCAACATTGTACAATATTCCATAGTATATTGCAATACAATATATCACTACCCGCCACACTAGACGGAGCCTCTCTGAAACTAGTCAACAAATTCACCTACCTAGGAAGCAGCGTCTCATCAACCGAGAAAGACATCGACACACGACTGACGAAGGCATGGACAGCTATCGATAGGCTCTCGATCGTATGGAAGTCGGACCTGGCTGATAAAATGAAACGCAGTTTCTTCCAGGCAGCGGTTGTGTCGGTGCTGCTATATGGATGCACCACATGGACGCTTACGAAGCGGCTGGAAAGGAGGCTGGACGGAAATTATACAAGAATGTTGAGAGCAGTATTAAACAAGTCCTGGCGACAACACCCCGTGAGACTCCAACTATACGGACACTTGCCCCCCATCACAAAAACTATACAGGTTCGACGAACCGGACACGCGGGACACTGCTGGAGAAGCAAGGACGAGCTCATAAGCGATGTACTCCTGTGGACCCCCACACATGGATGTGCAAGAGTGGGACGACCAGCACGAACCTACATACAGCAGCTGTGTGAGGACACGGGATGTAACCCTGAAGACCTGCCGGAGGCGATGAATGATAGGGAGAAATGGCGGGAGACGGTCAGGGATATCCGCGCAGGCAGCGCGACATGATGATGATGATAATATACCCGCTTAAATACGTTTACAAATCAAATATTCAATTTTTCCCTCGACAAGCAATGATGATTTTGTTCCTTAGTCATAATCGTCTACACATACAGAAATAGATAAAAAAATATTTCCCTCGAATAATGTAGCAACATAAGATACACTGACGACTTATAACATCCGGTATTTTTACAAATGGTTTTAAGTTAATTGCATTACTTATAAATTATGAGTGCTATGTGCAGGTTTGCGTATCTTTTCGTTGTATGTTTCTCATTTGCTCCTGTCATCTCAGCAAGGATCCATCGCTGTTATCTAAGTCCTGATGATGGTTACTGAAACCGAAACGTTAACATCGAATTTACATCATAACATATTCATCTCTTTGGATTATGTTTTTTTTCTGTTCCCTTCATACTCTCGGATTTGATCCATTTCATACTGTCTTTTGGGGAAAACAAATAACTAAATACAATCTTACATAACATTAAACATGGATGATTCCAAACGATCTATACATATGAAAACTTACTTGTTGCGTATTTCTCAATAAACGTGAGGTTTTGTCTCGTTTCTTTGGGAAATCCAACATTTTCAAATATCTTTCCATGTGCCAGACACGTTCTAATAACTTTTGAATTATGAACGCTATGTGCACGTTTGTATATCTTTTCGTTGTATATTTCTCATTTGCTTCTGTCATCTCAGCAAGCATCCATCGCTATGTGAACTATTCTGATATCTAAGTCCTGATAATGGTTACTGAAACCGAAACGTTAACGTCGAATTTACATCATCATATATTCACCTATTTGGATTATGTTTTTGCTGCAACCAAATATGCATATGTAATAGTGACTCTAGTGACGTCAGAGATACCATATCTTCATCAGCTGGATGGCGGCTGATGAGGACACAGTATCGCACGTGCTTTCACACGTTGTATGATGAAAAAAAGTGACTCTAGTGACGTCAGAGATATGACTTACAAAAAACCGAAAGTTTTGAGGAAAAAAATCTCTTTTTTGTTTGTTTGTGTCCTGTCTTGTCTTCTTTCTTTTAAGCTAAAATAACCTTTCAAAATTTCGAACATATAATGAAGTGAAAAAAAAAAAAATACAATTTTCAAAAATAAATACAACTCAAAAGGTTTTTAGTCCGCTTATAGATCCTAGCGGATAGAGTCTTTGCCAAAGGCCCGGGAGACATGGGTTCAATCCCAGGTTGAGTCATATCAAAGACTAAAAAATTGGTACTTGATTTCTCCTTGCTTTACTCTCCACATTAAAAGGTATAGATCAAGGGTAAAGTGGAGCAATCCAGGGAATGGAGTTGCGCCCTTCCCTACGCTTCGGAGTAGTAGCTATTGAAAAGGCACCCTTCGAGTCACCTTCGACTATGGTCGCCAACTTTACTTTTTTTTTTATATGGATGTAATGCAGGGGTGTTTGAATTTACTTTTGTACTGCTATTAAAAAGATTATTTTAATTCTGAGTGTCTGCACTGACGTCAAATAGCACGTAATCATCTGAGTTCAGTTTGTTAGCCATCAAAAAATAACTTTTCTGATTTGAGCAACATCATTTCTGTGATAAGGCACCTCAAAATTTTCCGAGAAATAAAAAAACGTTAACATCGAATTTACATCATAACATATTCACCTCTTTGGATTATGTTTTTTTCTGTTCCCTTCATACTCTTGGATTTGATCCATTTCATACTGTCTTTTGGGGAAAACAAATAACCAAATACAATCTTACATAAGATTTAACATGGATGATTCCAAACGATCTATACATATGAAAACTTGTTGCGTATTTCTCAATAAACGTGAGGTTTTGTCTCGTTTCTTTGGGAATTCCAACATTTTCAAATATCTTTCCATGTACCAGACACGTTCTAATGACTTTTGAATTATGAACGCTGTGTGCACGTTTATGTATCTTTTCGTTGTATATTTCTCATTTGCTCCTGTCATCTCAGCAAGCACCCATCGCTGTGTGAACTATTCTAATATCTAAGTCCTGATGATGGGTTACTGAAACCGAAACGTTAACGTCGACTTTACATCATAATATATTATCTGTTTGGATTATATGTTTCTGCTACCTTCATACTGTCGGATTTTATCCATATTTACTTTCATAAGCATGATTACAGTTATCCTCATTAGAAATGGACACGGCTGTTATTTAATTAAGGAATGATTTTTTTATATTAATCATTTTTCGTTGATTATATTTCATCATTCAGTTTGGTAAGGCTTTGAAATATTCGAGTCTCTTAACTTCAGGTGCATAGTCATTGGGTGCAGTTTTACGGTCGTGCGCAAAGGATATGACAATCACCATTGTCATAATAAAACACCCAGACAGGAAATGGGGGCAGGAGTGTGGATGATGTCATGCCTGGAAAAGAATTTGAGGATTTTGAAAGAGTCAATTGAGAGTTGGATTTTGGCCGTTGAAGATGCAGTTGGGTTTTTCGGATCTCAACAGACAGAGATCCTAAACATCACAAGATGAGCCGCGCGTTGATGGGATTAACATAATAAGAATTGTGTCTCTCACCTCGTGTCAAAGAACCAAAGTCAGAAGTTAATAAAACCGTTTGTACCTGAACAACAGAGTCCGCCCTCATTTGTTTTCGCCTGTGTTTTGTTTTTGCATATGTACGCGTGTAGAATACAACAACGGCGACTCGAGTTCAAATCTTGGAAAAGACTATTTATTTTCCACTGCACTAATACCCGTGGAAAAGGTACGTATCCAAGTATTCTCCTTCCAATTATGGGTAAATAGTAGGGAATATTGGGCTCTTTAGCCTCGGTATGGCAACTAGTCTAGGAAAAGGAAAACTCTGATATCAAACCTGTTAAACTTCGCTTAAGAATTAACATTGTGTCGCATCCTGCTTATGCAGTGAGCTTGGGTATATATATATATATATATATATATATATATATATATATATATATATATTAAAGATGACGACCGTAGTCGAAGGCGATCTGAAGGCTCTCTTTTCATCAGCTACAACACTGAGGTACGGTGAAGGATTCTACTTCTTTCCCTGGATTACTACACTTTACCTTTGATACGTACCTTGTAATAATGAGTGTCAAGCAAGGCGTCATCAAGTACCATTTTTTGAGTCTTTGGAAACACTCGACCTGGGATTGAACTCCGGTCTCCTGGGCCATTAGCAAACCTTTGTATAATTAATATACAATTCTAAAATTTTTACAATTCTCTATGCATAACAATGTGGTTTGATTTGTTTGTTTAATGGCATATCAACCTTCAGGGGTTAGTCAATATAAAAACCATCATAGAAGAAGAAAACTAGAGTTACCTTTCCAACCATAGTTGGGAAGAATAGGGGGTCTATATCGTTCTTTGTTGTTTCATTTATATATACGTATATGTTACAAATTTTTTCATATATATATATATATATATATACGAGGATCATTAAATAATGTTCCTGACTTTTTTGTATGTGCGCTTTTATTGATAGTACATACATGAAACTCAAGTTACCTTAGAATTAATATACTCCCGCTGTAATGCACTTGTTGTACCGTTCCGACAACTTCTGGAAGGCCCCATGGAAGTCCTCTTGTATGAGCGCGTCAAAGGCCTTCGTCACAGCCTCTTTCATCTCCCCAATTGTCTCATAACGACAGCCTCTGGGCTCAGAGAATAAGCAAAAGTCTCAGGGAGCAACGTCTGGACTATAGGGAGGCTGAGGAACTGTCTTGATGCCCATCTTGGTCAAATAGTCAGTGACAAGGATGGAGTTGAGGACTGGTGTATTGTCCTGGTGGAAATGCCACTGACCAGATTTGAAGAGTGCTGGCTTCTTTCCAAGGAATCTCTTCCTGAACTCCCTTAAAAGCTCAATATAGTAACCCTAACCCTAACCCTTTAGCCAATCAACTCTGGTGTTCTGACTTCCTTACTCCTCCCACACCTCTCACCATCCCTCACAGACTCCCTGTCTTCCTTGAATCTCTTATGCCGCTCAAAAACTGATGCTCGATTAATGCAAGATGGTCGAAAAGCAATCTGAAGCAATCCATAGGTTTCTGTGGCATTTTTTCCAAGTTTAAAACACAATTTTATTGCATATCATTCTTCCTCACGTCCAGATTGCATTTTTGAAATTCACCAGCTGTGACAATCAGGCTTTAGTAGGGTGTATTCCAATTGCTGCTGTTGCTGTTCATTTGAAGTTGAAATCATAAAGATTGGTCAGTCATCTCATAATATGTATAGCAATAAGATAGTGAATTTTCAATAGTTTACGACAATTTTAAATGTCTGTACAAAAAAGTCTGGAAACTTACTGAATGAACCACGTATATATATATATATATATATATATATATATATATATATATATATGTGTGTGTGTATGTATTATGATATTTGTCTCCCCAGGAATATTTAGGTAATTTTTAATAAATCAACATTGTGATTAATATATTGAAAGCACAGTGATTACCTCATTGATTTATAATTAGGATTGATTATTAAGGCAGCTAGATGATTAAGGGATTAATGATTATGAGATTTATGATTTATGATTAGGTGATTAATGTACTGTACTCATATGACCTTATGCTATATTCCGGAAAATGTTCTGCGAAATCAACATCTTAAGATTTTTATTGTGAATAAATTTTTCTACCTTTGTCACATATAGAATCCAAGAAAAAATTGCCAAAGTAATTTATGGTATGAATAAAAATCAAGAATAAATAAAGGTCTGATCGACTCTTGGAATGGTAATGACTCTTCCCAAAATTACAGAATTTTTCTTGAACAAAAAGAATGAGATCACTAGTCTGAAGCATTCTTGCAAAGATAATGGCTCTTCTCAAAATTATACGAAGTATCTTAAAAATGAGATGAATAGTCTGAAGCACTCTTGTAATGATAATGATTATTCTCAAAATTAAACTAGGTATCTGAAACAAAAAGAATAAGACGTGTTCAGGACGTGTTCAGGACGTGTTCAGACAATTTGTCTGAAGCACTCTTGTAATGATAATGATTATTCTCAAAATTAAACTAGGTATCTGAAACAAAAAGAATAAGACGTGTTCAGGACGTGTTCAAGACGTGTTCAGGGCGTGTTCAGGACGTGTTCAGACAATTTGTCTGAACACGTCTTACAATGATGATGGCTCTCCTCAAAATTATAGAAGGAATCTTAAAAGAAAAATTAGATCCATAGTCTGAACAAGTCTTAAAATGATAATGACTCTTCCCAAAATTATTGAATTTTCTTAAACAAAAGGAATCAGATCTGAACAACTCTTGAAATGATAATGACATTTCAAATATTATAGAGGCTATCTTAAACAAAAGGAATCCGATCAATAGCCTGAAAAATTCTTGCAATGATTACTGTCAAAATTATAGAAGGTATCTTAAACAAAAACAATGAAAGCTATCATCTGAATAACTCTTGGAATAATAATTACACTTCTCAAATTACAGAACGTATTTTAATGACTTCTCTAAATCATAGAAGGGATAATAAACCAAAAGAATCAGATCAATAGTCTGAACAAACCTTAAAATTGATAATGACTCTTCTCAAAATTTTAGAAGGTACCTTAAACAAAAAGAGTCAGATCAATAGTCTGAACAATTCTAGCAATGATAATGATGCTTCTCAAAATTAGAGAAGGAATATTAAACAAAAAGAAAGAGATCAATAGTCTGAACAACTCTTGCAATGATAATGACTCTTCTCAAAAATGTAGAAGGTATCTTGAACAAAAAGAATGAGATCAATAGTTTGAACAACTCTTACCGTGATAATGATTCTTCTCAAAATTATAGAAGGTATCTTAAGCAAAAAGAATCAGATCAATAGTCTGAACAATTCTAGCAATGATAACGACTGCGTTAATAACACTTCGCAAAATTATTGAAGGTACCTTAAGAAAAAATGCTATCCATTCTATTTACCAACCCCTCCGCTCGGACAGGATATGACACAAGGTCAATTTTTAAGCGGAGTTTAACAGGTTTGAATTCTGAGTTTTCCTTCTCCTAGACTAGTTGCCTCACCAAGGCCGAAGAACCTAGTCTGCCCTACTATTTACCCATAGCTGGATGGAGAATAATTGGATTCATACCTTTCCCAAGGGTATTAGTGCTATGTGAAATGCAATCAGTCTCGTCCAGGATTTGAACTCGTGTCTCTGTGTCAATTTCCGACGACGATAACCATTACACCACGGGCACCTCCTAAAAAATGCAAATTATATAAAATGCAGCTTTACTTATGTTTAAGCTAAGTTAACACAGCTAAAATGCCATCATTATTTATTGATTTGTATTAATTTGTCTTATTTGTTGCAATTCCAGTTTGCTTCCGACACTGTTTCCACTAAGCATCAGCAATCACAGAATTATTCTGCATCTCCCGACAATCACACATTTGTTTCTGTCTCAACAATCACGCAGTTATGCAGACCTTCGTAACACTGGTGCAATTTGCTTCTGCTTCCATTCATCATTTTTCTATTTTGCGGTGAAAGATCTGTAATAAACGTATCGATGTTATACCCTCTAATAATATGTATCTTACAGAAACCGACTGTTTTCCTGTCGACATATTCACACTGTTCTCTGGTGTTGAAAAAATGTTGTATCCCACATTGTGTGCAGCAATCACACAGTGCATTGTTCATACCTTTCTATGTTGAACCACCAAACTTTGTTCTGATTGACAATTGTTTGAATATGTCATAGTCATACTTTATTCTAACTCCAACTACGTACATCTGCAGCTACCACATTTTGATCTGTCAATGCGTTTTCTTTAGCGACCATCTAATATTGATCAGTTAATGCATTTTCAGAGGTACCAATCACACTTTCTGTAGATGTTTCCTTTCAACGTGCAGCATTCACACTTTGATATGGTGTTGATTCTCTTCCATGTGCACTAATCACACTTTGATTGTTATTGAATCTCTTCCAAATGCACCAATTACATTTTGATGTGTTGTTGATTCTGTTCCATATGCACCAATCACATTTTGTTCTACTGTCACTTCATTTCCCACTGTAACAATCACATTTTTAACCGATCCATTTCCCCACGAAGCAATCACGTTAACTTTGTATCAGTTCATTTCCCTTTGCAGCAATCCCACTAGATTCAGTTGTTGCTGATTAATCTGCACCTGCCGTAACACATTTTGAGCCATTGTCATTTAATCCCCACATGTAGTAACCACATTTTGGACCATTGCCAATTAATCTCCACATTCAGCAATCACACTTTAAGCAGTTGTCAATTAATCTCCATACACAGAAATCGTATTTTGAGCCATTGTCCTTTAATCCCTACATTCAGGAATCACATTTTCAACCCTTGCTAATTAATCTGCACAAGCTGCTATCACATTTTTATCAGTCATCAATTAATCTCCATATTCAGCAATCATATTTTGAACCATCGTCAATTAATATCCACATTCTGCAATCTCATTTTGAGCCATCGTCAATTAATCTCCACATTCAGCAATCTCATTTGAACCATTGTCAATTAATCTCCACATTCAGCAATCACATTTTGAGCCATTGTCAATTAATCTCCACATTCAGCAATCACATTTTGAGCCATTGTCAATTAATCTCCACATTCAGCAATCACATTTTGAGCCATTGTCAATTAATCTCCACATTCAGCAATCACATTTTGAGCCATTGTCAATTAATCTCCACATTCAGCAATCTCATTTTGAACCATAGTCAATTAATCTCCACAATCAGCAATCACAGTTTGAGCCATTGTCAATTAATCTCCACATTCAGCAATCTCATTTTGAGCCATTGTCCATTAATCTCCACATTCAGCAATCCCATTTTGAGCCATAGTCAATTAATCTCCACATTCAGCAATCACATTTTGAGCCATTGTCAATTAATCTCCACATTCAGCAATCACATTTTGAGCCATTGTCAATTAATCTCCACATTCAGCAATCACATTTTGAGCCATTGTCAATTAATCTCCACATTCAGCAATCTCATTTTGAACCATTGTCAATTAATCTCCACATTCAGCAATCTCATTTGAACCATTGTCAATTAATCTCCACATTCAGCAATCACATTTTGAGCCATTGTCAATTAATCTCCACATTCAGCAATCTCATTTGAACCATTGTCAATTAATCTCCACATTCAGCAATCTCATTTTGAGCCATTGTCAATTAATCTCCCAATCAGCAATCTCATTTGAACCATTGTCAATTAATCTCCACATTCAGCAATCACATTTTGAGCCATTGTCAATTAATCTCCACATTCAGCAATCTCATTTTGAGCCATTGTCAATTAATCTCCACATTCAGCAATCACATTTTGAGCCATTGTCAATTAATCTCCACATTCAGCAATCCCATTTTGAGCCATAGTCAATTAATCTCCACATTCAGCAATCACATTTTGAGCCATTGTCAATTAATCTCCACATTCAGCAATCACATTTTGAGCCATTGTCAATTAATCTCCACATTCAGCAATCACATTTTGAGCCATTGTCAATTAATCTCCACATTCAGCAATCTCATTTTGAACCATTGTCAATTAATCTCCACATTCAGCAATCTCATTTGAACCATTGTCAATTAATCTCCACATTCAGCAATCACATTTTGAGCCATTGTCAATTAATCTCCACATTCAGCAATCTCATTTTGAGCCATTGTCAATTAATCTCCACATTCAGCAATCTCATTTTGAGCCATTGTCAATTAATCTCCACATTCAGCAATCACATTTTGAGCCATTGTCAATTAATCTCCACATTCAGCAATCTTATTTTGAGCCATTGTCAATTAATCTCCACATTCAGCAATCTCATTTTGAGCCATTGTCAATTAATCTCCACATTCAGCAATCTCATTTTACCCATTGTCAATTAATCTCTACATTCAGCAATCTCATTTTGAGCCATTGTCAATTAATCTCCACATTTTGAAATCTCATTTTGAGCCATAGTCAATTAATTTCCACACTCAGAAATCACATTTTGAACCATAGTCAATTAATCTCCAAATTAAGCAATCACAGTTTGAGCCATTGTCAATTAATCTCCACATTCAGCAATCACATTTAGAGCCATAGTCAATTAATCTTCACATTCAGCCATCACATTTTGAGCCATTGTCAATTAATCTCCACATTCAGCAATCTCATTTTGAGCCATTGTCAATTAATCTCGACATTCAGCAATCTCATATGAGCCATTGTCAATTAATCTCTACATTTAGCAATCTCATTTTGAGCCATTGTCAATTAATCTCCACATTCAGCAATCTCATTTTGAGCCATTGTCAATTAATCTCCACATTCAGCAATCTCATTTTGAGCCATTGTCAATTAATCTCGACATTCAGCAATATCATTTTGAGCCATTGTCAATTAATCTCTACATTCAGCAATCTCATTTTGAGCCATTGTCAATTAATCTCCACATTTAGCAATCTCATTTTGAGCCATTGTCAATTAATCTCCACATTCAGCAATCTCATTTTGAGCCATTGTCAATTAATCTCTACATTCAGCAATCTCATTTTGAGCCATTGTCAATTAATCTCCACATTCAGCAATCTCATTTTGAGCCATTGTCAATTAATCTCCACATTCAGCAATCTCATTTGAACCATTGTCAATTAATCTCGACATTCAGCAATCTCATTTTGAGCCATTGTCAATTAATCTCCACATTCAGCAATCACATTTTGAGCCATTGTCAATTAATCTCTACATTCAGCAATCTCATTTTGAACCATTGTCAATTAATCTCCACATTCAGCAATCACATTTTGAAACAGTCAATTAATCTCTACAAGCAGCTATCACACTTTTATCCATTGCTGTTTCATTTACATGTGCCGCAATCAGACTTAATTCATCCTCGTGGTTTTTAGAGAATTTTTCTGGATTATATTCCTACTGTTGCTACTGCTGTTCTCTACATGCGGAAAATTTATAAAAAGGCAAAAATTTTATGTGTATATTTGTTACGCTTTACGTTCAGTATTTTTTTAGCCCAAAGAAGTGTTCACTTATAAATGTGTATATTTATCGAAAACAAGTAAAATATATCTTCTGTTTAGCCAAACAAAGCGACACCGTGCAATAATTACTTGCACACAAAAAAATCTCGGGTGTTTAGACAAAGAGTGAAAGAAGAATGAAAGACTTTCAAGAGAATGTCTTCACCTTTGTCCACACACACATACAAACACACACACACGCACACCCACCCACCCACACACACACACACACACACACACACACACATATATATATATATATATATAGGTTAGAGATGGAAGGATATCCAAAGATAAGGCGAAAAGACTGTATGGAAAATCAATTTGAGATGTTTCACAACAGGAATAGCATCCTCAGAATTAATTCATTATCCAAGAAAAAATTAAATCTTACTCTAAGAAGAGAGAGAATTATACACATACAAACACGTATATATATATATATATATATATATATATATATATATATATATATATAGATAGATAGATAGATAGATAGTATCATTTAGTCCAGTTAAACCGGTGTTGGAAATAAATTTATAATCCTAATGTGACCAGTTTGTTGTTTTTTTTAAAGAGTATATATATATATATATACACACACACACAAACACACACATATATATATATATATATGTGTGTGTGTGTGTGTGTGTGTGTGTATGTAATACTTTTATATCTATTCTGTAATTCTGACGATGTGAAAAAAAACTCGATGATACAATTTGTTAATAAAAAATATTATACAAACGGATATGTGGAAAAAATTCTTTGAAAAAAAGAAAAGACGAAAAACATTTGTATTGCTTGAAGATAATCAAACAATGTCGCAATGCCTAGTCAAAAGTAAAAACACTGACAAAATACCTTAAGCAAACACGAAAGAGTCAGAGTAGTCTTGTTGTTCCGGTTTGGTGAAACCCTGATAGATTACCTCTGGCTCTGCAGGTTTTCGTATATATATATATATATATATATATATATATATATATATATATATATAAGTATAGATGTGTGTATGTGTGTGTGGAGAAAGAAAGATAAGGTTTAGAATGAAATCCAAAGTTAGAAGAAAGCAGAAGACGGTATGGAAAATCAAACAGATGTTTCACAACACGAATAGTATCATCAGACTTTATAATTGCACAAAAATGTGACCTTGCAGTCACAAGAAAGAAGTACAATATATATATATATATATATATATATATATATAGAGAGAGAGAGAGAGAGAGAGCAGAAATACTTTCAACAGCCATTCAACAGTCTGGTTTGGTTCGCTCTCTTTGTTTAAAGGCATATCAACCATCATCGGATATTTAATGCCAAAGCCATCTTTGTAGAAGAATAGCCATGGTACTATTTAACCAATATCTGGTGAGGGTAGGAGTGTTCATAGATTTCCCAAGAGTTTTACCTTGAAAGTGAACGCACTAGCGCGACTGGAGTTTGAACTCACTGACTACGATGTTACAGTCCACTACTTTAACCACCACACTCTAAGGACTCCATATAAACAGTCTGTTAGAACAGATTGAGATGTTTCACTAGATATTGGCTTGTGTTTGAATTTATATTCATATGAAGTTGTCACGCAGTCCTAGTGAATACTTTGCCCAGTCGCCTTGGGCTGTAGAATACACTGACTGCACCTCTGCAGAAGGGTAAGACCTCTCCCCCAACAACGAGTGTCCTGATATGACACAAAACAATCTAATGGTGCGGTTCCAGTAATGCTGGATCTTTGGGGAATGCGGAGCACCCCTTCATTGCCATTACTCCTAGGTCCACTCTGGCCCGGAATGGTAGATCCTGATAGGGCCCTATCTATAGGTTAAATAGAACTAAACTGCATACTTATGCTAAACTGAACTGTTTGAATTAGAACTGTTTGTCTAAACTGAATAGCTTAAAATAGAAATGTTTTTGACAATTAAACTGTATTTATATTTAAACTGCGTGCTTATGCTAAACTGAATTGTTTGAAATGGAACTATTTTCGACATTGAAACTGTACTTACACTAAACTGAATTGTTTAATATAGAACTGTTTTGACATTTAACTGTGTGTAAACAGAATATATACTGATACTAAACTGAATTAGCTGAATTAGAGCTGTTTGAATAAACTGAATAATTTGAAAAAGAAATGATTTTGACGATAAAAATGTATACTCATGCTAAATTGAATTGTTTGAAATAGAACTGACTATTTGCATAAAAATTGATTTGGCGTTAAATAGCCTACAAAGGTTGATATGCCATAAAAACCCCAACCAACCAGCCAACCAATCAGCCTAATGAATACTAATAATTTTCAAACAGATCTATTTGACACGTACATGGAAGCCTAACAAGTACTACCAGTCCTCGGGGTCAGAGTGGAACTGGGAGTAATGACAATGAATAGATACCACACACTTCTCCGATCTCCAGAACTGGAGCCTCACTCTCAAATGCAGAACACCCCGTTTTTGGTGGGGAGGGAGGTGTTAGACGTTGCAGTATTTTCCACTCCCCGCGAACTGAGCATACAACAAAAATAAGATTTTGTGCTTGTTCAGTTACTTACGAGCAGTACTTCCAACAAGGTTATATATTTATCAGGGGCTACAGAATACGGCTCATAAGTACCTTCTCCAGATTTATAATCAAAAGATGTTCGCCAGATCGTATGAGGAGGTATGTTACTTGGCCTGAGTTGGGTTGAACAGGAGACGACCCATTGATTGGCTATTTAGTGAATGTCCTAAAGGCAGTGGAAGCCAAGAGACTCTCACGAAATATATAAGCATGACATGCAAAGAAGACACTAACATTGGTCAAGCTTATGGTGGAGACTGAGTATGGTAGCCCGGCGGTGTTTTGATTAGCAGCGTCACTGATTCAGAAAATGGACGTATTTCTTATCTATCACAAGGGAACAAGAATTTACCAACATCGCAAAGTTCTTGTCATCAGAAGAGCGATTTTGGCAAGTGTATTGTCTTACGCAACGTGATGGTTGGAGAGCAGAGATTTATTGACTGATACATTAACTTTCCCTGGTGGGGGTGGGGTAATACCAATTTACCACCCCCCAATACCGAGCTGAAAAACTTCTGATATTAATTAGAAACAAGGGGATTGATGTATCTTACACCAATTTTAACCCTATAAATAAAAGAAGACAAGAAACAAAGAGTCAACTTAGAATTAAAGAATTCTCACCCCACTCGTCAGTCTAGTGGGTAGAGTGTTCGCCAATGGTCTGGGAGACCTGGGTTGAATCCCAGGTTGAGCATTACCAAAGACGCAAAAAATGGTACTTGATGCCTCCTTGCTTAACACTCAGCATTATAAGGTACGTATCAAGAGTAAAGCGGAACAATCCAGGGAAAGGAGTAGCGCCCTCCCCTACACTTCGGTGTAGTAGCTATTGAAAAGGGAGCCGTCTGATCGCCCTCCACTACGGTCGCCAACTTTACTTTTACAACTTATGGCCGAAATTCTAAAATAATGGCTCCCTTTTATTTCTTTAAAAAACAAAGGAAAAAAAAAAAGAACTGCTACAACTAGAGACAACACAATAACACTGTTAGATAGAGCAATTTTTCAGCTATAAAACACAATATTTCCATACAGTACCTACGACCACTGGCGAAGCCTTTTAGCCAGCGATGAACAAGAACTTCATTAAACCAATGCTCCAAAAGCAATCTTCCGAGTTTTTTTCTATAGAAAATACTATAGATAAAGGAAGGACAATAACACCATTGGATTGAGCAAGTTTTCAGCTATAAGACACAATATTTCCATACAGTACCCACGACCACTGGCGAAGCCTTTTAGCCAGCGATGAACAAGAACTTCATTAAACCAATGCTCCAAAAGCAATCTTCCGAGTTTTTTTCTATAGAAAATACTATAGATAAAGGAAGGACAATAACACCATTGGATTGAGCAAGTTTTCAGCTATAAGACACAATATTTCCATACAGTACCTACTACCACTAGCTAAGCCTTTTAGACAGCGATAAACAAGAACTTCATCAGACTTATAGAGGTGCCCGTGGTGTAATGGTTATCGTCATAGGAAATGGACACAGTGATACGAGTTCAAATCCTGGATGAGACCGATTGCATTTCACATTGCACTAATACCCTTGGGAAATGTCTGAATCTAATTATTCTCCCTCCAGCTATGGGTAAATAGTAGGGCAGACTGATTTCTCTAGGCTTGGCGAGGCAACTAGTCTAGGAGAAGGAAAACTCAGAATTCAAACCTGTTAAACTCCGCTTAAAAATTGACCTTGTGTCATATCCTGCCCGAGTGGAGGGGTTGGGTAAATATGATATGATTAGACCAATGCTCCAAAAGCAATCCTCCAAGTTTTTTCTATAAAAACTATTATAGATAAAGGAAGGACAATAACACCATGGGATAGAGCAAGTTTTCAGCTACAAAATGCTATTCTCACCTTCACTGTTTTGCATGCTGGCCCGTTGGAGTATGGCTCCGAAATTAATATCTCCAATTTTTTTTAGAGAAACTGAAAGAAGCATTTTACCAATGGTGGAGATCATGTAATACTATTAATAATCATATAGTACTTTTAGTAATTACCAGTGATGGACGAGAAGCTAACTAGAGCATTGCACCACAAATAACGTCTCCTATTTTCCCATAGCTGATAGGATGAGGAATCTATAAAGATTATAACTGATATAGGCAGCACTATAACACAATTAAATAGAGCAAATTTTCAGCTATAAAACGGGGGTGTCCTCGTGGTGTAATGGTTAAAGCAATGGACTATGGAACCGTAGTAAGCGAGTTTGTACTCCAGTCACGCTATTACGTTCACTTTCGGGAAAATACCTTTGGGAAAGGTATGAACCCCCGTATCCTCCCAGCTATGGGCTAAATAGTACCTTGCCCAGTCAGCTGGGGCTGTAGAATACACCGACTGGTTCTCTGCAGAGGGGTAAGACCCACTGACGAGTGTCCTGATATGACACTAAACAATCTGATGGTGAGGTTCCAGCAGTGATGGAGCTTTGGGGAATGCGAAGTACCCCTTTATTGCCATTACTCCCAGGTGCACTCTGTCCCGGAGTGGTAGCACCTGATAGGGCCCTATCTATGAGTTAAATAGAACTAACAGCATACTAATGCTAAACTGAATTGCTTGAATAAACTGAATTGCTTGAAATAGAAACCGTACTTACATTTAAACTGCGTGCTTATGCTTAACTGAATTATTTGAAATAGAACTGTTTTTCGACATTAAAACTGTATTTACACTTAACTGAATTGTTACATATAACTGCTTGAATAGTTTGAAATAGAAATGTTTTTGACCATTAAACTGTGTACTTATGCTAAACTGAATTGTTTTAAAAAGAACAGATTATTTACATAAAAATTGATTTGGCGTTAAATAACCTACAAATGTTGATATGCCATAAAACCCAAGAAACCAACCAACCAACCTTAATAGTACCACTACTGTTCTTCTAGGAGAATAGTTCTGGCATTAAATAACCTACAAAGGTTGATATGCCATTAAATAAAGAAACCAAACTAAACCAGTTATAAAACACAATATTTCCATATAGTACCCACTATTACTGGCGATGCCTTTTAGCCAGCGATGAACAAGAACTTCATTAGCCCAATGGGGCTGTAAAATGCATATTTTGTAGCTGAAAACTTGCTCTATCCAATGGTGTTATTGCCCTACCTTTATCTATTGTAGTTTATATAGAAAAAAATTCGGAGGATTGCTTTTGGAGCATTGGTTATTTGGGCTTTATGGCATATTAACCCTTTATAGGTTATTTAACGCTAAAACCATTTTTATGAAAATAGTTCTATTTCAAATAATTCAGTTTAGCATAAGTACGCAGTTTAAATGTAAGTACAGTTTAATTGCCAAAAACATTTCTATTTCAAACTATTCGGTTTTGTCAAGTAGTTTTAATTCAGTTTAGGATAAGTACAGATTTTAGTTAGACTCAGTTAAATGTCAAAACAGTTCTATATTAAATAATTCAGTTTAGTGTAAGTCCATTTCCAATGTCAAAAAACAGTTCCGTTTAAAATTATTCAGTTTAGCATAAGCACGCAATTTAAATGTAAGTATGGTTTAATTGTCAGAAACATTTCTATTTCAAGCTATTTAGTTTAGTCAAACTATTTAGTTTAGCTTAAGTATGCTGTTAGTTCTATTTAACCCATAGATAAGGCCCTATCAGGATCTACCACACCGGGCCATAGTGGAACTAGGAGCACTGGCAATGAAAGGGGGCTCCGCATTACCCAAAGCCCCATCATTATTGGAACCTCACCATCAGATTGTTTAGTGTCATATCAGGACACTCGTTGGGGGAGTCTTACCCCTCTACTGAGGTGCAGTTGGTGTATTCTACAGCCCCAGCCGACTAGGCAATGTTCTTTTAGAAGGATGGTTCTGGCTTAAAATAAGTTGATATCCCATTAAACAAAGAAACCACACCAAGTGCTAAAATTCAACGAATCTGAATCCTTATTGTGAAGTTACGAAGAAGCAAACAAATGGAGACAGCAAATTAACTCACGTGGCGACCACTTCATGAAGATAAACCGCAAAACTTGAAGATAAAGGAATGGTCAAATGTAATATTTGCGATAAACTAACACATAAATCTCTAAATGGCGAAATAAAAACAAATTTTAAACACAAAAGAGATGGGTGAGAAATTTGTGAAAAGAAATCTCGAGACACAATATATTGCAGAAGGAAAGATTCAGCCATATTAATGACTGATAACCATATTTACCAACCCCTCTGCTCGGGCAGGATATGACACAAGGTCAATTTTCTATGCTAAACTGAATTGTTGGAAAAGAAGTGTTTTTAAATTTGATTGTGTGTAAACAAAAACCTGTACTTATCATATCATATTTACCAACCCCTCCGCTCGGGCAGGATATGACACAAGGTCAATTTTTAAGCGGAGTTTAACAGGTTTGAATTCAGAGTTTTCCTTCTCCTAAACTAGTTGCCTCATCAAGGCTGAAGAACGTAGTCTACCCTAATATTTACCCATAGCTGGAGGGAGAATTATTGGAATCATACCTTTCCCAAGGGTATTAGTGCTATGTGAAATGCAATCAGTATCGTCCAGGATTTGAACTCGTGTCTCCGTGTCCATTTCCTAGGACGATAACCATTACACCACGGACACCTCCTTAATGACTGATAACACGAGGGAAAATTATTCCTTTAAGCATTTAACTGACTTCCGACAAACACAGTATATCCAATGACACACTAACAATGAATAGACAAGAAGAAAGACCATATAAATTCATTTACACATATAAGAACATTTAATCTATACATAATAAGTTGGAAACTAAGTCTCTCATCTGTTCAACGAACAGAGATGAAAAATAAGGATATGAATCGGGACTTATTGGTGGCCGTCACTAAAAAAATTTTTGATTCCATATCAGGGCTTCTTAAGCACCAAACGATAACCTCAGCCCATCCAAGCAGATATGGCCTGTGAAGGAAGGACCCTTGGACCAGGCAGTCTGAGTAATAATACCTACCAGATGACTCCTTGAAAATCAGGGAGGCAAGCTCATGGGATGAATGTAAGGTTCTTCATGCATTTTTATGATTTAACCAACTCCCCATCAAGCCGATATATAACACAAGGTCGTTTCATCGTGGGGAACCACACACAAATCGAGACTTATGGATGGTTACTTCCAAAAATCTTTGATCTCTTTGACTTTCTCCACATAAAGATGCCTCAGGCGTCAAGCTATGAATTTAGCTCTGGCAAGAATGAATTGGCTGGGCAATTAGCACAGTAACACCCACTCGGTGCGAACGCCTAGTGTATCCCAGAAAACCGGGAAGAGGCGCACTCGTTGGACTTATGCGAGGTCCTTCAAACAATTGTAATTTACTAAGCTTTTTGCTAGTCTAACTTGTTAACCATTATACCATCCTAGGCACTCCCTTCAATCAGTAATTGACTAGATCTTTTGCTCAGATATGGCACAAAGCCGTATAAATGCCCCCAATGAAACTTGATCTCCCCCCTAATAACTCATTAGACTAGCTAGCCAACCATTTCATCACCTAACGTTATATAATTACGGAATGATTTTTTTATATCAATCATTTTTCGTTATTTATATTTTATCATTCAGTTTGGTTGGGCTTTGAACTATTCGGCTCTTAGTCCAGGTGCATAGCATTGAGTACAGTTTACAATCACAATTGTCATAATAAACCCCAGATAGGAAACGGAGGGGAGGGGGGGGGCTGGAGTGTGGATGACGTCATAACCGGAAGTGATGGTCTTGAGAATTTGAAGATTTTGAAAAACACGGCTGTTGGGAGCTGACTTTGGGCCATGTAGGCAGACAGTTGGGTTGTCTACCTCAATGGCAGACAGATAGAGTTGAGTTCTCTACTGTTGAGCCATGTAATTGGAGTTTTGCAGATCTCTACCGACAGAGTTCTTAAACACTACAAGATGCGCTGCGTGTTTGTGGGGTCAGATAGTATGGTTTGCATGGTAAGAATTATGTCTCTCTCCTCGTGTCGAAGAACTGACATAAGAAGTTAATAAAACTGTTGGTTCCTGTACAACGGAGTCGCCTGTGCATTTGTATTGTGTGGTTTGCGTATGTATACGGGTAGTATACAACACTAAGGCACTCTCTTAAGGCAGTTAGTAATTTACTAGATGTTTTGCTCAGATATGGTACAAAGCCGTATGAATCGGGCACTCATAGAGACGCGAACTCCCTCCTAATATTTTGCTAGTCTAGTTAGCTAACCAAAACACCACCTAAGGTGCTCCCATCAAGCAGTTAGCAATATACTAAGTTTTTTGCGCTGATGTGGCACCCAGTAAGACCTGAACTTATCCTAAATAGTTAGCTAGTCTAGTTAACTAACCATTATAACACCTAAGGTGCTTCCATCAAGCAGTTAGCAATATACTAAGTTTTTTGCGCGTATGTGGCACCCAGTAAGACCTGAACTTATCCTGATAGTTTGCTAGTCTAGTTAGCTAACCATTACACCACCTAAGGTGCTCCCATCAAGCAGTTAGCAATATACTAAGTTTTTTGCGCTGATGTAGCACCCAATAAGACCTGAACTTATCCTAATAGTTAGGTAGTCTAGTTAACTAACCATTATAACACCTAAGGTGCTTCCATCAAGCAGTTAGCAATATACTAAGTTTTTTGTGCTGATGTAGCACCCAGTAAGACCTGAACTTATCCTAATAGTTAGCTAGTCTAGTTAACTAACCATTATAACACGTAAGGTGCTTCCATCAAGCAGTTAGCAATATAATAAGTTTTTTGCGCTGATGTAGCACCCAGTAAGACCTGAACTTATCCTTATAGTTAGGTAGTCTAGTTAACTAACCATTATAACACGTAAGGTGCTTCCATCAAGCAGTTAGCAATATACTAAGTTTTTTGTGCTGATGTAGCACCCAGTAAGACCTGAACTTATCCTAATAGTTAGCTAGTCTAGTTAACTAACCATTATATCACCCGAGGTTCCGTCTTCAGGAAGTTAAAAGTGACTTCAGCAAGCTTAAATAATGCTTAATGGTTTAATCCATTTTTGACAATAACCCCACAGCTGCTTGGAACACACCCGTTAAGTTTTGAGAAGGGAATAGCATAGTTAACATATTCTATTATCTGATAAGGTGCCCAAAATTACTGCTATTGTGAAGATATTTAATCCCAGTAATCTCTAAAGAATACGTAGCTAAGCCAGAAAAAAATTTTGCATCAGACATTAAATAATGAAAGTAAAAGTAAAGTTGGCGAGCATTATCCTGCGTGATCCGAAGGCTCCCTTTTCGATAGCTACTACACCAAGGTGTGTCGGAGAGCGCTACTCCTTTCTCTGGATTGCTCCACTTTACCCTTGATCCGTACCCAATAATGGTGAGTGTTAAGCAAGGAGGCATCAAGAACCATTTTTTGAGTCTTTGGTATGACTCGACCTGGGATTGAACCCAGGTTTCCTAGCCTATTGGCGAATACTAATGAAAGTTTACCAAAAAAAGTGGAACAGTATCAAATTACCCGTTGGGCTTCAGTAATCATTCTAGCGATTTTTTTCAGTCACCAAAGCCACTGGTGACAAATCATTATATATATATATATATATGTATATACATATACCCCTTCAAGTGAGCAGGATATTACACAAGGTCATTTTAAGCAGACTTTAAGAGGTTTGAATTCACAGTTTTCTTTCTCCAAAACCAGTTGCCATACAAAGGCTTAATAGCACAGTCTGTCCTACTATTTGATCCTAACTGGTGATTCCAAGGTTCCATTTTCGATAGCTATTGCACCAAGTTGTAGGGGAGGGCGCTACTTCTTTCCTGGGATTGTTCCACTTTATCCTCGATCCCTACCTTATATTGCTGAGTGTTAAGTAAGGAGGCATCAGGTACCATACAGCTCTTAGAACAAATGAAAAAGATCCGTAAACCGTTGTTTTAATTCAGTTAAATTAAGAGTCGTTCTTACATCTAACGTGTTGTTTCCCCTTAATCTCAAAAATAGTATGACCGCTCTCCAAAAAAGTTATCTCATTTACCAGTTTATATTCAAATGTGATATTTACTGTATAAGCTGCACTATATATATATATATATATATATATATATATATTGCTTTTGAACGCGACTGCATGGTATTAAGAACGTTTTAAAATCCTAAAAAGGAATTAGGATTCTAAAAAAGGGGACCCTTTCTTTTGGTCACTTCTCTTCAGACAATTGTCAGTGATAATCTATTTTCTACCAGAGGAAATAAACATGGGATTGTAACCGACGAAAAATCAATGAGGGGAGAAGAAAAACACACTGAAAAAAAAAATACTGTAAGTCGGCAGATTTGATATGGTTAATGATCTTTATTTCTTTCGGTTTGGTTTCTTTGTTTTTAATGGCATATCAACTCTTTTTAGGTTATTTAATGCCAAAGCCATTCTCCAAGAAGAACAGTAGTAGTACTATTTAACCCATAGCTGGGAGGATAAAGGGGTTCATACCTTTCCGAAAGTGAACGTAATAGCGCGACTGGTGTACGAACTCGCGTACTACGATTCCGCAGTCAATCGCTTTAACCATTACACCACGAGGACACCCCTCTTTATTTCTGATTGTCAGAGAAGATTATTAAAAACCAATGGACTATAGGATTACTTTTGGATACATAATTGCAGTTTGTATTTTTATAAGTAATGCTTCCAGAATAGATAGCTGCAGTTCATTTGTTTATGTCTCCAGGATGGTAAGCATAGTATACGCATGCGTAGGTCTGATTGGCCAATAGATGGCGGCTAATGGCGGAGGTTGAATTATAACTGCTCGGCGTCAAGGTGTAGTTGAAAGTATGTGATCGGATACTCAAGGGATTATGTTAGTTTTGGCACAGTGGGTAGAGTGTTCGCCAATGATCTGGGAGACCTGGGTTCAATCCCAAGTCACGTCATACCAAAGACTTTAAAAATGGTACTTGATACCTCCTTGCTTAACACTCAGCAATATAAGATATGTATCGTGTGTAAAGTGGAGTCTATCCAGGGAAAAGAGTAGCGCCTCCTCTATACCTCGGTGTAGTAGCTATTAAAAAAGGAGCCTTCAGGTCGCCCTCTACTAAAGGGAGACAACTTAACTTTACTTATTTTATTCTAATCTCTAAACGTTGACCAGTGCAGCTTATACAATATATATATATATATATAAATATCACATTTGAATATAAATCGGTAAATGAGATAACTTTTTGGAGAGCGGTCATACTATTTCTGAGATTAAGGGGAAACAACACGTTAGATTTAAGAACGACTCTTAATTTAACTGAATTAAAACAACGGTTGACGGACCTTTTTCATTTGTTCTAAGAGCTGCATGAAGGTGTTGCCGATCTACGGTAATGTTAGATATACCAGTCAAATTTTTGGTTTGTCGGAGACTTGCAGGCATTTATAATAAATGGTGTTGGTGATTACATCCTCAGAGAATCAATTTTTCAAAAAAGTTTTCTTTATAAAATCAAGTTCATCGGCAAGCTTTGGTTTGGAGCAGATCATTAAGGCGCGGTGGACTAAGGTTTTTATTAAATTGATTTTGCGTCTTGGAGGGCAATATATATATATATATATATATATATATATATATATATATATGTGTGTGTGTGTGTGTGTGTGTGTATTTACTAATATAATATCTACCAGCACTCACGGTAACCAGAAAAAAAGAAAAAAAAGCCGCCAGGAACAAGAGATAAAAATATCTCGAATCACCGCCCGGGGGAAAAAGAAAAAATATCATAGGACAAAAAGAAAGAAAAGGCCAACCCCGTCACACCAGTTGAAAAAAAATCAAGAGATATGCAGTCAGTTGGTCAAAAGAAAAGTAAAACCCTTCGTAAACGCTGCAATGCTACAATTACAAGAGTGCTCAACACGAGTGGAGCCAATTATAAAATTAACTTAAAATTATATATAACATTAACTTAAATCGCGAGTCGGAAATCTCCTACTAAAGTTTCACCTTAACGGATCATCAGGAAGTCTCATATCAATCGGTATGAGACTTCCTGATGATCCGTTAAGGTGAAACTTTAGTAGGAGATTTCCGACTCGCGATTTAAGTTAATGTTATATATATATATATATATACATATATATATATATATATATATATATATATACGAGGTGCATACGATAAGTTTCCAGACTTTTTCGTATGGGCACTTTTATTCATAGTACAAACATGAAACTCTAGTCCCCTTCAAAGTAATCTCCTCCAGCTGCAATGCACTTGTTGTACTGTTCCAACAAATTCTGGAAGGCCCCATGGAAGTTCTCTTGTGTGAGCGTGTCAATGACCTTCATCACAGCCTCTTTGGTGTATTGTCCTGGTGAAAATGCCACTGACCCGATTTGAAGAGTGCTGGACTCTTTCGACGGAATCTCTTCCTGAACTCCCTTAAAACCTCAACATAGTAACCCTAACCTTAACCCTTTGGCCAATCAACACTGGTGTATTGACTTCTTTACTCCTCCCACACCTTTCATCATCCCTCACAGACTCCCTGTCTTCCTTGAATCTCTTATGCCACTCAAAAACTGATGCTCGATTCATGCAAGATGCCCCTAAAGCAGTCTGAAGCATTCCATAGGTTTCTGTGGCATTTTTTCCAAGTTTAAAACAGAATTTTATTGCATATCGTTCTTCTAAAGTGTCAGATTGGATTTTTGAAAATCACCAGCTGTGACAATCAGGCTTTAGTAGGGTGTATTCCAATTGCTGCTGTAGCTATTGATTTGAATCTGAAATCATAAAAATTGGTCAGTCATCTCATAAGATGTATAACAATAACATACTGAATTTTGAAGAGTCTAAGACAATTTTAAATGCCCATACAAAAAAATTTGGAAACTTATCGTATGCACCTCGTATATATATATATACGAGTTAGAGTTTGGCTTCCTGATGATCGGATAAGATGAAACTTTAGTAGAAGATTTCCAACTCGTGATTTAAGTTAATTTTATAATTGGCTCCACTTGTGTTGAGCACTTTTGTAATTGTAGCATTGCAGGATTCGCGGAAGGTTTTTAGTTTTCTTTTGACCAACTGACAGCGTATCCCTTGATTTTTTTTCAAGGGGTCGGAGGAGGTTGGACTTTTCTTTCTTTTTGACCTATAATTTTTTTCTTTTTCCCCCCGGGCAGGGATTCGAGATACTTTTATCTCTTGTTCCTGGCGGGAGTTTTTTCGTTTTTTTTTTCTGGTACTGTGAATGCTGGTGGATATTAGATTAGTATATATATATATATATATATATATATATATACAAAAAACGTGTTATGAGACTACTAATAAAAATTTAATTAATAACTGTAATTGAGCAATATAGTTTGTTCAAGAAAGAAACATTTCGAAAATTTTGCGTGGAAATAGGATCAGATCATTATTGCTTGATAGTTGCACGGATTGTATAGTTGCAACGGATTTGAAACATCATATTTCCCACTGAAATAACCCCAACTGCCCATCATCTTGATATCGTCATCTAGTGTGTGAATTTAAGGAAAGTTTTTGTTATTGAATTAACCGTTTCTTTTGAGGAAAACACCGACTGGTCGTATTAGCGTAAGTCGGAAAAATATGAAGATATTTGAGACCAATGTCTGAAATGGCTGGATGACAAATATGATTTCTATTGAGGTCAGATACTAAGGTTTCCTTTCCAGCTCGACCACCACATACCCGATTCATCCGTAACATTCACCATCAAACAAGAAGAAATATATGTATATATATATATATATATATATATAAGAAAAACAAAAGATATATAGAATTAGGCTTGAACTGCATCAGCATGAATATGGCAATCTCACAGATTGATGGCAATCAACCAAGGTTTAGAAGGTAAAAATATCTATCATTTATAAAAATGTGGCAGTCCTCATATATATATATATATATAGTGCACGAATATGTGAATATATATTTATGTATATATATATATATATATATATATATATATAGTGCACGAATATGTGAATATATATTTATGTATGTATATGAGTATATATATATATATATGTGTGTGTGTGTGTGTGTGTGTGTATTCATGTCTCTGTGTATATATATATTAATGTGTGTATATGAATACACACACATATGCACACACACACACACACACACACACACACACACAAACACACACACACATATATATATATATTTATACGAATGTGTATATATATATATTTAAGTGAATATGTAAGTATGTCGATGTGTGTGTAAATATGTATATAGTGTGTATGCGTGTATATATATGTATACATATATCTGTGTGTATGTATATACAGATGTGTACATGTATATATATATATATATTTATGCATTTATATGTATATGTGTATGTATGTATATATATGTGAGTATATATATATATATATATGTGTGTGTGTGTGTGTGTGTGTGTGTGTGTGTGTGCGCGTGCGTGTGTATATATGTGTGTGTGCGTGTGTGTGTGTGTGTGTGTGTGTATATTCATACAGATATATATAAGAATACCTGAAAGGATTAATTTCAACTTTGATTCTTTTCTTCCTTGAAAACTTATTTCGGCTTTTTAGCAAATACTAGCCATTGACTTCAAAGAGAAACCCCTGGGGGGAAAGAGCCGGCCATCAAATGAAACTCAAGAGAAGCAAATTTAATCAAGTTCAGCCATAAGGTAGAATTTTTATAGACTTGAGACATGCCATTACAACATTACTTAAGGTTGTGTTCTCAGTAATTTGCCCTTCAATAAAACTTTTGTCATGATCTTGTAAGTTAATTCTTGTCTGCCATCAGGATTTTAGCACAGAAATGCATTGCTAATGATTTTACTCTAAGAATACATTAGAAATGATTGTTGAGGAATGCATTGGAAAATTATTTTTACTATAAAAATGCATTGGAAAATGATTTTTACTCTAGAAATGCATTGGAAAATTGTTTGTACTATAGGATTGCATTAGAAAATGATTTTTACTATAAAAATGCATTGGAAAATGATTTTTACTGTAGAAATGCATTGGAAAATGATTTTTACTCTAGAAATGCATTGGAAAATTATTTTTACTATAGGAAAGCATTGGAAAATGGTTTTTACTATAGAAATGCATGGAAAAATGATTTTTATTATAAAAATGCATTTGAAAATGACATTCAATATAGGATTGCATTGGAAAATGATTTTTACTATAAGAATGCATTGGAAAATGATTTTTACTATAATAATGTATTCGAAAATGATTTTTTACTATGAAAATGCATTAGAAAATGATTTTTAGTATAAAAATGCATTGGAAAATGATTTTTACTATTGGACTACATTAGAAATGATTTTTACTCTAAAAATGCATCGGAAATGATTTTTACTATAAAAATGCATTAGAAAATGATTTTTACTATAAGAATGCAAGGGAAAATGATTCTTACTATAAGAATGCATTGGAAAATGATTTTTACTATAAGAATGCATTGGAATAGGATTTTTACTCTAAGAATGCATTGGAAAATGATTTTTACGATAAGAATGCATTGGAAAATGATTTTTACTATAAGAATGCATTGGAAAAGGATTTTTACTATAAGAATGCATTGGAAAGTGATTTTTAAGATATGAATGACATTGAAAATGATTTTAACATAAAAAAAACATTGGAAAATGATTTTTACTATAGAAATGCGTTGAAAAATTATTTTTACGATAAGAATCCATTTATAAATGAATTTTACAATAGGAATGTATTAAAAATGGTTTTTACTAAAGGAATGTGTTGAAAATGATTTTTACTATGGAAATAGTTTGAAAATAAGGGGAAAAAAGAGTGTAATTCGCCATGAATGGATAAAAGTGTTATTCATAAAATAGTTCAATGTAAATGCATTGCTATTGTTTGTACAAGAGAAGCGCATTAAAAATAGGGATTGTCACTGGTCAAGAATTAAGTATGTTAATCTTAGAAATAACAATCTTTTGACATCTTGTGGGAAAAGAGAAATACTTCATTGAAGATACAGGGAAAGTTTACTGAAATTATTAGAGAGAGGTATGAAGAAAATCAGAGATGAATATGAGTTGACGGATATGAAGAAAATCAGAGATAGATAGACAGGTTGATATAAACAAGATCAGAGGTAGATAGACAGATAGGTATAAAGGAGCTGAGATGGATAGATAGATAGATAGATAGATAGAAACTGAGAACGATCTATGTAAAGATAAATATATGTACAGAGATGAAGAAACTGAGATTTGATAGATAGATAGATAGATAGATAGATAGATAGATAGATAGATAGATAGATAGATAGATAGATAGATAGATAGATAGATAGATAGATATAAAGGAGCTGAGATGGATATGAAAGAACTCGATGTAGATAGACTGAGAAATATTAAAAATAAGATTAGATAGATATGAAAAAGTTTGAGGTAGATAGACAGAGAGATATAAAGAAGCTTAGATAGATATGAAAAAACTCAGAGATAGATAGATAGATAGATAGATAGATAGATAGATAGATGCACAGATATAAAGAAACTGAGATAGATAGATAGACAGATAGATAGAAACTGAGAACGATCTATGTAAAGATAAATATATGTACAGAGATGAAGAAACTGAGATTTGATAGATAGATAGATAGATAGATAGATAGATAGATAGATAGATAGATAGATAGATATGGACAGAATGAGATAGATAGATAGATAGATAGATAGATGCACAGAGATAAAGAAACTGAGATAGATAGATAGATAGATAGATAGATAGATAGATAGATAGATAGATAGATAGATAGATAGATAGATATGAACAGAATGGAATATATATTTTGTCAGATATGAATAAAATGAGATAGATAGATAGATAGATAGATAGATAGATAGATAGATAGATAGAAACAGCTGGGATAGATAAATACAGAGGAAACAACAAAGATAGATAGATAGACAGATAGATAGAGAGATAGATGCACAGATATAAAGAAACTGAGATCGATCGATCGATAGATAGATAGATAGATAGATAGAAACAGCTGGGATAGATAAATACAGAGGAAACAACAAAGATAGATAGATTGACAGATAGATAGAGAGATAGATGCACAGATATAAAGAAACTGAGATCGATAGATAGATAGATAGATAGATAGATAGATAGACAGAAACTGAGAAAGATGTATGTAAAGATAAATATATGTACAGAGATGAAGAAACTGAGATTTGATAGATAGATAGATAGATATGGACAGAATAAGATAGATAGATAGATAGATAGATAGATAGAAAAGAATTTAGATAATACAAATGAATATATATGATCCGAAAAATAGGGACAAATTCACCAAAGTTTGGGACAAATAGGTTGACAAGAAAGACTTTTATCGAAATTGACATTTAAGTTTGTTTACAAAACAAATTTTTATGAAAGAAAAATGAATAGAAAGAAAAAATGATTAGGATGAAGTCAGTCGGATAATGAAAGATAATCTCACTTGCTAATCTTTGTCATGCTTATGTAAAAGAAAATCAAATACCAGAACGAAGTGTCGTTTCTTCATTTTAGTTCAGTCAGCCAATACTGCATTGCTTACCTACAATGAAAGATATGAAAGATTGTAAGTACACTGCAAGTAAAAAATAGAACGAAATACTTTGGAATGGTACTGAAATTCACATCCCCCTATGTAGAAAACTAGATACAACACTTACATATAAAAGAAAATCAATAATAAATAGATAGATATATAATGAAACTTACAGACAGACAGACAGACAGATAGATAGATAGATAGATAGATAGATAGATATGAAAAAAGAACTCTTTCTATCTATCTATCTGCGAGTTTCTTTGTATAAATCGACATTTGTTCATATCTATCTGTATAGTTATGAACTAAGTCGTTCATATCAATCTGTGAGTTTTTTCTTATCTATCTATCTATCTATCTATCTATCTCAATCTGGTCATATCTCCCTCTCTCTCTCTCTTTATATATATATATATGCTGATATGTATCAGCGAGTTTCTTTGTATCAATCTCGAATTGTTCATATCTATCTGTATAGATATGAACTAATCGAGATTGATACAAAGAAACTCACAGATAGATAGATAGATAGATAGATAGATAGATAGAGAGAGAGAGAGAGAGAGAGAGAGAGAGAGAGAGAGATGATCAGATTGAGATAGATAGATAGATACGAAAAAACTCACAGATTGATATGAATGAATTGAGATGGATAGAAAAAACTCACAAATTGATAAAGTTTAGTTTGGTTTTTTGACATATGACATATCAACCCCTTGTGGGTAATTGTACTCCCTACATAATGGACTCGCCCTCCTTCATAAATACACGTCAACGAGAGCGTTAGACGGAGTTAACCAAATCAGCGTGACACAATCACGTGTGATACCATCTGCGTAGTAGACGGATAGTCCCTCCCCCACTGGACTCTCAGCTTCCTATCAACTAACTACTGTTTAACCAGGTTCACTTGTATCTTGTTTCTGTTAATTGAATATATTTGTTTTTCTATCAAACCTTTTAGTGTTCCCTATGTCTTTCTTTTGTCAGCATCACATCAGTAATTTAATGCCAAATCCTGTTTTATATATATATATATATATGCAGCGTTTTCTCTTTTAACCATGTTTGATTAAACAGGTAAAACACTTCACTTTTGACGATTTTATCTTTGAACCGTTCAAGTGTTTGAATAAGTCATTTGAAATCTGGATGGAATGAATTAAAAAAAGGCTACATTTTCCCCACAAGTACTTTCGACCCCAACTGGAGCAATCCTCCGAGGAATGAAGAATGAAATAACAAACATATGATAAGTTGTATGTATTTATCTAAAGAGGAGGAAGAAGAAAAAGTGGGAAGAATTTATGGAAGAAAAGAACTTCACTGGAGGTAAAAGCAAGAATTTACCGGGAAAGTGTTTAAGGCATTTGCGAAGGCGGCTGCTACATTCGAAATTAATCTTGTTAAAGAAAAGCTTAAGAACTGGCCACAGTAACTCTGTTGAAATTTTTAACACTTTACCAATCCGATACAAGTTCCATCTCTCAACACCTAAAAACTCATTCATGCCCCTCCTCCAAATGGAGAAAAATTCTAACGGACAACTGCATATTACACAAAGGAAAAATTAAACAAAGTCCAATTTCTTTATAGATATGGAGAAACTCAGTGATAGATATATAGATATGAAAAAAATCGAAGGTAGATAGATATATAGGTAGGTAGGTAAATATGGAGATACTCAGATGGGTATATAGATAAATAAATATCTATAGATCTATCAATGTGAGTTTCTTAACATTTACCTACCTATATACCCTGAGAAAAAGATAGGCAAATATGAAGAAGCTTATAGAAATAAAGACTGATATGAAGATTGGTTGGTTTCTTTGTTTAATGGCATATCAACTCTTTTTAAGTTATTTAATGCCAAACCCATTCTCCTAGAAGAACAGTAGTGGTACTATTTAACCCATAGCTGGGAGGATAAGGGTATTTGCCCGAAAGTGAACGTTATAGCGCGACTGGAGTACGAACTCGCGTACTACGATTCCGCAGTCCATCGCTTTAACCATTACACCACAAGGACACCCCATATATGAAGAGGTTCATAGATAGATAGATAGATATGGACAAACCGAGATAGATAGATAGATAGATAGATAGATAGATAGATAGATATGAACAGAATAAGATAGATAGATAGATAGATAGATAGATAGATAGATAGATAGATTTGAATGAACCATCTGAAATTAATGGATAAGAACAGAATGAGATTGATACATTTGAATGAAGAGACTAAAAGAGATAAGCAGCTATAAACTGAGTGAGATAAATAGATGTGAAAATTGTGAATACAATAGATATATAGATAGATATGAACGGTGTTAGATAGATAGATAGATAGATACATAAAAATGAACAGAATAAGATAGATAGATAGATAGATCCGCTTGGGATAGATAGATAGATAGATAGATAGAAAGTAACACAGATAAATATGAAGAAGCTCAAAGGTAGATAATAGAAAGGGTTTAATTTATTCAAAATTGGTTAATTATTCATTAAAATGCCAACAAGCTTCACAATCTTTTTAGTTCACAAGACAGTAAATTCAATTTGCTACTCTTTTCTACCTGTGGAAAAAATTATGAACCCCCTAATCTTCCCAGCTATGGGTTAAACAATACCACTTTTGTTCTAGAAGAATGGCTTTGGTATTAACTAACCCATAAATGTTGATATGCCATTATAAACCAAGAAAGGAGGTGCCCGTGGTGTAATGGACACGGCGACACGAGTTCAAATCCTGGACGAGACGGATTGCATTTCACATTGCACTAATACTCTTGGGAAAGGTATGATTCCAATTATTCTCCCTCCAGCAATGGGTAAAAAGTAGGGCAGACTATGTTCTCCAGCCTTGGTGAGGCAACTAGTATAGGAGAAGGAAAACTCTGAATTCAAACCTGTTAAACTCCGCTTAAAAATTGACCTCGTGTCATATCCTGCCCGAGCGGAGGGGTTGGTAAATAGGATAAACAAAGAAACCAAATCAATATTTTGAACAAGTTAGAGATCTTTAACCGGCTATGAAATAGTAAAAATAAAATTGAAGAGAAACGGGGGGAAATTAGGGGTAAATCCTGGTACAAAAAGTTGATAGCTTTTAATTACTGAAATACGAATGGTTACAAAAGGTAAACTAAACTGAAGCTTTTATTTGTATGCGGGGTGGTAAGGGGGAAATTTAGTCGAATCCATACTCACTAAGAACCAATATTAACATTAGTATATACTTAAGATACTAACACTGAACAAAATGGAAAGTGTTACATATCAGTGATACAGATTCATATTCAAATACATAACACAGGTTAAAACAGGCAATTTCAAACACACAATACAGGCGACTCTGTTGTTCAAGTACAAATGGTTTATTAGTTTCTGACTTCGGTTCTTTGACATAAGGAGAGAGACACAATTCTTAAAAGTCTTTCGTAATCATACTATGCTAATCCCACCCGCAACGTTCGGCATATCTCGTGGTGTTTGAGATCTCAGTTCATCTCTACCGGTAGAGATCCGAAAAACTTATCCGCCGCCGCAACGGTTGAGAACTCAACTCTCTGCCCCAGGTTCTTCAGCCTTGGTGAGGCAACTAGTCTAGGAGAAGGAAAACTCTGAATTCAAACCTGTTAAACTCCGCTTAAAAATTGACCTTATGTCATATCCTGCCCGAGCGGAGGGGTTGGTAAATAGTAACTCTCTGCCCCAATGGCAGAGAACTCAACTATTTGCCACCATGGTCCAATGTCAACTTTCAACTGACTGTTTTTCAAAACCTTCAAATTCTCTGGACCATCTCTTCCGGGGACGACGTCATCCACACTCCAGCCCATTTCCTGTCTGGGGGTTTATTATGACAATGGTGATTGTCATATCCTTTGTGCACGAGCGTAAACTGTACCCAATGACTATGCTTCGAATTCTTAACCCGAATAGTTCAAAGCCCAACCAAACTGAATAATAAAATATAATTAACGAAAAATGATCAATATAAAAAAATCATACCTTAATTACATGACAAAAGAAAGACAAGGTAAGCAACTTTATACGAACAGAAACATCTAATACGCACCTTATATATATATATATATACATATATATATATATATATATATACATTAAAATTACTGAAGAGAATGCACAAACAGGTCTAAACAGGTGAAATATGCACATATAGTTCTTTGAACAAGCAGTATATGAAAAGGGATACAAAAACCAAAAAAATATTTTTCAAGATTTTGGGACAATAAAAAAAAAATGACCTTACTGGGTTTACTGTAAAGGCAGAGCAAGAGACAATGTATCTACTGTTAAAAAAAGAGGTCAAAGCAACTGAGTATCCTTCTGTCATACTCTCTAATTAACATTACGGTTGGTTAGTTATTTGTTAGTTTGGGTTTTAAGGTACATCAACCTTTGTAGGTTATTTAATGCCAACTCCATTTTTATACAAATAATCAGTTCTATTTCAAACATTTCAGTTTAGCATGTTAAGTTTGATTATCAAAAACAGTTCCATTTCAAGTTATACAGTTTAGTCAAAGAGTTCTAATTCAAACAATTCAGTTTAGCGTAAGTACAGTTTCAATGTCAAAAACAGTTCTATTTCAAGTTTAGCATTCAAGTTTAGCGTAAGTACGCAGTTTAGTTCCATTTCGATAGGACCCTATTAGGTGCTACCACTCCGGGCCAGGGTGAATCTGGGAGCGATGGCAATGAAGGGGTGCTCTGCATTCCCCAAAGCTCCAGTATTACTGGATTATCACCATAAGATTGTTTAGTGTCATATCTTGGACACTCGTTGGGAGGGGACCTTACTCCTTTGCAGAGGGTCACTAAGTATATTCTACAGCCCCACCACTGCTGACTGAACAATTAACATTACGGGAGGAATTTCTTCTGTTGGAATGCTTAATGATAAGGAACACGTTTTAGCCGAGTTCCCTCTCTCCAAGAACCAATGTTATCATTAGTTATATGATAACAGGGCTACTTCGATTCAGAGATGAGAGATGAAGATACTTAGATGTAAAGATATATAGACAGATATGAAGAAACTTTGATAGATAGATAGATAGATAGATATGAAGAAACTTGGTGAGGAAGATAAATATGAAAAACTTACATTGATGGATACACAGACAGTTACGAAGAAACTTTGATGGATTGATAGATAGATAGTCAGATATGAAGAAACTTGGTGAGGAAGATAAATATGAAAAACTTACATTGATGGATACACAGACAGTTACGAAGAAACTTGGATGGATTGATAGATAGATAGTCAGATATGAAGAAACTTGGTGAGGAAGATAAATATGAAAAACTTACATTGATGGATACATAGACAGTTATGAAGAAACTTCAATGAATAGTAGGATAGACTATATAAAGATACTTCAACGAAAGGATAGACGTATTAAAAAAGCTTAGATATATATATAGATAGATAGATAGATAGATAGATAATAAGAGATGTAGAAGGGCTGATAGATATGAAGAAACTTAGATGGGTAGATAATAAAAGAGGTAACATTTCTTCAAAACTGTTTATTCAAATTTCATCCGGCTAGGTCATTAAGCCAGACAATATACAATGTTGTAAGTTCACAGCGCTGTAAAGTCTAATTTGCAATTCTTTGCGATGCTTTGAACCCTTCACCAAGTTTCATTTTTAATAGGCTTTGAAATAGTCAAAATAAAACGCTAAATTACTAAGTCAGCGGAAATTCTTGGCACAAAAACTTGATTGCTTCTACAAACTGTTAATACGAATGGTTATCAAAAGGTAAACTGAAACTTTTATTGGAAAGTCGAGTGCTCCCTCATCGAGGACCGAAATTATCATTCGTATATCATCAACATACAAATACTTTAAGTCACTTGACAATAGAAAACAGGACCAATTTGACCACTCTCAAAATCATTACGTTGTAGGGAGACGAAATAAAATTCTTTCCTTGGATTGGAGGGGTGATTTTCTACTTCCTGTGTCCGTCGGTTACGTGAGTATTCGGATAGCTTATTCTATCTTTTTTTTGCCTTCATATTTCAAAAGGAGAAGACGCGGAGGTTTTTTTTTTTTTTCGTCCGCGCCCATTAAGCAAAAAATGGACATGAATCCTATTATTGTTCATTGAACAAAATGGAAACGTTGTTTCTAGCGAGCTACTCTATTTTAACACGTCGTGAAAACCAGAAGAAAAGTAAGATATTTACATTATACTTATTGGTTCTCGTCATTGACAGGAGAAAACGTAGTTCTTTTTAGTCTTCGCTTACAGAGCAAAATTATTATATATACATATGTTTTGTTTAAAAAACAAACAAATTTAGAAATCGCATTCCATAATATCAATATATATATATATATATATATATATATGTATTTATGTATATATATATATATATATATATATTCTTTTTGTACTCTCATGGTGTAATGGATGTCGTCGTAGGAAACCTCTGTCAGGAAGTAGGAGCGATGCATGCCTAAACAAAGAGACTTCCAGGAGCTAAAGATAACTCCTACCTCACTTTACCAGTACCCCTCAGCCTGATCGGACCTTTTCTTCTCGGCTGATGGCCGGCAGTGCACGTGTCCGCTCAAGGCTTTGTCTTAGCTGACAACCGTGTCTCCTGCTAGTAGCGGTCTCTATTGAAAAACTCCTACCGGACATTACCCCAAGCCTTGACTTCATAAAACCACCGAAAATTACACTCAATATACTTTAACGCCTGGGAGGTGCCCGTGGCGTAATGGTTATCGTCGTAGGAAATGGACACGGCATGAGTTCAAATCCTGGACGAAACTGGTTGCATTTCACATAGCACTAATACCCTTGGGAAAGGTATGATCATATTTACCAACCCCTCCGCTCGGGCAGGATATGACACAAGGTCAATTTATTAAGCGGAGTTTAACAGGTTTGAATTCAGAGTTTTCCTTCTCCTAAACTAGTTGCCTCACCAAGGCTGAAGAACCTAGTCTGCCCTACTATTTACCCATAGCTGGAGGGAGAATATTTGGATTCATACCTTTCCCAAGGGTATTAGCGCTATGTGAAATGCAATCAGTCTCGTCCAGGATTTGAACTCGTATCGCCGTGTCCATATTCTGCAACGATAACCATTACCACCACGGGCACCTCCATTACACCACGGCAAGGCATGATTCCAATTATTCTCCCTCCATCTATGGGTAAATAGCAGGACAGACTGGGTTCTTCAGCCTTGGGGAGGCAACTAGTCTATGAGAAGGAAAACTCTGAATTGAAACCTGTTAAACCCTGCTTAAAAAATTGACCTTGTGTCATATCCTGCCCGAGCGGAGGGGTTGGGTAAATAGGGTTAACGCCTGGGAGACACGGCTATTTATATTGGTTTCAAGAAGAATTTTTTTGTTGTTGAACCCAGAAATATAGTTTTGAATTAAAGGCTATCCTCGTCTCTCTCCTTTTTTTCTTCCTTTCTTAAGTTCACTTGCAGCCTTCTACAGACAAAGAAGACACCAACGAGTTAAATGGGACTAGAAAAACATATGGAGTCAGATGCTACAACAACCGACAACCACCAACGACAACAACCCACAATCTACAAAACTAAACGAATAACGATAAACCATCAGTGTCACATAACATCTTCTTTAGCACCCAAACAGTAATCCATAAGGTAGTAAGTGAGTAAAGTTGTCTCCCTTTAGTCGAGGGTGACCCGAAGGCTTCCTTTTCGATAGCTACTACACCAAGGAGTAGGGGAGGGAGCTACTCCTTTCCCTTGATTGCTCCATTTTACCCTTGATCGTTACCTCATAATGCTGAGTGTTAATCAAGGTAGCATCAAGTACTATTTTTTGGACACGGCGACTCGAGTTCAAATCCTGGACGAGACTGATTGCATTTCACATAGCACTAATACTCTTGGAAAGGTATGAATCCAATTATTCTCCCTCCAGCAATGGGTAAATAGTAGGGAGACTAGGTTCTTCAGCCTTGGTGAGGCAACTAGTATAGGGAGAAGGAAAACTCTGAATTCAAACCTGTTAAACTTCGCTTAAAAATTAACCTCGTGTCATATCCTGCCCGAGCGGACGGGTTGGTAAATATGAGTAGCATTTTTTGAGTTTTTGATATGACTCGACCTGGGATTGAACCCAGATCATTCGGGCCATAGGCGAACATTCTAACTATTATGCCAATGCTGGTACGGCCGTAATACCTCCTAATAACGTCATCTCATGCCTTATACGGAATCATGCATACAGAAATCGAATCCTTATAATATAGAATTACTGGTTCAAACAGCCTAAAAACATCTTTGGATTTTCATCTAATAGTGAAAGCAGGGCACAGAGTGCGTGAGAAATTTCTTTTAAGCATCTTAGTACCGAAGAAACAGGAGAGAGTTAGAAATATCGAAAACGGTGGAATGAATGTTCGGTATACCCGCCCACACACAGACACACACAGGCGCACACACCCACAAAAGCAAAAAAAAAAAAAAAAAAAAAAGGAAAAAAAAAAAACGAAAACAAATATTACATACGGATAACTTTAACAACAATATTCTGCATAATAATTATATTTTGTTCCAAGGGAACTAATTATATCAACGAAGCACGAACATTTTGTTTTGCTCCCTGGAGCTCAACCAACATGGCAGCAACAATGACGAAGCAAAAAATAATAACAAAATAGTTTTACATGATAAATATTCGCTTACAACTAAATTAAACAAGGCCTAGTGCGTAATGAAGCAAAGATTTGTTGATTGAACGTTCCAATTATTTTAATCGAACACAAATCGAAATTATGAAAATAAAAAAAAAGAAAGAATATTTAGAAATGTCTCATTCTGGCATGAAATTCTAAAATTTCAATTTCGACTAATTTCGGGAAGAAACAAACTGATATTACCCAATAAACTTTGAGTTTTAATCCAAGTTCATCAGAAAAGTATGTATCACGTGGTCTTTTAAAATGGGGTGCTGATTGATTGATTTTAATGCCATATCAACCTGTCTAGGGTTATTTTATGCCGAGGAGTTTGGGAACTGTGTTCACTGTACGTTCATATGTTTTTTGTGTAGCTGTTTCTCATATATATAATGCAATTAGAGAAAACTCAAACCTGGTTAAATTGTCATTATATATATATATATATATATTATATATATATATATATATATATATGTATATATATTATATATATATAAATATATATATATATATATATATATTACAAGTGTATCGCTGTCACTGTCTCACTTAGTGGGTTTTGTGACAGACCAAATGCGGTATACTGTGGAGAGTGCTCAATATCTGTGATAGAGCTATTATATAAGAATGAATAAGTATATATCAATTTTTATATATATTTGATAGCATGGATGCTTATCTTTCCCTGCTTGACGATTGTCGTAAAAGACGGCATGAAACCAGCGATCGCAGATAAGCAGCCATGCTATTAAATATATATATAAAATCTTAATATATATATATATATATATATATATATATATATAGAGAGAGAGAGAGAGAGAGAGCCGGTTCATTGGTATAATGGTTTGTGCATTCGCCTATGGTCCTTGAGATCGGGGTTCAATCCCAGGTCAAGTCATACCAAAGACTAAAAAAATGGTATTTGATACCTTCTCGATTAACACTCAGCATTATAAGTTAAAGGATTAAAGGTAAAGGGGGGCAATCCTGGGAAAAGAGTAGCGCCTTTCCCTACACCTTGGTGTAGTAGCTATTGAAAAGGGAGCCTTCGGGTCGCCCTCAACTACGGTCCGCCAACTTACACCTTAAATGTACGTGTGTGCGTGTGTGTGCGACTGCAAAAAATATTGTCGAATAGGAATAGTTACTTGAGGTTATTTTATGCCAAATGGTTAGAGAATTGTGTTCGTTGAATGTTCATATCCACATATTTTGTGTAGTTGTTTCTTGAAAGAGTTTATTTATATGATATCAAAGTTTAATATATATATATATATATATATATATGCGTGTGTGTATGTGGGTGAGAGAGAGAGAGAGAGAGAGAGAGAGAGAGAGAGAGAGTGTGTGTGTGTGTGTGTGTATGTAAACAAATATTGGCGAATAGGAATAGTAACTTGATTGATTAGTCAACGGTCAGTCGATTCATCTAGCGTGATTTTACGCCAAGAGGTAAGAGAACTGTGATGTTCATATCCACATATTTTGTGCAGCTATTTTTAAAAAAAGAGTTTAGGAACACATTCGTATTATATTAAAGTTTGATATATATATATATATATATATATATATACATGTGTGTGTGTGTGTGTATATGTATGAATGTGTATATGTATATATGCAAACAAATATTGCTAAATAGGAATATTTACTTGATTGATTACTAAACGCAGAGCCAATCAGTCTTGTATGATTTTACGCTAAGAGGTTAGAGAATTGTGTTCATTGTATGTTAATATCCACATATTTTGCGCAGCTATTTCTTATCTGGGTTCAATCCCAGGTCGAGTCATACCAAAGACTTTAAAAATGGAACTTGATACCACCTTGCTTAACACTCAGCATTATAAGGTACGGTTCAAGGGTAAAGTGGAGCAATCCAAGGAATGGAGTAGCGCTCTCCCCTACACCTTGGTGTAGTAGCTATCGAAAAGGGAGCCTTCGGGTCACCCTCGACTATGGTCGCTAACTTTACTTACTTTATTTCTTAAAAAGCGTTTAGGGACACATTCGTATTATACTAATGTTTGAAATATATATATATATACATTGAAATATATATGTATATATATATATATATATATTGAGCTCTTTACCAGGAAATTTTAAATATTCACTCATGAATAATTTCTTGTCCTGATGGAATTACTCCCAACTCCGGTTTAACTGGACCAAAGAATACTATATATATATATATATATATATATATATATATACGTGTCTGTGAGTGTATGTGTGAATGTGTATATGTATTCGTGCAAACAAATATTGCTAATTTGGAATATTTACTTGATTGATTACTAAACGCCGCGCCAATCAGTCTTGTGTGATTTTACGCTAAGAGGTTAGAGAATTGTTTTCAATGTAAGTTCATAATTACATTGTCGAATTCTAAACTCTTCCCCCTCCCTGAACTATAAATCTCGTTTTATCTCCCGTTTTTATTTACCCCCCCCCTAGTTGTTATTATTCTTCTTACTATCTCTTGTCCAATTCACAACTGAATGATAATTTTGTATGGGTCAGCGTCCCCGCTAAAAGTCTTTAGTTTGTAATCAGCCAAATACGACAGAGATAACAATCAAAAGCAAATTAGAATTGTTTACCTTTTCATGAACAGAAGCACCAACATAATCGGGGACTGTTGATACAACTGGATCTCAAAAACAAAAACAAAAAAAAGAATCACGGATCGTCTAGTATTAGTACAATAGTTTGAATGTAATTGTTTTCCAGTGACTTTTTCCGGTAAATTTATAAGACACTCATATTTTGCCCTACGTCATTAGTTGGTTCCAAAAAAAGGTCATGAAGTAAGAACTAACATCGTAAAACTAGTGTAAATAACTTGCGAAAGAATAGAACCCACGAAACCTGGAAAAAAAAAAAAAAAGAAACTCTTAAAACTTATTTTAGTCTTATATTCTTTGGTAAGAATTCAGTTAAGAATTTCTAGCAGTAAATATTTTATTGGACTATATGGATATTTACGTGTTCTTTGACGAAGCTGAAAAGAATTTTAAAACGTACAAAATATTTTAGCTTCGTTTAACTTTTACTTGTGGGTAGAGTGTATTTGCCGATCGTCTGGGAGACCTAGGTTGAATCCCAGGTCGCGTCATACCAAAGATTTTAAAAATAGTAATTGATACCTCCTTGCTTATATTGCTCAGCAATATGAGGTACGTATCAAGAGTAAGTGGAGGAATCCAGGGAAAGGAGTAGCGCCCTCCCCTACACTTCGGTGTAGTAGCTATTGAAAAGGGAGCCTTCGGATCACCCTCGACTATGGTCGCCAACTTTACTTTAATTTATCTTAATTATATCTTTTAGGAAAGGTTTATTTCATGTCTTTAATTATGACTTTGGTGACGTTGTTGAATGACGTAACATATGACGTAATGCCATTCGCCGAATAGAAATTTACACTAGAAAAGTGCCGTAAAGTTGAATTTGATGAATGAATGACTTAAGGCGGAAGAATCACTCTATATATATTTAAAGGAACTCCACTAATGTCCACACAAAAATAAAGTGTAACATTTTTGTCTTTAAACATAGGTTCGAGAAGTTGTAATTTTTATATCGGTGTTTTTGTATTTATTAACCAACCGGCGCATTCGAGCTAGTGCTTAAATTTCAAGATACTTAGCAGACGACATTATGGAAAATATGAAAAATACAATTTATTAACCACTTAGATTTGTTGATAAATCTCAACTTCTTAGTTAATTTTGAGCCTATCAAATTGTATAAATAACGAAGAAATTGATATTTCTTCAGTAAGTATTAAAAAAATGTGTATTTATAGTAGAAATATTTATTTCTCCCTTATTTATACATTTTGTAGCGTATAAAAAAAGAGAAAAATGTATGAATAAAAATCCGATTCGCACATACACACACACACACACACACACACACACACACACATATATATATATATATATATATATATATATATATATATATATATATATACATATATTTTAAGTGCACAAATGAATTTCAGTGTGTTATTTTAGGGTTTTATCCGGTTCGCACACACACACACACACACACACACACACACACACACACACACACACATATATATATATATATATATATATATATATATATATATATATATATATTTTGAATGAATAAGTGCACAAATGAATTTCAGTGTGTTATTTTAGGGTTTTATTTTCTCGACACGGGTTTCGGGCGTCGTGGTCCTTTTTAAGAGACTGATAATGCATCTGTTTTGACAGGGTTGTGATTCTTTTAATTCAATTTATTAATTAATCGGTATATATTTTTTTTGTTTGTGTGTGAATACCTTCGATTGCATGCATGTACATCTGGTTGTTGTTTTATAAAAAAAAAAAAAAAAAAAGAATAAAACCCTAAAACACCGCATTGAAATTCGTTTGCAGACCTATTTGTTTTAAGATATTAACTTTTTCTCTTATTAGACTAATAAGAAGGGTAAAGCAGACGAAGTTAAACACACTCTCGGAAAAAGAGAGGAGTGAGCTCCATATAAACCCATAACCAACTGAAAACCATTCAAACTGCAAGCACAAATGAGTGCAAGTCTCATTGAGTACCCCATTAACAAGGACTTGTGTCATTTACATTCTCTGATGAAAGTGACAAGCTGGAAACATACACGTGTGTAAGAACAAAATAAATAAATAAATCCTAAAAAATACAAATGTCTTTGTGAACCTATTCATTTTATATATATATATATATATATATATATATATAGAGAGAGAGAGAGAGAGAGCCTATTATGATTTATTGAACATATATATCTAAGTTAGGACAAAACGCGTGCATATATATATATATATATAAGTTGTAATTTACGAAGCTCTTTCCTTCGATGTGGGACAAGGTCGATAAGTAAGAAGTGAATGGTTGACTGTAGTCCAGGGCGACCAAAAAGCCCTATTTTCAATAGCTACTACACCGAGGAGTATGGAAGGACACTACTCTTTTCCCTGTATTGCTCCACTTAGCCTTGATATGTACCTTATCAAGCAAAGAGGTATCAAGTACCATTTTTTGAGTCTTTTGTATGACTCGACCTGGGATTAAACCCAAGTCTCACTCTACCTACTAGGCCAATGATTTTGACAGCAAATTATTCATAAAAGTTTGGCTAAGAACAGAACTTTTTTTTAATGATCTTTTTTTTTTCTCTGGGTTTTTGGCTATTTTTTTTTTTTATCAGGGTCCAATTGATAACTCTCAGACTAAGTAGCTCAGCCAAAGAATAAACTCTTTTAACAAAATAAATATTGCTCCCCAAACTATACAAAAACAAATAATACCAAAAAGAAATTACCCCTGAAGTCGATCAATCGTTATAATCGAAAGCTCTTAGGAGCCGGACTTTGAGCAACGTCTCTCTCAAATGGACCCTGATACAAAGAAACTAACAAGAAAGTTGGAGAAAAAGACATAAAATCATAAAAACACAAAGTTATGTGGTCTTTAACCTAATTTCGGCTATGGTCCGGGAAACCGGGGTTCAATCCCAGGCCGAGGCATACCAAAGACTCAAAAAATGGTACTTGATGCCGCCTAGCTTAACACTAATTATCAAAAGTTAAAGGATCAGGGATAAAGGGGAGCAATCCAGGGAAATGAGTAGCGCCCTCCCCTACACCTCGGTGTAGTAGCTATTGAAAAGGGAGCCTTCGGGTTACCTTCGACTGCGGTCACCAACTTTACTTTATATATGTATATACCCTCCCCCATGGGGGTTGAGCACTCTGGCGAATGAATTTACGGCTGCTGTTCGCATAATGCAAAGCTCTTCGAACGAATCGAGCACTCAGGTATTCGGTAAAGTATAAAATGTAAACAAACGAACGGTACTAGTTAATACCTTATAATTCGCGAGCTGCCATGGTTCGCTTGTTGGCTGAGCAGTATGATACTAAGTCTCATGTAAAGTTGGGCGGGTTTCGATCCTAGCTTCAAGCGTGCCACGTGTTTAGCCACACTGAATAGTTGTGATACAACGAAACAGTCTGCCTGTCTATGACAATATAAATATATTCACTACCAGTCAAATGTATTAGACAACCCTAAAAAATTTCAATTTCTCATCCTAAAAGTGTTATTTCTAATGAAACAAATCAAGCACCACAATGGTTTTATTTATTATACTAAACACAAGTCTTCCTGAGTCACATTAAATATAGGGTGGAACGATAAAATTGTCGCCCTAGAAAAGACATGATTCCATTTCCGCTTAATGAAAACCAGTTTTCTTGCTTTGTTGCAGACAATCTACAAGTTGGCCAGTTGTGTACAAATCCCAAGAGCAATAAGAGCCTTCTATCATGTCTGAAAGTGACACAATGTTCAACGAGCGAGATCGGAGATGCACCGCTGTACAACACATGCTCTCTACCAATCCAAGTTATGTCAACAGGATCATTGCCAGCACCCTCAAAATGCAAATCTGGATTGCTACGAATAACAGGGACGTGCCCAGGGTGATGAAAACAAAGTTTCCGACTACGGTTCTGGTCTTTGGTGTGGTTTCAAGTGAGGGCCACATCATGCCACCTCACATTTTCGAAGTTGGCTTGAAAGTCAACACCAAAGTGTACCTGGATGCGCTTAAGAGTGTGGTGATCCCCTGATGCAATCAGGTGACCGGTGGCAGACCCTGGGTGTGGCAGCAAGACTCGGCGCCGGCCCACGTCCAAAGAAACCCAGGCTTGGCTTCAGAAGGAGTGCTACGACTTTGTACCCTTCTCTCACTGGTCTCCCTCCTCCCCCGACCTGAACCCGCTGGACTACTACGTTTGGTCATACGTCGAGAACATCACCAACATGACCTCCCACAACACCAAAGCCAGCCTGATCACTGCCATCCGCCGAGCATTCGCCGACCTCCCGCCAGTGCTTGTGGAAATGGCATGCTCCCAGTTCCGGATCTGTATCGAGGCGGCGATTGAGGCTGAAGGTGGCTACATTGAATAGGTGTCTGCTGTACTACATAATCAAATTACCTGAATTGATTTTTTCCATAAAAGTTTTAAAATAAAGCTGTAGTGCTGTTTTCTTTAGGACGACAATTTTATCGTTCCACCCTGTAGAAATTAAACCAAAAACCAAAAAACAAATAAAATTAAACTTTTGATTCATTAAAATGACCCCCTTTGGCCTCTGTCACTGCTTCATAGATTCTCGGCATTCTTTTTATTAAAGACTGGAGATAGACAGCTGATAGTTCGACCAAGCTTTCCTTCAAAAGTTGCCTGAGGTGAGCCGCACTTGTGGGTTGTTTAGCTCTGACTTTTCGATCAAGTTCATCCTATACCAGTTCAATGGGATTTAAATCTGCTTAAAAAATGTTCCGTGGTTTTGAACTAAACTTATATATGTATATATATGGAAGTAAATAATGGAAAATAATCTGATGGTATGGGGGTATTGTTATCGTGGTGTAATGGTTAAAGCGTTGCACTGCAGAATCGTAGTGAGTTCGAACTCCAGTGGCCCTCTTAGGTTTACTTTGGAACAAATACCGTTTGGTAAAGGTATGAACCCCCTTATCCTTCCAGCAATGGGTTAAATAGCAACACTGCTGTTCTCCAAGAAGGATGGCTTTGGCATCAAATAACCCATGAAAGTTGATATGCCATTGAACAAAGAAACCTAACCTTACCGAGACTATGGAGAAAAATTGAAAAACAAAGCCATCCAGAGAGATGAATTCATCACTTTGGATTACTTTCTCTCTCTCTCTCTCTCTATATATATATATATATTGTCATCCATAGACAGACTTGTTTCGTTCTATCAGAACTCTTCAGTGTGGCTAGACAGGCTAGATTCCCGAAGCTGGGATCGAAACCCGGTTGATTCAAACGCCAATCCAAGATTCTACCACGAGGAAACCAGCGAAAACGAAGGAAATTTAAACACTTATGTATCACATTTGTTTTTGTTTACATATATCCGCTTAACTGCTACCGAGAGCTCGATACATATGAAAAGCCTTGCATTACGCTTGTGGCAACCATTTACTTCCCCCGCTTTATATATATATGTGTGTGTGTGTATTTTTGTTATTTCTAAACCTATTTCTATAATTCTGGGGGCGTGAGAAAAAAGAGAACAAAACAGATGATCCAATTTGTAAATAAAAAATATTTCACTAACTGATATCTGGAGAAAAAAATTCAATAAAAAAAGAAAAGACGAAAAATATCCGTACACCTTGAAAATAATCAACCAGCACCACAATGTCTAGCCAAAAAGAAAAAAATACCGACAGAGTTTCCTTAGATAATACGTAAAAAGGATTAATACACTAAGTAGGGCAAAACTAAAATACCCAAGACATCTAAAAGAACCAGAAACTACCCACCTTGGTTTCACTAAGGGGATTTTATGAAAAATTCCGGGTATAAAGGTCTGGCCAAAACGATATTTTATCAATAAAGTGGCCACCAGAAAATAGAAATTAGCACAAAAGACAAAACAAACCAAACTCATAAAATCTGGTTTCTGGCTCTTTTAGTTATATATATATATATATATATATATATATATATATATATATATATATATATATATATACGAGGTGCATATGATAAGTTTCCAGACTTTTTCGTATGGGCATTTAGAATTGTCGTAGACTCTTCAAAATCCACTATGTTATTGCAATACATCTTATCAGATGACTGACCAATTTTTATGATTTCAGCTTCAAATCAACAGCTACAGCAGCAATTGGAATACACCCTACTAAAGCCTGATTGTCTCAGCTGGTGAATTTCAGACTGCTTTTGGAGCATCTTGCATGAATCGAGCATCAGTTTTTGAGTGAGATTCAAGGAAGGCAGGGAGTCTGTGAGAGATGATGAGAGGTGTGGGGGGGGGTAAGAAAGTCAATACACCAGAGTTGATTGGCCAGAAAGTTATGGTTAGGGTTACTATGTTGAGGTTTTAAGGGACTTCAGGAAGGGATTCCGTCGGAAGAGGCCAGTACTCTTCAAATCGGCTCAGTGGCATTTCCAGCAGGACAATGCACCAGTCCACAACTCCATCCTTTTCACAGACTATTTGAGCAAGATGGGCATCAAGACAGTTCCTCAGCCTCCCTATAGTCCAGACTTTGGTCCCTGTGACTTTTAAGACAATTGAGGAGATGAAAGAGGCTGTGACGAATGTCAATGACACGCTCACACAAGACGCCTTCTAGAAGTTGTTGGTACGGTACAACAAGTACATTGCAACCAGAGGAGATTACTTCGAAGAGGTCTAGAGTTTCATGTGTGTACTATCAATAAAAGTGCCCATACGAAAAAAGTCTGGAAACTTATCGTATGCACCTCGTATATATAAAGTGGGGGTAAATAAAATTATTGTGTTAGTATAGCATTTATTCTAAGGCTAACAGCAACAAATAAATGAATTAATAATTCGTTTAATTGTAACAATTTATCAATCAACACGTGAAACAATTAATAACAATATACAGTGCTCCCAGTGTAGAAAGTTGAGTTTCGAGGGACTTACCGGCGCTCTGAAGATGTCTGGTATCTTAGGGTTGTCTTTCTGGGAGCTTTTAACGTCCTCACCTCACGGAACGTCATGTGGAATCTGTCTGATTGGATTTTGGATTTTTGCGCCAAGACTTCTAAGCTCATCACGTGATTAGTATATCAAATCACAGAGAGCTCCTCCCTCACTCACTCCATACACAGGAATTACCATTTTACTAACCCAACAAAGTGAATAAAATAAAAATGAATCTAAAAAAGGCTGAAACTCCCAAAAGCCCTTGACAGGAAGTAGAGCGACGCATGTACGAAAAAAGGAACCGTCCCAGCGAACGGGGGAGATTCTTTCTCACTTCAGCGGTAACCTCCAAACTGAAAGGACTTTCTATCACCGGCTGCTTGCAAGTAGCACGCCTGTTTTGCCAAATTCCATGAGCTTTGCATGCTGGTTGTGTCTGCTGCTAGCGGACCGACACGCCGAAGCAAGCAACACGAAAATACCACTGGACATGGCCACACTCAATTCAGACTTATCTACCACTAAAAACGACTAGTGAATTTCAACGCCTGATTTGGGAGAAACGACGGTCCTCAAATGGTTCATTAAGACATTTCTCGATACAGAGTAGTCGTGAGAAAGTCCTAAATGAAATAAAATTTAATTTGAGAAGATATCTTCTCTCTCCGCCTCCTTCTTTTCTTCCTTTGCAGTTTTCACTAATAAGATGCCTAGCGAATTAAGATGGGGCAAGAAGAAACTAACGGAGTCAGACATCAATAACCATCAACCTACAAACCAACAAAAACAACAATTTTTTTAAAACCCCATGAAAAGACCGAAAAGAGCCATATATATATATATATATATATACGAGGGATGTTCGGAAAGTTTCAAGCTTCACCGACTCACAGCTGAACATTTTTCTGGTGGCAACACACTACCACTTCTTGTCAAACCGAAAAAAAAAAACTCACACAGATTTCATTTTCAATTTTTTTGAATTAGATATCCAGCAAGAAAGCAAGAAGTGTACGACTAATCTAAAAAATCTGGTTGAGGCTTAGAACTTTTCGACCCCCCCCCCGTGTGCTTGTGTATATATTACACATAAACGCTCCTCTAAATTGTTTTTCACGACTTATTTATTTCCCTTTTTGTTGCAATATTTTATCCATATTTATATATTTTTTTGTGTGTGTAATTAAGTTTGGAAAATAACCATTGAAAAAGGTTCCCCGTTAGATGTTCTCCCTAATTAGATAGTGCAACGATCGGGGGCCTGTGAAATGCCTCTGGTTACAGTTATTACGGGTTACTATTCCCTTACAACTGAGACGACTTGGTGGGTAGAGTGTGGTTAGCTGTTTACCTAAGAACGTGTCGAAAAAAAAATCAAGTGGAACAAAATCTCTTTGTGTGAAGAAGTAAGTTATTTCTCTTTATTCAGTGAAAAGAATTTTACACCAAAGGTGTCAGCTGCACTTTTTGTCTGTCTCAATGTAACGGTCAAGAGTTTAGAAAAATTAGTTCGAACAGATATATATATAGATGTATATATATATATATATATATATAGAGAGAGAGAGAGGGAGAGAGAAGGTTGAGAGTCGAAAAGCATACATTACATATGTGCTATTATTAGACCGCTTCCAAAACACGTCTAGCTGGAACCGGAAGTTTAGAATTTGGTAATTAGTAGTGACTATTGGGCTAATGAGTAAAGTGTTCGCCAACGGTCCGTGAGACTGGGGTTCAATCCCAGGTGGTGTTATACCAAATACTCAAAAAATGGTACTAAAAGCAGTCTTGCTAAAACACTCAGCACTATAAGGCAAGGATCAAAGGTTAAGTGGAACAATCCAGGGAATGGAGTCACGCCTTCCCCTACACATCGATGTGGTAGCTATTGAAAATGCATCCTTCGAGTAACCCTCGACTAAGGTCGATAGTTCCTGGGTGGATTGGGTGGGAGTTCACCTCTGTCATCAATGTTAAACAGCTCCAATTAAAAGATTGATCGTAGCTTATATCTCTTAATTTTTTTATTATTACTGATATTGGGTGTCTCAAGATAGATGGGACCCATGGGACTGCAACGAACACTACTTCTAATAATGCTTTTTTTGTTTCAGATTTTACAATAGTATACTATAACAACTATTAATACTCGATCACAATGCCTTGGACAAGAGAGGAAAAATGTTTTGCGACACTACTTATTTGGGGACAAAATCATTCAAAATTGTCTCAAAATTGATGCAACCCTTTAATATGATAATGATTTATTACTGAGGCAAGAAACATAAAAAAGATTGCATGTCCTGGAAGCTGTTATAATAATAATTAAAGAAAACATTGATTTAATGTCTCTCGCACAAAGAAAGCGTTTTTTACTGAACGTGTCTGCCATAAATGAAAAACCGAAAAACCTAATTGAAAACCGCGGTATCAAAGAAAAAAACGAAACCGATACCGAAACATAAATTTCTAAACCGCCCAACTCTATTCAGATATAGATATCGAAGATATTTAATTCGTATGGATAGAAAAACGTTGTATGTTCCATTTAATCGCAATGCATAAAGAAGAGATACAAAATGGTAATAACTTCTTGTGTTTGGCGGTTTTAAGTTCAAAGGCGAAGTGAAATAAAGTAACACATCGGAGTTAGAGACAAAGCCTCTCTTCTGTTCAACAAACAGAGTAGAAAAAGTATGTTGACTTTTTTCGAAGAGCAGGATCCAAAAATATTTTACCTATTCAAAGAATGGTCACAAAAAGAAACTGCTTTGAAAGATGGGATTGACAAAGACACGCCCACAATCCAAGGGAAGACATTCATTGGTTGGCTATTTTGTTTTATGGCATATCAACCTTTAATGTCATAGCTATTCTTTCAGAAAATACAGTAGTTTGGTTTGGTTTGATGGTTTTATGGCATATCAACCATTGTAGGTCATTTAATACCAAATCCTCTTTATACATATATATTAAATATATAGGATTTGGTTTGGTTGGGTTTTACGACATATCAACCATTGTAGGTCATTTAATACCAAATCCTCTTTATACATATATATTGAATATATATGATTTGGTTTGGTTGGGTTTTATGGCATATCAACCATTGTAGGTCATTTAATGCCAAATCTTTTGATACATATATTAAATATATGATATCTAAACAAAGTTTGAAAAGAACATTTTCAAACTAGCCTGTATACAGTTAAATGATTTCACCTAGTTTCAAACAATTCAGTTTAGCATAAGTACAATCTTTTATTTTTACACAGTTAGCCATTGGTTGAAATACAATTTTTTGTTTACAGTTACATACAGTTAAATGCACAAACAGTTCTATTTTGAGCAATTCAGTTTAGTTTGGTTTGGGTTCTTTTTTTTAATGGCATATCAACCTTTGTAGGTTATCTAATGCCTAAGCCATTCTCCTAGAAGAACAGTAGTGGTACTATTTAACCCATAGCTGGGAGGATTAGGTGGTTCATACCTTTCCTAAGGGCATTTGTCCGAAAGTGAACGTAATAGCGCGACTGGAGTACGAACTCGCGTACTACGATTCTACCAGACAACTTGCACGGTTAAACACATTCTTATAGAATGCAGAACTTTCGCTGTTATCAGAAAGCGATTTTTCAAAGTAAATAACTTAACCGATCTGTTCGAGAACGTCAAAATAGATGACATTCTGTCCTTCTTGAGAGAGACAGAGTTGTACCAAAAAATATGACAACTTAAAACTGGTTAATCTTGTGCAAACAAATGAAATCCTGCTAATAGAAAATTTTACCTACCTTAATATTCGTTTTGAAATCTTTGGTTGAATATGTATGTATATATAGACAGAATTTGGCGTAGAATGAGCTACAAAGGTTGATATGCTATAAAACCCAAACAACCAACCAACTACGACTCTGCAGTTCTTTTTTGTTTCAGATTTTAGAATAGTATACTATAACAACTATTCCCTAAAGCTCCAGCAATACTGGAGCCTCATCACAGTGTAGAGAAGAGGTAAATCTCGTATTTTGGTTTGGCGCTCAATTTATTTCAACACCTAATTTCACCCAATCAGGATGACTTATCCTATTCAGCCCTGACCTTCATTTCCGGCTAGCAAAACGGGTGAGCGGCAAAACCCACTCTCTTCGGCGTGAGACGGCGACCAGAACAGACATTCCTCTGGACGTCCCTGCTTAGCGATGCTTTTTAACTAGACAAGCCACCCAGTGTGGACATCTCACTGTGGCTTTAACACTAGCAGCAGCAACATGGACACTCAACGAGGGAACCATCTAATTTATGGATTTCATACAAGGAATCCTAGTTGAATATGAATTGGATGCATTCAGCATGCCTTCCACAGGCACCACTTCATGTCACCCCAAAAATTGACTATGTCGATCCGAGTGTAACTCCGCTCTCGACAACATGGAGATATCGCTGACTCTCCTCCAAATACCAGATACAAAACTACACGGTGACTTTAAACACATCCCTCACACGTCCAACAACACGCTGCCATCTCAACATCCGCTAAGCCATTTCGTCTCGAACACTAACAAGCCTAAACACCACGAGTCTTGCAGCACCAAAAGCAAACCATATTCAAAGCTGCAAATAAAGAACTTTCGTTGCTGTGTTGTTAAAGCAAAGTTTCGTAATTCATTTATGTGCCTAAAAAATATAGTGTTAAACAAATAACCATTTCACTAACCGCTATAACAGGTTGTTTAGTGTCATATACAGGACACTCAGTGGGGGTGGGGGTCTTACCACTCTGCAGAGAAGCAGTCGGTGTATTCTGCAATTCCAGCAAACTAGGCAAAAAAAAAAAAAAAAAAAAAAATAACGGTAGTGGTTCAATATAACCCATAGTTTGGAGTGGGTAGGGAGTTCATACTTTTCCTAAGGGGGTTAGACTGAAAAGGAACGTCATGGCACAACTGGAGTTCGAACTCACTTACAGTGATTTTACAGTTCAGCACGTTAGCCACTTGGATTCTTCCTCATTCTTAACTGTCTTCCTACGACACTGTTTTAATTTTATTGTTTATTTTACGACAACATGGCATCGTGTTTACTTCGGAAACTCCTAGATTTTGGTATTTAACCAAGTACTGTAACGTTACTATAATCCTAACCGGACATTGGCCTAGCGGTTAGAGTGTTCGCCAATCGCCCGGGAGACCTGGGTTCAATCCCAGGTCGAGTCATACCAAAGACACAAAAAATGGTACTTGATGCCTCCTTGCTTAACACTCAGCAATATAAGGTACGTATCAAGGGTAAAGTGGAACAACCCAGGGAAAGGAGTAGCGCCCTCCCCTACACCTTGGTGTAGTAAGCTATCGAAAAGGGAGCCTTCGGGTCACCCTCGACTATGGTCGCCTACTTTACTTACTTTACTATAATCCTTATTTAGATAGTTAGAAACTGTAAAAAAAGGGATTAAGATTAAATTTATCTGTTACAAATGAGAATTCGTAATCCCTTTTATTAGGAATCTTACAGATGGGAAATAAACGAAAATGTCCACAATGAAAAGACGAGAGAAATACGAAGATGGTGAATCAACTCAATTTAATGCATTTAAGTCCAAAACACTTTTATAATTTTGAAGAGAAACTACAAAAATCCTTGAAAAAGGTTTTTTTTCTTATATGCAAGGATACATATTCATTATTAAAATTCTGTTAAAAACCCAAAACCTTATTTTTTAAAAAGTTTAATAACTGAAATGTGGTTGATAATTAAATCCATTTATATACATTATTGATTTTGAGGGTTATGAATGAATTGGGCTATGAAAAGTGACTCTGCAGGCAAGTTAACAGTGAGAAGGAAGCATGAATAGTCCTGAACTGAGCTGGGCTGGGCTGGGCTGGGCTGGGCACGGCTGGTGGTATTAGGGCCCATAATCATTATTGCCTGGGGAATGGCACGTAAGGATATAAACTCAAAATGCACACAAGGAAAAGATGAGAGAAATATGATAGTGGATAAATGCGGGTTTTATTAGAACAATACAGTTATAACTTATAAGATAACTGCCCAGTGGGCTAGGTGGGCTGTAGAGGGCTAAGACCTCCTCACAACGAGTCTCATGGATATAACATGAAACCATCTGATGGTGAGCCTCCAATAACGATGGAACTTTGGGGAATGTGGAGTACCCCTTCACTGCCATCGCTTCCAGGTTCACTTTTGCCCAGATTAGTAGCACCAGAAAAGGGTCCTATGCATGGGTCATTTTAAACTTTGCAAAAATGACTTATGCTAATTTGAGTTGTTAGAAGTAGAACTGTTTGATCATTTAACTGTGTGTAAACAAATGAGTGATGTTTAATTTAATTGTTGGTGATACATGGCAGTGCTCGGAACTACTTAACTTTGTTGACTTATGCCAAATTGAATAGTTAGAAATAGATCTGTTTGATCACTTAACTGTGTGTAAACAAATGACCGATGTTTAATTGAATTGTTGGTGATACTTAGCAATACTTGGAACCATTTAACTGAGGGCAAATAAATAAATAGTGTTGAATACAATAATTAGTGTTAAATAGCAATACTTGTTACCACTTCACTGTCTACAAACAAATGAGTAATTATAAGTCTTAGATAGCAATGTTTGAAACCATTTAACTGAGTAGAAACAAAAGCAATACTAGTGTGCAAACAAATTGGTTTAAACTCATTCAAAAATGAAATTAACTACAAAATTTTGACTTCATTTACGCATATCCATTGAAATGTGTGATAAGAAATGATTATAAGTTGATTCGTGTTAAATGGAAATGCTTGAAAGTATTTAACTGTGCGTAAAAAACAAAAAACAAAACAAATGAGGTCAGGGTCTCTTAAAAATATTATCTGCAAAATATGTTTACCAATCATACATTTAATTTATATACGTATAAAGAGGATGTGGCATTAAATACCCTACAATTGTTGATGTGCCGTAAAACCCAAATAGACCTGATGATATATATTTAGTATATATGTATAAAGAAGATTTGGCATTAAATAACCTAATATGGTTGATATGCCTTAAAAATAACCAAATTAAATCATGCATATTTAATATACATGTACAAAGAGGATTTGGCATTAAATAACCTACAATGGTTGATATGCCTTTAACAACAACCAAATCAAATCATAAATATTTAATATATATGTATAAAGAGGATTTGGCATTAAATAACCTACAGTGGTTGATATGCCTTAAAAACAACCAAATCAAATCATAGATATTTAATATGTATGTATAAAGAGGATTTGGCATTAAATAACCTACAATGGTTGATATGCCTTAAAAACAACCAAATCAAATCATAAATATTTAATATATATGTATAAAGAGGATTTGGCATTAAATAACCTACAATGGTTGATATGCCTTAAAACACGACCAAATCAAATCATAAATGTTTAATATATATGTATAAAGAGGATTTGGCATTAAATAACCAACAGTGGTTGATATGCCTTAAAAAACAACCAAATCAAATCATAAATATTTAATATATATGTATAAAGAGGATTTGGCATTAAATAACCTGCAATGGTTGATATGCCTTAAAACACGACCAAATCAGATCATAAATATTAAATATATATGTATAAAGAGGATTTGGCATTAAATAACCTACAATGGTTGATATGCCTTAAAAACAACCAAATCAAATCATAGATATTTAATATATATGTATAAAGAGGATTTGGCATTAAATAACCTACAATGGTTGATATGCCTTAAAACACGACCAAATCAAATCATAAATGTTTAATATATATGTATAAAAAGGATTTGGCATTAAATAACCAACAGTGGTTGATATGCCTTAAAAAACAACCAAATCAAATCATAAATATTTAATATATATGTATAAAGAGGATTTGGCATTAAATAACCTACAATGGTTGATATGCCTTAAAACACGACCAAATCAGATCAAAAATATTAAATATATATGTACAAAGAGAATTTTGCATTAAATAACCTACAATGGTTGCTATGCCATAAAACTCAACCAAACAAATTTTAATGGATAAATCAATTTTCAGTCCAATTTGCAACTGGATTATAATTTTAAGGGTCTGCATTTTTGTCATTATATTTTCATCTTTTAATTTTTAGGGAATGAATTAGTTTTTAAAACGTTAGTTACACTACCTACTGTTAATTTGTTCTTATTTAACAAGCTTTAATCCGGCACAACCCTCCTGTTGCTTACACGACAGTCTGTATCTAATTGGTACGGCTCACTTTGGCTAAACATTTTATTCAATAAGCTTGGCTTAGTTTGATACACAGTTAGTTACATTGCCCTGCTTCTCTGCAGAAGGATAAGAACCCTAAATGAGTGTCCTGAAATGCCACTAAACAACCTGATGGTGAGTCTCTAGTAATACGGGAGATTTTGTGAAATGCCATAACTCCCAGGTCCACTCTGGCCTGGAGTGGTATCACCTGATAGGGTCCGACCTATGGGTTGAATATTTATGCTAAACTGAATTGCTTGAAATAGAACTGTTATGACGAATAAACTGCGTACTTACGCTAAACTGAACTGTTTGAAATAGAACTGTTTTGAAATTAAAACTGTTTGTAAAACAAAAATATTCTTACACTAAACTGAATTGTTTGAAATTTATTTCGGCGTTAAATAACTCGAAAAGGGTTTATATGCCGTAAAACAAAACAGCAAACCACCTTAGTTGCAATATCCACCGTTACTAAGTGATCACCCATATAAGTATTGAACAAGATTTTTGTTGCTTAACTTGTTATCTGAATTCAGACCTCAAAGTCCATTTGTGTTCAACCAAATGCAACATCGAATGTATATGTACATAAGTAAATATTTATATTTCCTCATAGATATGCATATACGCAAATAAATAAATATAGATATGTTCCGTGGTGTAATGGTTCTCAGTAATGAACATCTTCCCTTTTCTTCTATACTTTTGAAAGGAAAAAAAATTATCTTATCTACTGTATTAACAAGACTACAAATTATATAGTATCTTGATTGTTTACAAAAAAAAAAAAAAAACACCATGCAAGGTACGTTTGTCAATCTGTGCTATACAATGGAGAATCACGCAATAGCAACTATGATGACTTACTTCGGGTCCACGGACCACAGGTTGGGAACAGAAGTTGAGAGAGGGCCGTGGGTGGGGGCACGAGTAGCAAAAATAGGCCTAGAGTCGCCATTGATATATATATATATATGTATATATATATATATATATATATATGCATATACACACAAAATATACATGTATGTACATACATATACACATGATATACATATATATGTAAATATACACACATATATATATTCATATAAACACACACACACACACACACACACACATACATATATATATATGTATATATTATGCGCGTATTTGCCTAGGTTTATACATATATATATATAAACACAGGCAAATAAACGCATTATATATATATATATATATATATATATATATGTCGGTCCATTGGCATTATGTTTAGAGTGTCAGTGGTCAGGGAGACCAGGCTATAATCCCCGGTTGATTCATATCAAAGACTCAAAAAAATGGTACTTGATGCCTCCTTACTTATTCAGCATGATAAGGCATAGGTCAAGGGTAAGTGGAGCAATCCAGAGAAAGGAGTAGCGCACGCCCCTACACCTTCATATAGTTGCTATTGAAAAGGGAGCGTTTAGCGCCTGAGGGCGCTAACTTTACTTTTACTTTTCTTTAATGTAAATTCTTGGTTAGAATTTTTTTCTTTCTTTAAACTTTAAAATCCATTGATTCCAAATTCAGTGGTATCCATGTTTAGAAATCAAATTAATAAAAACAAACAAAGCATAAAAAAAAACGAAAACCATTAGTGAATTGTCCTTGCGTGAGAAAAAATTTCATGGATGGTTATTGATTTTTTCTTCTTTCTTTCTTTCATTTGAAAAAATATTATTTTTCTTTCGTTTAAAATTTTTTAGTCTTATCATCTATCTTTTAACACAACATACACACACACACACACACACACACACACACACACACACACACACAGAGATAGATAGATAGATAGATAGATAGATCTAGCGCCCTCCCCTACACCTCGATGTAGTAGCTATTTAAAAGGAAGCCTTCGGGTTTCCCTCAACTATGGTCATCCTACATATATATATATATATCGACATAAATACACACGCGCATATATATACACAAACACGCAAATATATATATATATATACATATTATTTTAATCTTTATATCTAATTTATAATTCTGTTAGTGTGAAAAAATACCCAGATTGTACAATTTGCAAATTCTACAAACTGATATCTGGGACAAAAATTCAGTTAAAAAAGAGAAGACGAAAAACACACGTGCTACGTGAAAATAATCAAGTCGCACTTAACGTCTTATCAAAAGAAAAAAAACGCCAACAGAATTACCAAAGCTAAAACGTAATAAAGTGCTCAATACATGAGATAGAGCTAATATTATGAAAATAATTCCTACATGTTCAAGAGTGAGTGTACCTAGGTTTCACCGAAACAGCTCTCAGGATCGTATTGTGCAATCGTCGAGAGCCATTTGGTGAAACCTAGGTATATTCGCTCTTGGCCATGTAGGAATTATTTTCATAATATATATATATATATATATATATGTATGCAGACAAATATGCAGATGCATATACATATATAAACAAATATACATATATATATATATATATATTTGTATATTTGTTTGTGGATGACTATAGAGATATATATACTCTCCTACCCCCATGGGGTTGAGTTCTCTGGCGAAGAAGTAATCGTGTTGCCATTAGCGTCTATTGCAAGCCTCTTCGTAGATGAATTGAGGTCTCGGCAACCGTTGAACGGATGTATGTAAACAATAGTAATTGTGATTCATAACCGTTTAAAATTTACTTCGTAGCTAATATCTCCTCGTGGCTGAATGGTCAGAAGCTTTGGTTTGACGTTTGAGTCAACCGGGTTTCGATCCCAGCTACGGGAAGATACTGTCTAGCCACACTGATGAGTTCTGATAGAACGAAACAGATTGTCTGTGGATTACTATATATATATATATATATATATATATATATATACTGACATAAATACACGCACACAAAGCACATATATATACATAAACCTCAAACACATATATATGTACACAGACAAATACGCAGATATATACATATATAAGCAAAAATACATTAATATAGTCATATATATCTACATGAACACAGAGACATATATATATATATATATATATATATAGCGTTTTTACCCTTGAAAATTTTTTTTTTTTAGATGGCATTTGCAGCAATTGGGTTATCTTAAGTTAAATCTTTTCCTTTTTCCCTAAAGCAGGACGACCAGCACGAACATATATTCAGCAACTATGTGAGGATACGGGATGTTGTCCAGAAGACCTGCCAGAGGCGATGAACGAGAGGGAAAAGTGGCGAGAGAGGGTCAGGGATATCCGTGCTACCAGCATGACATGATGATGATGATGATGATGATGATGATAAGGAAAAAATGACGTACATCTACATTCTAGTAGGAATGCCGGTTGCTTTCCGATATGATATTAAATTGTTAATATTTTCAAACAATTTATTAATAGTTTCAACTTTGTAATATTTTTCTTATCGGCTGAAAGTCAATTGAGATTAAAAAAGTCAGTAATCCAAGGAAGGTTTACTGAAAGATTTTTAGTTATTAAAAATATTTAATATGTTGGTGCCTGTGTTAAATACTGTTCTATTTATGTTAGTTTTTATATTTTTTAAATTTTTAATGCATATTGCTTGCAGGATTTCAAATCGTTTTTTATTATTCTTTTTATATATAATTATTGTATTATCTGTGAGAATCTTCCTTACATTTCCCAACTGAACGTTTTAAAACAAAACGCTGAAAACGTTCCAACCGACAAATTCTAAACGAATCGTAACGAATAATTAAAACAGTAAAAACTCAACAATCAACTCAAAACTACACTACCCTTGATGACGACCAGAAGTATGGTCAAAAGCGCTTGGGCAGAAGATATGTGGCAATTCCTTTACCTTCTAGATCCCGACACTAGAAAAATAACAAGGAGTCATGAAAAAAAATTAAATCAAAAATAATAAACAAACAGTGTTCCATCGTCTCTAACAAAACTTGTTTGAATAATAACTTGCTGTCTAAATATACACTCTCCAATATATATATATATATATATATAGTCATCCACACACACATATATATAGAGAGAGATGTATGCACACATTTATGTATATATATATATATATACCCCACACACATTTATATATATATATATATATATATATATATATAGTCATCCATACACACACACACACACACACATATACATATATATATATATATATGTGTGTGTGTGTGTGTGTGTGTGTGTGTGTGTGCACACATTTATGCATATAT
>OY757945.1:20372556-20430056 GCA_963585895.1 Sepioteuthis lessoniana | reverse complement strand
AAGAAAGAAAGAAAGAAAGAAAGAAAATGTAAAGAAAGAAAGAAAGAAAGAAAGAAAGAAAGAAAGCAAAAAAAAACATGTTAAGAAAGAAAGAAAGAAAGAAAATGTAAATAAATAAATAAATAAATAAAGAAAGAAAGAAAGAAAGAAAGAAAATATAAAGAAAGCAAAAAAAAACATGTTAAGAAAGAAAGAAAGAAAGAAAGAAAGAAAGAAAGAAAAAAAGGTAAATAAATAAATAAATAAAGAAAGAAAGAAAGAAAGAAAGAAAGAAAGAAAATATAAAGAAAGCAAGAAAAAACATGTTAAGAAAGAAAGAAAGAAAGAAAGAAAATGTAAAGAAAGAAAGAAAGAAAATGTAAAGAAAGAAAGAAAGAAAGAAAGAAAGAAAATGTAAATGAATAAATAAATAAATAAAGAAAGAAAGAAAGAAAGAAAATATAAAGAAAGCAAGAGAAAACCTGTTAAGAAAGAAAGAAAGAAAGAAAGAAAGAAAGAAAGAAAGAAAATGTAAATAAATAAATGAATAAAGAAAGAAAGAAAGAAAGAAAGAAAATGTAAATAGATAAATGAATAAAGAAAGAAAGAATGCTGAATGGGATAGAAAAAAAGGGAGCAGATAAAAAGAAAACAAAGGAGAAAAAGAAGAAAATAAAGAAAGTACAAATGATGTTTGTCCAAAATAAAATAAAAAATGAAGAGATTGGTTGGAATGAAAATGAAAGGATTTACTGAACAAAAAAAGAAAGTTGCAGAGAGACGGAAACAAATGAAAAGTTAAATGAAAATAAAATGAGAAAAAAAAAAAACATTGAAAAAAAGGATGATGCAGAAAGAGAGGAAATCATTTAACGTAAAGAAGTAAAATGTCGATCGATAGAAAGAAACAGAAAAGAGAGAACGAAAGGAAACAATGAACGGAAGAAAAAGTAATATGGAAAGAACAGATGGACGAGTGGTTTTGTTTCATTGTATTTTATGGCGTAAACACAATTATGGGTTATTTAATGCCAAATCCAGTTTATATATATATATATATATATATATATAGATGCATAAATCATGTTCAAGAATAGACTTAAAGTGACAATCCATACAGTATAAAAAGAAAGAAAGAAAGAAAGAAAGAAATGATGTAGAAAGAAGGAAAAAATAGTGTGGAAAGAAAGAAAGAAAGAAAGAAAGAAAGAAATGATGTAGAAAGAAAGAAAGAAAGAAGAAAGAAAGAAAGAAAGAAAGAAAGAAATGATGTAGAAAGAAAGAAAGAATTGTGTGGAAAGAAAGAAAGAAAGAAAGAAAGAAAGAAAGAAAGAAAGAAAGTTGTGAAAAGAATGAAGCAAAAGTCAAAAAAAGAAAGGGAGGACCGATTAGAAAGAGGAATAATGCAGAAAGAAAGAAAGAAAGAAAGAAAGAAAGAAAGAAAGAAAGAAAGATGAAATGATGCAGAAAGAAAGAAAGAAAGAAAGAAAGAAAGAATGGTGTGGAAAGAAAGAAAGAAAGAAAGAATGGTGTGGAAAGAAAGAAAGAAAGAAAGAAAGAAAGAGGGGATGGTGTGGAAAGAAAGAAAGAAAGAAAGAAAGAAAGAATGCTGTGGAAAGAAATAAATAGAAGTCAAAGAAAGAAAAAGAAAGCTGAATTGAAAGAAGAAGTAAGCAAAAAAAAACAAAAAAGAAATGTCAAAGCAAGATAAACGATAAAAAAAATTGACATGAAAAAACCCAAAGAAATGGCCAGAATAAAAACGACTGAACAAAATATGTGGGCAGAATAGTTTAAGACAGAGAAAATCAATAAAAAAAAACAAAAGTAGTAAAAAGAAAGACAGATTTATTGACTGAATGAAAACAGATGTCTAGAAAAAAAAGTATCTCATTTAATGAATGAAAAAAATGAAGAAAAAAAACCAATAATTGTATTGTGTTAAAAAGGAAGGAAGTTATATATATATGTATATATACTGATGAAAAGATAGATAAGGATGTACTGAGATAGATAGATAGATAGATAGATAGAAACAGATTCAGAAAGATGTGAACTTGCTAAGGTCGATATATAGGTAGCTAGATAGATATGAACATATTTAGATAGATATGAACGGACTGATATGAAGTGATAGATATGATCAAGCTAAGATAGATAGATAGATAGATGAACAGACTGAGAGAGATAGATAGATTGATAGATAGGTTTATGAATAGACTGACATAATTAGATCTATACAGACAGGTTAAGATAGATAGATAGATAGATAGAAAGAAATAGACTGAGAGAGATGTGACCAGGCTAAGATTAAAAGAATGATAGATAAATAGATAGATATAAACAGACTCAGATATGAACAGAATGACCTAAATAGATAGATACAAACAGGCTGAGATAGATAGATAGATAGATAGATAATGAACAAAGAGATAGATAGATAGATAGATAGATAGATAGATAGATAGATAGGAATACACTTAGATTAAAATAATAGATAGATAGATAGATAGATAAATAATGAACAAAGAGATAGATAGATAGATAGATAGATAGATAGATAGATAGATAGATAGGAATACACTTAGATAGATAGATAGGTAGATAGATAATGAACAAAGAGATAGATATGAGCAAAGATAGATATATTTGAACAGACTGAGATAGATAGATAGATAGATAGATAATGAACAAAGAGAGAGATATGAGCAAAGATAGATATATATTTGAACAGACTGAGATAGATAGATAGATAGATAGATAGATAGATAGATAGATAGATAATAAACAAAGATATAGATAGATAGATAATGAACAGACTGGTTGGATGTGAATCGGATAAGATAGATAGATTGATAAGAACATACTCAGAAACATAAGAACAAATATACATTGATAAATATAAACAGTCCGAGATAGATTGATAAAAATAGACTGAGACAGAATGATCTGATAAGACTGAGATTGATTGGAAAACATAGACTAGGATAGATATATAGATCTAGTTAGAATGAGATAGATAGATAGATCTGAGTAGACTGAGATAGATAGATAGATAGATAGATAGATAGATCTGAATGGACACATAGATCTGAAGAGAGTGAGATAGACAAATAGATCTAAATAGATTGATAGATAGATAGATAGATAGATATATAGATAGATCTGAATTGACTGAGATAGATAGATAGATAGATAGATCCGAATAGACTGAGATATGTAGATAAATCTGAATGGACTGGGATATATAGATAGATCTGAATAATCTGAGATAGATAGATATCAACAGACTGAGATAGATAGATAGATTGACAGATAGATAGACAGATAGATAGATAGATAGATAGATAGATAGATAGATCTGAATGGATTGATATACATAGATAGATCTGAAGAGAGCGAAATATATAGACATGACTGAATAGACTGAGATAGACAGATAGATCTGAATAGTCTGAGATACATAGATGGATCAGAAAAGACTGAGATAGATAGATAGACTGAGATAGATAGATAGATAGATCGGAAAAGACTGAGATAGATAGATCTGAAAATGCTGAGATAGATAGATAGATAGATAGATAGATAGATAGATAGATAGATCGGAACAGACTGAGATAGATAGATAGATAGATAGATAGATCTGAATAGACTGAGATAGATAGATAGATAGATAGATCTGAATAGACTGAGATAGATAGATAGATAGATAGATCGGAACAGACTGAGATAGATAGATAGATAGATAGATCGGAAAAGACTGAGATAGATAGATAGATAGATAGATAGATCTGAATAGAATGAGATAGATAGATAGATAGATAGATAGATAGATAGATCTGAATAGACTGAGATAGATAGATAGATCTGAATAGACTGAGATAGATAGATAGATAGATAAATAGATAGATCGGAACAGACTGAGATAGATAGATAGATAGATAGATAGATAGATAGATAGATAGATAGATCTGAATAGACTGAGATAGATAGATAGATAGATAGATGGATAGATCGGAACAGACTGAGATAGATAGATAGATAGATAGATAGATAGATAGATAGATCGGAACAGACTGAGATAGATAGATAGATAGATAGATAGATAGATCGGAAAAGACTGAGATAGATAGATAGATAGATAGATCTGAATAGACTGAGATAGATAGATAGATAGATAGATAGATAGATAGATAGATAGATAGATCGGAACAGACTGAGATAGACAGATAGATAGATAGATCTGAATAGACTGAGATAGATAGATAGATAGATAGATAGATAGATAGATAGATCGGAACAGACTGAGATAGATAGATAGATAGATAGATAGATAGATAGATCTGAATAGACTGAGATAGATAGATAGATAGATAGATAGATAGATAGATAGATAGATAGATCGGAACAGACTGAGATAGATAGATAGATAGATAGATCTGAATAGACTGAGATAGATAGATAGATAGATTGATCGGAACAGACTGAGATAGATAGATAGATAGATAGATAGATAGATAGATAGATAGATAGATAGATAGATAGATCGGAAAAGACTGAGATAGATAGATAGATAGATAGATAGATAGATAGATCTGAATAGACTGAGATAGATAGATAGATAGATAGATAGATCGGAACAGACTGAGATAGAAAGATAGATAGATAGATAGATCTGAATAGACTGAGATAGATAGATAGATAGATAGATAGATAGATAGATAGATAGATAGATAGATCTGAATAGACTGAGATAGATAGATAGATAGATAGATCGGAACAGACTGAGATAGAAAGATAGATAGATAGATAGATCTGAATAGACTGAGATAGATAGATAGATAGATAGATAGATAGATAGATAGATAGATAGATAGATCGGAACAGACTGAGATAGATAGATAGATAGATAGATAGATAGATAGATAGATCGGAACAGACTGAGATAGATAGATAGATAGATCGGAAAAGACTGAGATAGATAGATAGATAGATCTGAATAGACTGAGATAGATAGATAGATAGATAGATAGATAGATAGATCGGAACAGACTGAGATAGATAGATAGATAGATAGATAGATAGATAGATAGATAGATAGATCGGAAAAGACTGAGATAGATAGATAGATAGATCGGAACAGACTGAGATAGATAGATAGATAGATCGGAAAAGACTGAGATAGATAGATAGATAGATCTGAATAGACTGAGATAGATAGATAGATAGATAGATAGATAGATAGATCGGAACAGACTGAGATAGATAGATAGATAGATAGATAGATAGATAGATAGATAGATAGATAGATAGATCGGAAAAGACTGAGATAGATAGATAGATAGATCGGAACAGACTGAGATAGATAGATAGATAGATAGATAGATAGATAGATAGATAGATAGATAGATAGATACATACATAGATCGGAAAAGACTGAGATAGATAGATATCAACAGACTGAGTGAGATTAGACAGGAGTATAGCCATCTTGGAAAGAAGTAAATCATTAATTAAAAACAATGCAAATAAAAATTAAAAAAAAAAAAAATTTAACTTGAACAATTTTATTGTGTTTCTTAAATAGCACTATTGTTTTTGTTGTTTTTTGTTTTCTTTTTTAATGATTTTTTTTTTTTTAAAATACAATTGAATCAGTGGCAGAGATAACAAATTATTTGGTTTCTGCATGAAACAAAGTTGGTTGTTGAGATACTAACAAGTGAGATAATTGTAATACATTAAACTTTCAATATAAAGACAAAAGAAATAATGCCATTATTTACTTAAACCTTCCACCGCAAACAGAATGTGACACAAGGCCAGTATTCAAGCTGACACGAGCTGAGTTTAAAAATTGGTGCTTATCTTTTCCTAGACTGGATGCCATACCGAAGCTAAAAAGCCCAGTTTATGCTTTTTTCCCATAGTTGGAAAGAAATAGTTTGGTCAGGTTTGATGGTATATCATCCATTGTTGGTTATCTAATATCCAATCCTCTTTATACATATATATCAAATATATATGATTTGGTTGGGTTGGGTTTTATGGCATATCAACCATTGTAGGTTATTTAATGCCAAATCCTCTTTATGCATATATATTAAATGTATATGATTTGGTTTGGTTGGGTTTTATGGCATATCAACCACTGGAGGTTATTTAATGCCAAATCCTTTTATATATATATATTAAATATATATGTTTTGGTTTCGCTGGGTTTTATGGCATATCAATCATTGTTGGTTATTTAATGCCAAATCGTCTTTATACATATATATTAAATATGTATGATTTGGTTTTGTTGTTTTTAAGGCATATCAAACATTGTTGGTTATTTAATGCCAAATTCTCTTTATACATATATATTAAATATATATGATTTGGTTTGGTTGGGTTTTATGGCATATCAACCATTGTTGGTTATTTAATGCCAAATCGTCTTTATACATATATATTAAATATGTATGATTTGGTTTTGTTGTTTTTAAGGCATATCAAACATTGTTGGTTATTTAATGCCAAATTCTCTTTATACATATATATTAAATATATATGATTTGGTTTGGTTGGGTTTTATGGCATATCAACCATTGTTGGTTATTTAATGCCAAATCGTCTTTATACATATATATTAAATATGTATGATTTGGTTTTGTTGTTTTTAAGGCATATCAAACATTGTTGGTTATTTAATGCCAAATTCTCTTTATACATATATATTAAATATATATGATTTGGTTTGGTTGGGTTTTATGGCATATCAACCATTGTTGGTTATTTAATGCCAAATCGTCTTTATACATATATATTAAATATGTATGATTTGGTTTTGTTGTTTTTAAGGCATATCAAACATTGTTGGTTATTTAATGCCAAATTCTCTTTATACATATATATTAAATATATATGATTTGGTTTTGTTTTGTTTGGTTTGGTGTTATGGCATTTCAACCATTGTTGGTTATTCAATGTCAAATCAACTTTATATGTATAGATTAAATATATATAATTTGCTTTTATTTGGTTGGGTTTTATGGCATATCAACCATTGTAGGCTATTTAATTTCAAATCCTTTTTATACATATATATTTGCGGCTAACATTTTTGAATGAGTCAGAGCTCATTTGTTAGCATATATTTAAGTGGTTATACATATGATTTGTTAGTCAATAGTTTGTTAGTAATCTTATTTTTAAATGAGTCTGAACTAATTTGTTTGCACGCAAGTATTACTATTTGTAGGAGTCTCTACTCTGACGTGCATAATAAACAACAAGAACTGGTTCAACAGCCCCAGCTAGCGTCCAGCTGGCAGACAAAAAATAAAATGGGCTGTAACCCAAAACTGAATCTCTAACATCTAAAGCAAGCCAGTGTATACACACACTAATATACCTATTCACTAGACCAGCAACCAATCACTGTCCAGAGAGTGGACTAAACCACTTGAGAGCAATGGAATACCCCAATGTCCATATAACCTTGCCTCAAGTTGTAGCATTGCTTTTATGCAACCAACATTATTGTTCTCACACAGATAAACATTTCCAAATATTCAAACACAAATAGTTCTAAAATAAGAGTAAAGTTGGCAACTGCAGTTGTGAGCAACCTAAAGGCTCCTTCTCTCAATAGCTACTACACCAAGGTTTAGGAGAGAATACTATTCTTTCCCTGGATTGCTCCACTTACTTTTGATCCTTACCTAATAAAACTGAGTGTTAAGCAAGGAAGCATCAAGGACCATTTTTTGAGTCTTTGGTATGACTCGACCTGGGATTGAACCCCAGTCTCCCAGGTCATTAGTGTACACTCTCACAACAAGACCAATTTAGTTTTAATCATTTGTTTGAATTCACATGGTTTCAAGTATTCCTATGTAACACTTACAATTTAATTTGGCTACACAGAGTTTCAGGAATTGCTCACCAACACTAATAATTCTATTTGCACAGTTAAATGGTTTCAAGTATTCCAATGTATCACTAACAATTTAATTAAACATCAGTCATTTGTTTACATACAGTTAAATCATCATACAGTTCTATTTCCAACAATTCAATTTAGCATAAGTCATTTGTTTGCTCTCAGTTTAAGATTCAAACACGTCTGTTTGACCCATTAATTGGACCCTTTCTGGTGCTACCAGTCTGGACCAGAGTAGAGCTGGGAGCAATGGCCGTGAAGGGGTACTTGGCATTACTCAAAGCTGCAGTATTACTGGAGTGTCACAATCAGATTGTTTAAAGTCATATCCTAGCCAGTCGTGGGGAGGGAGTTTTTTACCCCTCTGCAGAGATGCCAGTCGGTGTTTTCTACAGCCCCAGCCAACTGAGCTATGGGGACCTGGGAGCGATGGAAATTGTTGGAGTACTCGACATTCCCGAGAGCTCCAACATTTCTGGACCATCATTACCCAGGACAATCATTGTGATGGTGGGTGTCTTACCCCTCCGCAAAAATGCAGTCGGTGTATTCTACAGCCCCAGGTGAATGGGATGGGAGAGAGATGGATTCATGTTTCTCTCAAGGGCTTTAGCATGATGCAAAACACAAATGGACTTATCCAGGATCTGAATTCAATTCACAGCACAGAAAAAAGGGAAGGTTATGTATTTTTTACAGATCTGTAAAATTGCTGAGAATGAAGTGTTGCCAACTTGAAGTCGTTAGTTGTGAAAATCATTTTATTTGCAGTAAATGATACAAATGATAATACATATAACTCATACTGGACTAGTGGGTAGATTGTTCAACAATCGCCTGGGAGGCCAGGGTTCAATTCCAGGTCGAATCATACCAAAGACTCAAAAAATGCTTCTTGATAGCTTCTTTCTTTACACGTAGTCACCCCCCAACTCCAGCATGTTACTTAGACGTTGGATGTGGACATGCTTCCTTCTAGCATTCCACCCAGGCAATTCTTGCAACATTTCTGCCAAGGTCACCTGTGTTCTGTTTACTTTAGGTACCGGGTGCTTTTCCTGTTATTTTTGTTTCACTCTTTTTAGATTATTTAATGCCAAGTCCTGATTAAGTTTTCAAACTATTATCTCACTTAATTTAAATAAATAATATTAAGGTTTTCAAACTATTGTCTTCATCTTATTGTTATTTCCACAATATTTTGGCTGATATGTCCTCCGGCCTTCTTCAGGTGTTTGTCGAACTCAGAAACCTTCACGGAACTTCGAACTTCCTGAGTTCGACAAACACCTGAAGAAGGCTGGAGGACATATCGGCCGAAACGTTGTGGAAATAACAATAAAGATGAAGACAATAGTCCGAAAAACCTAAATGATAAGAATCAACAAGCTTCGTCTCAGAAATTTAGACAACAAACACCTGATGAAGGCCGAAGGACATATTGGCCGAAACGTTGTGGAAATAACAATAAAGATGAAGACAATAGTCTGAAAAACCTTAATGATAAAAATCAACATGCTTCGTCTCAGAAATTTAGACACCTAATAGTTTTATTTTCACACAGTTAAATGGTTTCAATTATTACAAAATAATAACAATAATACAAATTTTTCTCACAGATAAAGGACTTCAAATATTATTATTCAACATTTGTAATTCTATTCCACATAACTCATTTGCTTGCACACAGTCATAGGGTTCCAAGTACTGCAATGTATCACTAACACTGCAATTTAACATCTTCATTGCCATTACTCCCTGGTCCACTCTGGCCTGGAGTGGTAGTACCTGATAAGGTCCTATCTATGGGTTAAATAGAACTAAACAGTGTATTTGTGCTAAACTGAATTGCTTGAAATAGAACTGTTTTTGACATTTTAAACTGTGTTCTTATGCTAAACTAAACTGTTTGAAATAGAACTGTTTATTCTTATAAAAATGGATCTGGCTTTATATAACCTACAATGGTTGATATGCCATAAAACTCTACCAGACCAAATCATATATATTTAATATATATGTATAAAGAGTATTTGTCATTAAAAAACTAACAATGGTTGATATGCCATAAAACCCAACCAAACCAAATCATATATACTTAATATATATGTATAAAGAGGATTAGGCATTAAATAACCTACAATGGTTGATATGCCATAAAACCCAACCAAATCAAATCATAAATATCTAATATATAAGTATAAAGAGGATTTGGCATTACATAACCTACAGTGGTTGATATGCCATAAAACCCAACCAAATCAAACCATATATACTTAATACATATGTATAAAGAGGAGTGGGCATTAAATAACCTACAGTGGTTGATATGCCATAAAACCCAACCAAATCAAAACCTACTATCCAAGTAAGAGAAAACCTGGAAATCATGGCAATGACCGAATACTTTATATTTCCCAAAGCTCTAAGACTGGAGCCTCACCATCAGATTGTTTAGTTTCCAATCTAGGACACCCTTTGAAGAGGAGTGGTCTTACTTCTCGGCAGAAATGCCGTTGGTGTATTCTACAGCTCCAACTAACTGGGCTGCCTTATCTCTTAAAATATTGACATTACGACTAATTATAAAGTGTTCACCTGTTTTTTCCTTAGAACCTGAGTGACTTTTATTCGTCCCACAACCTAGAAATACATATACCCCAGGGGCTTGAATTCTTGCGGAGATTTTCCTATTTCTACATCACTCTTGTGTTACAATAATTCAGTCAATCTGGCAGCTAACAAAGAGATTATGACATCTTAGGTTTTTCGTTATTTTCATTCAGGTTGAGGTGGACTGTATATAGACATTGCGAGCTCAAGGCTCTCCAGATTAGACTGATTGTGTATCTCTATACTAACAAATTGTTGTGTGTTGCAGGGGTTTTTTTTATACAAAAGATCAAATATCAACTGTATCTCCTATAGAGAAATAAGCCCCCTCCTCAAGTTACACAAAACAAAATCTGGTGGTGAGGCTCCATTTTGGTTGGTTGGTTGGTTGGTTTGGTTTTATGGCATATCAACCTTTTTAGGTTATTTAACACCAAATCCATTTTTATGCAAATAGTCAGTTCTATTTCAAACAATTTAGTTTAGCATGAGCATAGTTTCATGGCAATGTCAAAAACATTTGTATTTCAAGCTATTCAGTTTATTTAATTTTAATTCAGCTAATTCAGTTCAGTATAAGTATAGATTTTGTATATACAGTTAAATGTCAAAAGAGCTCTATATTAAACAATTCAGTATAGTGTAAGTAGAGTTTCCATGTCAAAAACAGATCCATTTCAAACAATTCAATTTGGTATAAGTACACAGTATAAATGTAAGTACACATTTTAATTGTCAAAATGATTTCTATTTCAAGCTATTCAGTTCAGTCAAACAATTCTAATTAAAAAAATTCAGTTTTTGCATAAATATGCAGTTAGTTCTATTTAACCCATAGATAGAACCCTATCAGATGCTTCCACTCCGGGCTTCGATCGACCTGGGAGCAATGATAATGAAGGGGTGCCCCCCTTCCCCAAAGCTCCAGCATTACTAGAACCTCACCATCAGATTGCTTAGTGTCATATCCAGGATACTCACTGTCAGGTGGGGGTCTTATCTCTCTGCAGAGGTGCAGTCTGAGTCAGAGTGGACCTAGGAGTGATGAAAGGCTACTCCACATATCCCAGTTCTCCAGAACTGAAACTTCACAACCAGATTTGGTTTAGTATCATACCACGGACTCTCTATTTGAAGGGTTTTTACCCCTTGCAGAGGATACAGTCAATGTATTGCTAAGCCTCAACAATCAGGCATTCTGAAGCTCTGGGCATTATTAAGTCACCTTTTCGTTGATGTTATTTCCAGATCATCTCTGATTTTTAGCGGTTGTACCTCTTAAGGTCCAATATGTGTATTTACCAACTCCACAGCATGGGCAGGATGTAACACAAAGTCAATTTTTTGTGGAGTTTAACTGATCAGAATTCTAAGTTTTTTCTACTCCTAGACTGGCTGCCTAACCGAGAGCCAAGTCTGGTCTACTATTGTCGTATAGCCATAATTCAAATATAAGTAGAAACATAATCAAACATAATATATGAACTTTAATGAACGAACACACTTCTTTATAAAAATATATCTCTCACACTTTATTCTCGAAAGGGTGATGTTTGTTGTGTGTGAGAGATGAGCGGTAGACAGGGTCAGACTGCTATATTGACTCAAGTTCTTCTCGTGACCATAGCAGCACTTCTTCCTCATCTTGGCTGGGGTTGCTCAACCGTGGGTCACTGAGCGCCTAAAGCCCTCTGTCTGCTGCTGGTTCTCACTTCGGCATCTTGTCTCCAACTGACTCGAACCGTCTGGGCATCTGGTTATATCATTGTCTAATGTCCACCTGCTTCCGCTGTTCTTCCGCTTATTTACCCAGGTGCATCTCTTGATTGATGGCACAGTCGAGGGTCAATATATAACACTATTTTTTATCCATACAAGAATAGCTGGATTCATACCTTTCCCAAAAGAATTTGTGCCATGTGAAATGCAATCAGCCACTTCAAGGATTGGACTTGTGTCACCTTGTCCATTTCCGATGATGCTAACAATTACACCATGGGTTGCCCAGTCAGCTTGAGCTGTAGAATAGACTGCTCCTCTACAGTGGGGTTACCCTCCCCCAACAAGTGTCCTTGATATGACACTAGGCAATCTGTTGGTGAGGTTCCGGTAATGCTGGATGGAGCTTTGGGGAACGTACTCCTTCATTGCCATGGCTTCCACGTCCACTCTGGCTAGAAGTGGTAGTACCTGATAGTGTCCTATCTATGGGTCAAATAGAACTAAACTGTGTACTTATGCTAAACTGAACTGTTTGAAATATAACTGTTTTGACATCTAACTAAACTGTTTTGACATTCAACTGTTTGTAAACAAAAACTATTATGATACTAAACCGAATTGTCTGAAATTTATTTCGGCATTAAATGACCTGAAAAAGGTTGATACACCATAAAACCAACCAACCAACCAACCAACCAACTAACCATTTCATAATGGGATCTTAAGGTCTCATATATGGACCAAATGGTTTTGTTTGAGATGATGTAGTGTTTACCTGTTTAAAATGATTATGATGAAATATTTTAACTGTCAACAATTGGAGAACCTAATTGTTAAGTTAACTTCAGCAGAAAATAAACCAACGAGAATGATGTAAAAACAAACAGCTTTGTTTAATGCAAAGACTTTGGTCATAATCCACATACACAGTATTATTTTATTTTTATTTTAAAATACAAAATTAATTTCTTAGGATCTTAATAGAAAATTCATTAGATAAAGTCTTTTTAGAAATTAAACTGACCGCTCTCCAAAAAAGTTCTCTCGTTTAATGGTTTACATGCAAATGCGATGTTTGCTACATAGGCCGCACTAGTCAATGTTTAGAGATAAGAATAAACCAAATTATTTCCTCGAGCATCCGAACACATACTTCTGACATCACTACGAAGCCAAGCACTTATAATTCAACCTCCGCCACTTGCCGCCATCTGTTGACCAATCAGACCTGCGCATGTGTATGCTGTCCCACCATGCTTACCATCATTGAGACATCAACAAATGAACTGCAACTATCTATTCTGGAAGCATTGATTATAAAAATGCAAACTACAATTATGTATCCAAAAGTAATCCCATAGTCCACTGGTTTTTGATAACCTTCTCGGACCATCTGAGGAAAAACACTATTACCCGTACCAAGTCTGCTGGCTTACAGTATTTCTTCATCACTCCTGGATTTTCCTTTCATTACAAACCCATGCTTATTTCCTTAAGAACAAAATCGATTGTCACAGACAATTCTCTGAAAGAGAAATGGATGAAAGAAAAGGTCCCCTTTTTAGGGTTTTTAATTCGTTTTTATGACTTTTCATCGCTCTTTTTAAAAGCAATATTTAAATTCCGTAAATACACCAAGATCTTCAAATTAAACTGAGTCTGTTAGCTACTTTTAAATGATTAATAGTTGCCTTGTCACTTTTATTCCAAACAAAGCAATATATCTAATGATTGCCCAGTCAACTGGGGCTGTAGAATATACCAACTGCTTCTCTGCAGTGGGGTAAGACCCCACCACCACCCAACAAGTGTCCTGGATATGACACTAAGCAATCTGTTGGTGAGGCTTCAGTAATACTAGAGCTTTGGGGAATGCGGAGTACCTTTTCATTGTCATTGCTCCCCGGTCCACTCTGGCTCTATCTATGGGTCAAATAGAACTATACTGTGTAATTATGCTAAACTGAATTGCTTGAAATAGAACTGTTTTGACATTGAAATTGCATACTTATGCTAAAATGAGTTTTTTGGAAAGGAACTGTTTTTGTATGCTAAACTGAATTGTTTAAAATAGAACTGCTTTTGACATTAAAAATGTACTTATGCTAAACTGAATTGTTTGAAATAGAACTGTATTGACATTTAACAGTGCGTAAATAAAAATTATACTTATATTAAAGTGAATTGTTTGAATTAGAATTGTTTGACTAAACTGAGTAGCTTGAAATATATATGTTTTTGAGAATTAAACTGTGTACTCATGCTAAACTGAATTGTTTGAAATAAAACAGTTTATTTGTATAAAGTAGACTTTGCCTTAAATAACCCACAACCATAAAACTTGAACAAACAATCAATAAATCTGGTGAATATCGAGGATGCGGTAAAGTTGTCCACCCAAGTAAGTCGATTGTCTCCCTTGTTTTGATGCATGTGTATGTGTGTGTGTGTGTGTGTTCGAGCATTGTCATAGAAAAAGAGGGCATTATTGATCGGCGAGATTTAGCGCCTTCAGATAATTATCTCTTCAGCCCCATGAAATAGCGTTTATGAGGCAATCATTTTGCCAGTGATGAGAAAGTGAAAACTGCAGTGATGAAGAGGCCCCAAAGAATGGTCAACAGAATTTTATAAGGTAGGAAGTAAAGTAAAGTTGGCGACCATAGTCGAGGGTGACCCGATGGCTCTCTTTTCAATAGCTAATACACCTAGGTGTAGATGAGGGCACTACTCCTTTCCCTGGATTGCTCCACTTTACTCTTGATCTCTGTCTTATATTGATGAATGTTAAGCAAGGAGGCATCAAGTACCATGGTTTTAGTTTTTGGTATGACTTGACCAGAGGTTTGAACCAAAGTCTCCTCGGCCATTGGCAAGTCCGGCTTTCGAAGGTACTACATTGCTACTGAGAGAAACGGTGACTATGTTGAGAAGTAGGGACGTGATCCTCAGCGAACTAGCTTCCTTTTGATGTATGATACATGTTCCTGGGTCTGTAATTATTCCTGTACTAAAAAAAGGCATTACTTTTTGACTCTCTCTCTCTCTCTCTCTCTCTCTCCATCCGTTCTCAACAGCCATCACTCGAGGAAAATCATTTAGATGGCACCCAGTGCCCGTACAGAGCTGATAAATCTAAGTTGTTGCAGGTCAATCAATAGTAGTTCGAAACCAATCTGAATGATTTTAAGGGCACGTCAACCTATCTTGGGTTATTTTAAGCCCAGAGTTTAGAGTATCATGTTCATTGTACATTCAGACTCACGCCAAATACGAATATTTTTTATACATATCTATTTAGAGGAATGCATTTCAAATTAGCCATGACTTGACCTGCTTGTTTGTTAATGAAGATTTAGTTTCCACACCAATGAGTGGCCTTTAAATAAACGGTAACTTATTGTAGGTTTGCTTTTTTTTATAAAGACGTTTGTGGCTATTAAACTATTTTTTGGGTCTTTGGTATGACTCGACCTGGGATTGAACCCCAGTCTTCCGGACTGATGGGACCTTTACAAGAACAATCACTCCAGGTCAGAGTGGACCTGGGAGTAATGACCATAAAGGAGTACGTTACACTCCCAAGAACAGGAACCTCACCATATCCAGGACATTCCTAAATGAGAAGAAAACCTCGTAGCCTCTCTAGGGATGTGAATGTGTCAATAAACATTACAAAGTAAAGTTGGCTACCGCAATCGAGGGTAACCTGAAGGCTCCCTTTTCAATAGCTACTACACCGATGTGTAGGGAAGGGTTGTATTTGTGTCTGTCTCCCACCAGACAGGACTTGACACAAGGTCAAATAACCCGAAGATCAGATTATAGTGGAGATTAGGGGAGGGGAAGGTCGGCCACGAGCTTAGGCTCGAACCCTGCTGGACTTTGCTGGTCATTGATGATGAGCCTCGCTGGACATGGACCCAAACATGGGTCCAGGCACGGATACCTGATTATCGCTTAAACTGGACAACGCGGTCAAGTGCTATACTTGCTGGTCAATGACCACGCACCTCCGGGGGCGCGTAAGGTGTTGGGAAGGGCACTACTCCTTTCCCTGGATTGCTCCACCTTACCCTTGATCGATACCTTATAATGTTGAGTGTTAAGCAAGGTGATATCAAGTACTATTTTTTGAGTCTTTGGTGTGACTCGACCTGGGATTGAACCCCAGTCTCCAGGACCATTGGTGAACACTCTACTCAATAGACCAATAAAGATAATAACTTTGTAAAACAAACCACCCTCTTCTCCACCACCCGACAAAAATTTCTATTGCTGCGAAATTGTCAACAAAGTTCAAGAAAAAGGAAGAATGTGAGGTTGGAAGTAGGGGATCAGACAAAGCAAGGTCACTTGGTATTGCACATCATAGAAGTGCATAAAAACTGGAGTTAAATCACTAACATTCCTTTTATTGTCAGCTTCTTGTGTTCTTGTAAGGAATGGAAAAATGAATACAATTTGGTTTTTCCTTCCGTTTTGGCTCTTATTAAAATTTGGAAAACTTGTTCTGGTCTCAATGACTGTCACAGACACAATTGTCTTCTTGTCATTTTGTTCCGACATCTTAAAATTGACAGACGTTGTAAACAATGTCGCTTGGCATTTTCCGCTTTAAAACACTGCAGTAAAAATTATCAGCCAATTTTCTTCTTCCACTTGATCCATTTTTAACACTTTTACTGTCACACAAATCACCTTTCTTTTGATAAGCGTTGTATATTGCCCGATGTTCACCACAGAATGTAGGAAAGAGAGAAATATATATATATATATATATATATATATATATATATATATATATATCATCATAATCATGTCGTGCTGGTAGCACGGATATTCCTGACCCTCTCTCGCCACTCCTCCCTATCGTTCATCGCCCTAGGCAGGTCTTCAGGACAACATCCCGTATCCTCACATAGCTGCTGAATGTATGTTCGTGCTGGTCGTCCTGCTTTTGCACGGCCATGTGTGGGGGTCCATAGGAGTACATCTCTTATGAGTTCGTCCCTGCTTCTCCAGCAGTGTCCTGCATGTCTGGTTCGTCTAACTTGAATAGTTTTCGTGATAGGAGGCAGGTGGCCGTACAGTTGGGGTCTTGTGGGGTGTTGCCGCCAGGACTTGTTCAATATTGCTCGCATTCTTGTGTAATTGCCCTCTAGATTCTTCTCTAGCCGTTTTGTTAGAGTCCATGTAGTGCACCAATATAGCAGTATCGATGTGACCGCTGCCTGGAAGAAACTGCGTTTCATTTTATCGGTTAGGTCTGATTTCCTTATAATCGATAGCCTATTGATAGCTGTCCATGCTTTCGTTTATATATATATATATATAAAGGTTAGACAAAAAAATCGTCACACCAAGAATCTTTATATAATTAAGAAACTCCTATATAATCGTTATTTTATGTCTTCTGATTTATTATTAATTTTCCTTGTCTTATTTTACTAAAATTCTTGTTTTTTTACAGATATCAACAGAAGAAATTAATCAAAATTCATTAAAATGGCTGATCTATCAGACTTTAAAAGAGGTCAATTTTTTGATGCTCGTATGGCAGGCGCTAGTGTAACAAAAACCGCTGAATCATCTAGTCTAGCAAAGAGTACTGTTCCGAAAGTAATGACAGCATTTGAGAAAGAAGGAAAAACTTCCTCACTGCAGCAAAAGTCTGGAAGAAAGTGAAAGCTGTCTGATAGGGACCGTCGAACTCTTACGTGGATTGTTAGGAAGGATTACAAGAATACAGCTCCAAAAATTACGGCAGAACTTAATGGCCATCTCAAGAACCAAGTTTCCTCAAAAACTGTAAGAAGGGAGCTGCACAAAGCCGGATTTCACGGGAGGACTGCAATCAGAAAACCATATCAAAATAAATTTGTTTGAAATTTCCATGTGTTTCCATTATTTTGTCCAAACCGTCTCTCTCTCTCTCTCTCTCTCTCTCTGTATATATATATATATATATATACATATATACTGTTGGCATAGCATATCCATTGGTCTAATGAAGAATGTTGTCAAATTACAGTGTCTTTGATTAGTCTTATATATATATATAAATATATCTGTCTCTTTGTGATGAGAACACCTGCTTTAATGTGTTTTCATTAGGTGTTGGAGGAATGTATTTCAAATTAGTCATGACTTGGCCGGCTTGTTAATGAAAATTTAGTTTCTACACCAAAAAGAGGCCTTTAAAATAAACGGTAACTTACAGTAGGGTTTATTTTTTTCAGTAAAGACGTATGTGGTTATCCTTTTAACTTCAAGGACGTATGATTAAATTTCGTATTAAATCCATATGACACTTGTTTTTTTGTTTTTTTTAGATTTTTATCCTGTTGTCTTTTTTTGTTGTTTCATTTATTGATACTATCTTTTCAATTCTTTTTATGATTGTGCATTATGTATATTCTAAAAGTCGTGACCGTTTCCACGGGAGCGTTTTATTTTAACAACGTTTTTCATGAATTTAAAGTCCTGAAGAAGGTTTTTACAACCAAAACGTTCAACGTCGACTTTCACGATAAATTCATCAAATTATGGATTATTTTTTTCAACTTTTCTTTATATATATATATATATATATATATATATATCTTTCACTCTCTTGAGAGCCCCTGATGTAACATAGATAAGAATTTAACAACAATCAAATATGTAAACTGATTTGAAGGGTCTTCCTTTGAAAAATAACATTAAGAAAAAATGAAAGATATATATATATATATATATATATATATATATCACTCTCTTGAGAGCCCCTGATGTAACATAGCCAAACATGAATATGTGAAATAGATATATTCATACCGGTACGCAAAACGTTCATAATGTCCATAACGCACATATACAGATACCATAGGAATCCCGAAACACAAAAAACACTTACGACTTCTTAGTTCAGGTACGAAACTTTTTATCACCTTTGAGTTTAAAGGTTTTTCGGCATAAGAAGAGAGATACCATCTTTCTATGCTGACTTTTCCATCCACCCCAAACCACGTGCGCACCCGCCACAAGGCCACTGGCCTGGCTTCGGCGAGCCCCGAAAACCAACCGTCCTCCCCGGACGTCAAAACTCAACTAACTCATTTTTGTCAAAATCCCCCAAACCCTCCGCGCACGGTGCCGGTGGATGGTCACAATTCCTCTCTGGGGTTTCACATCACGCGTGTCAATACCAGGGCTCAAGTTTGCACCTAGCTAACCCATGCACTGAGCCGAAAGGTTCTCAGCCTAACTAAACCCAAAGGCAAGATATATAAAACGAAATCCCTCGGCCATTATATTACACTGATTTAAGTTGTTTTTATTAGATTTTAAGGGAGTGTTTCAAATGAATGCTGACTTGATAGTTTTGTTTGTGTGGATTTTTTTCTCAATGTTATTTTTCAAAGGAAGACCCTTCAAATCAGTTTACATATTTGAGTGTTGTTAAATTCTTATCCTTTTGTAGCAGAAGGAATTTTGGTTTGGCGTGCAATTTAATTCGACGCATAATTTCACCCAATCAGGATGATTTATCCTATCCCCCGACCGGGTCTCCTTTCCGGGCAGCAGAAATTGGGTAAGCTGCCAAACACAGTTTCTTTGGCTGAACAACACCGTCCAGTGCAGACGTCTCACTGGCGGTTCATTAATAGCAGCAGCAGCAGCAGCAGCATGGACACATGAGGGAACCTATCGAATTTATGGATTCCTTGCGTCTATTATCTCTTAGACCAAGGAATCCCAGTTGAATATGAATTAGATACATTCAATACGCCACACACAGGAACAACTTAATGTCACCCCCAAAATTGGCTATGTCGATGCGATGCCTAATCCCGCTCCCGGCACCTAGCTCTCATTTCCCCTCTGGGCAACCTTAATGGAGACACACACGCCTCTCCCCAAATCCACCAGACGTACAAAACTCACGGTGACTCCAAAGTTTATTTCCACCAATGGCAAACAAAACTTTTGCTAAACTACGGCGAACACAATCCCTCGCACGTCCGACGATACGTGCTGCTTTCTCAACTCTATCGTATCTCCATTTCGTCTCTTTACTCACAACCTTTCCTACCAGACTTGCAGCACAAACGCAAACTACATTTTCCATGCTGCAAATAAAAACTATTCCTAAAAACATTTCGACTTCGACATCTTGGAACTTCTCTCCTTTACATACCTTTATATACCTAACAACAATTAGCGAGGGAATGACACACTTAGTGAGGAAACTACTCAACGTAAACACACACACGCACGTTACAACTCATTCCCGCTAAAACAACAACAAACTTTCCTTCACTTCTACACTTTTCATGTCAGGTGATTCAGTTTCATATTAAATCCAAGCAGCATATATCTTAATAGACTTTTAATCATTTTATTATTTTTTCCTATTATTTGTTTTCTGTTTATATCTTCTTCAGTTCTTTATATAATGGTGAATTTTGCGTCTTTTTTTAAAGTCAAGACTGTTTTATGCGAAAGTGTTGTTTGACTAATATTTGATTGTTCTGATCCATAGATTTGATCTTGTGTTTGTTGTTATTTAATCTAAAGTAAAAAAAGACATTCTGACTGTCCAACATATTGTTTTTGGCAGCGTGTGCATTCCAGGAAATAAAGTAGATTTTTGCTTCTGCAATTTGATTTGTGGTAAATTTTGAAAATACTTTTTTAGTTGTAAAACTAGTGAGTGAGTCGGTTGATTTGAAGTGTTTTTGAATTGGTTGTTTTTTGATATTGCTTGACTGGCAAAATTTAGTGGATTTTATTCGGGATTTTCTTATGGATTACTTTATTCTTTCGTATTTGGTGTCTCAATATACATGGGATCCATGTGACTGCTAATATAAGGTGTCTCAATATACATGGGATCCATGTGACTGCTAATATAAGGTGTCTCAATATACATGGGATCCATGTGACTGCTAATATAAGGTACCTCAATATACATGGGATGCTTGTGACTGCTAATATAAGATGTCTCAATGTACATGGGATGCATGTGACAGCTAATATAAGGTGTCTCAATATACATGGGATCCATGTGACTACTAATATAAGGTGTCTCAATATACATGGGATCCATGTGACTGCTAATATAAGGTGTCTCAATATACATGGGATCCATGTGACTGCTAATATAAGGTGTCTCAATATACATGGGATCCATGTGACTGCTAATATAAGGTGTCTCAATATACATGGGATCCATGTGACTGCTAATATAAGGTGTCTCAATATACATGGGATCAATGTGACCGCTAATAACTCTCCTACTAAAATTACTGTGTTCTTCTTTGTTTCAGATTTGAAAATAGTATACAATAACAACAATTAATCTTTGATCACAATGCCTTGGAGAAGAGACGAAAAATATTTGCCCCATTACTTATTTGGAGAGAACATTATTTAAAATTGTCTCAAAATTGATGCAACCCATTAATATGATAAGGAATTATTACTGAGACAAGAAACTAAAAAAATGATTGCATGTCCTGAAAGCTGATATAATAACAATTAAAAAAAACATTGATTTGATGTTTCTGGCAAAAAGGATGTATTTTTTGCTGGACGTGTTCAAAATGGCCGCTATTACGATTGTCAGAGTAATCAATCATTATCATATCAATGGGTTGCATCTATTTTGAGAAACCCTATATCTATATATATGCATAAGGTATATATATATATATATATATATATATATATATATATATATATATATATATATGAATAATGTGTATTTATGCATACTCAACTTATTTATGAGTGTTGTTCACGGTGGATATGAGATTAATCTTAAACAGATAAGAAATGAGATATAAATAAGTTAGAAAATATATATAAATATGAATTTATTGAGATAGGTAGATTGAAAAATGCTGCAATTGATACGAACAGCAAAGTTAGATCGATATTGAAAAATAAGTGTAAATATAACTATTAACAGCCTTTGATAGATGGACAGCAACGAAACAAGTTTCATAAAGTGTCAAAGTAGACAGAGAAAGTGGGGTGAGGTTGTAAGTCGATGGGGTGGGTAGATTGGTAGACTGACGTCGGGTACCTGTGGTAACAAAGATAAATAACTTCCTTCCAAGACAAAGATTTTTTCGGGGCATCTTCTTCGAATTCTGATAGTCAAATTATGATGATTTCCTGTCGAGACATAAAATGTCTGCTATCCAAAGAATCTTGATAGTTTTCCGTCTTCTGTTCTCTCAAAGATAAAGAGTAATTCATTTTGTGTATCCGGAATAAAACATATTTAAGTATTCCACATAAAAAAAGGAATTCGGCAGAGCACTTGCTGAAACACTAACTTAGTGGGTTTTTTAAAAATATTTTTGTTTTTCGGCTATCAGGTTTTTTTTTCATTTTATTGTTCGATTATTGTTAGGCTTTTTCGTTTTATTTTATCTTATTGTTAAAACTAGAGATGTTTTTGTACATGGAGATACTTAGATTCTATTAACCAATCATAATTCTTTTAAAAGAATTTATCGATATGTTTGCATGTACCATGCATACATATAAAGTATGAGTGTGTCCATATATATATATATATATATATATATATGCGCGCGTGTGTGTGCGTGTGCGTCTGTATATGTAATTAATAACACCTACGCATGAACAGGATGTGACACAAGGTCAATTTTTAAAGCGAGGTTTAACTGGTTTGAATTCAGAATTTTCTTTCTCCTACACTGGCTGCCCAACCAAGGCTAAAGAACTCAGTCTGCCCTACTATTTATCCATACTTAGAGGAAGAATAATTAGATTCACACATTTTCCAAGGGTGTTACCGCGATATGAAATGCAATCAGCCTCGTCCAGGTTTTGAATTCGTGTCTCCGTGACCATTTCCTATGACGATAACCAGTACACAACGAGCACCCTCTTTTTATTCCGTGCATCCCACCAACCAGGATTTGATACAAGGTCTTTATTATAGTGGGGACTTATGGTGGCAGAGGTCGGATACGAGCCGAGATTCGTGTGGCGCTGATCACGAGGTGCAAGGTAAACTACGCTTGTCTCGGTGAAGTCTCCGGACACATGTGCCGGGAGTATGACGAAAGGTCAGTTTTTAATGTTGAGTATGACAGTTTGAATTTAGAGTTTTCCTTCTCCTCGATTAGTTGCCATGCCGAGGTTAAAGAGCCCGAAGTGATCTACTATTTACCGATAGCAGGAAAGAGAATAGTTAAATACGTATCTTTCCCAAAGATATATCGTCTAGGATTTGAACTTGGATCGCCGTGTTCCTTTTCTATACTAAATATAAGTATAAAAATTTTAAGGAAAGAAGATTTGATCTACTGATTTGAACGGCATGTCAATCTATTTGGGGTTATTTTATAGCAAGAGAGTAGGGAATCTCGTTCATTGTTTATATTCAAATTTTTGGAGTACTTGTTTCTTAAGAGTTTTTTTTTTTTCAGACAGTCCTATCTACTATATAATACTAATGATTTTCATTCAGATATATTTAATCCATGGAGCGGACCCTAAAAGGTACTAACAACTGCAGGTCCGAATGGACCTGGGAGTAATGGCAATGAAGGAGCACTTCACCCTGTCCAGAACATAAGAACTGGGGCTTCAACACTTAATGCAGTTTAGTGTCAAACCTTGAGCACTTTCATTAGGGTGTGTCTTATCCTTCTGCAAGGAGTACAGTCAACTTATTCTAAACCCTACTGACAGAGAGAGGGGATGGCGTAGTTTAAAATAATCAGACACGCCCGGGTTAAAACTAGAAACGTATCAGTGGCGAATTGATAAAGAGTTTTGACGAGCTTGAAGGATACACATCTGGAAAACCATTAAGAGTAGACACGGGATAGAGAACAGAAAAGGAGGTAGTTGGAAGACGAACGCGACAAGGTGAAGATACTCTGTTGGACAACAGCCACGACGATGTGAGAACAGCCGAAAGTTGCTGCCCCAATTTTGAAGTGAGTTCCGAAAAGGGGTTTCACGCCAGATGCGACGTTATGAAGACGAAACGAGCGAACAAGCTGGGTTAAAATTACAATAGAAACAGGAAAGATAATTCAAAGTCTGTGTCTGCTCTCTTTCTCACTCTCTCTCTCTCTCTCTCTTCTTATATCATTTTGTTTCTCTTTGTCTAGCTAACGCGGTCGACTCAGTATTCATACGGTGTTTCTCTCTTTCCAAGAACTACTAAAAAGTATAGTAGTGAGTAAGCTTTTGTATTAGCGAACCAAGATGGGGGTTTTGTATATTTATCACTTTTCTCACGGCGATGTTATCATATGGTCCGACTGACACTTAAGACGTTGCACAACACGCATAAACCTGTTTGACACGGGGGGATATAAATGTCTAGTAGTAGTAGTAATACAAACATCTATTGAGGCCGTACCAGCAAAACCTTCATTTGAACATCGTAGCTTTGCAAACTTCTATTTGTACCGTGTCATGTTACACCCGTCAGTGGCGCTAAATACTTGAGAAGTTTTTCTTTTCTTTTAAATACTCTGTCCCCTCATTAAGCCTAGTAAATTAAAAACCTAAATGATTCTCATAGTTAGATAGTATCCATGACTAGGATTTACACCTGTTAGACTGCACGTTTGTTCGATGGGTATCAATTTTATGTGCAATTGGTTGCTCCATCAGTTTTAGAAAGAGTTATTTTTCTTCGAAAGAGACAGTAATTTTAATATTTCTAGATCAACATTATGCAATAAAAGCTGTATATTATTTGGTATTTATCCCTGACCCTCTCTCGCCACTTCTCCCTATCGTTCATCGCCTCTGGCAGGTCTTCAGGGCTACATCCCGTATCCTCACATTTGCTGCTGTATGTATATTCGGGCTGCTTTTGCTCGGCCATATGTGGGGGTCCATAGGAGTACATCTCTTATGAGCTCGTCCCTGCATCTCCAGCAGTGTTCTGCATGTCTGGTTCATCTAACTTGGATAGTTTTCGTGATAGGAGGTAGGTGGCCGTATAGTTGGTGCTTGTGGGGTGTTGCCGCCAGGACTTGTTCAATATTGCTCGCGACATTCTTGTGTTATTGCCGTCTCGTTTCTTCTCCAGCCGTTTTGTTAACGTCCAAGTAGTGCATCCATATAGCAGTATCGACACAACCGCTGCCTGGAAGAAACTGCGTTTCATTTTATCGGTAAGTTCTGATTTCCATATTATCGATAGCTTATCTATAGCTGTCCATGCATTCATTAGTCGCGTATTCCACTTGAAATAATAAAATTCCTGGTATCTTTAGTTTTGAAGAAAATGAACTTTTATCTAAAAAAATGTTAGGGGTATACTTATATATGAGAGAATTTGTAGTACTTAACAATTTCCATTTTGATTGTATAATGTTTCATTAGAAATAATAAAATCGTTCTATCTTTGGTTTTGAAGTAAATAAACGTTTTATAAAAAGAATATCAGAGGTGTCATTATTTATGAGAGACACTGTAATATTTCATAATATCCATTTGGATTGTATAATGTTTCATTAGAAATAATAAAATCGTTCTATCTTTGGTTTTGAAGTAAATAAACGTTTTATAAAAAGAATATCAGAGGTGTCATTATTTATGAGAGACACTGTAATATTTAATAATATGCATTTGGATTGTATAATGTTTCATTAGAAATAATAAAATCGTTCTATCTTTGGTTTTGAAGTAAATAAACGTTTTATAAAAAGAATATCAGAGGTGTCATTATTTATGAGAGACACTGTAATATTTAATAATATGCATTTGGATTGTATAATGTTTCCTTAGAAATTATAAAATCCTTCTATCTTTGGTTTTGAAGTAAATAAACTTTTTATAAAAAGAATATCAGAGGTATCATTATTTATGAGAGACACTGTATTATGTAATAATATCCATTTGGATTGTATAATGTTCCATTAGAAATGATAAGATTCCTGGTATGTTTTGCTTTTGAAGAAAATTAACTTTTTATCTAAAAAAAATTGTTTGGGGTATTCTTATTTATTGGAGATACTGTAAGACTTAATAATATCCATTTGGATTGTATAATGTTCCACTTGAAATAATAAAATTCTGCTATCTTTGGTTTTGAAGTAAATTAACTTTTATCTAAAAAAATGTTTGGTGGTACGTATTTATGAGAGACACAATAAAACTTAATAATATCCATTTGGATTGTATAATGTTCCAATAGAAATAATAAAATCCTGCTAACTTTGGTTTTGAAGTAAATTAGACTTTCATTTAAAAAATTGTTACAAGAGTACTTGTCAATGGGAGACGCTATAATACTTAATAATATCCATTTGGATTGTATAATGTTTCATTAGAAATTATAAAATCGTTCTATCTTTGGTTTTGTAGTAAATTAACTTTTATCTAAAAAGAATATCAGAGGTGTCATTATTTATGAGAGACACTGTAATATCTAATAATATCCATTTGGATTGTATAATGTTTCATTAGAAATTATAAAATCGTTCTATCTTTGGTTTTGTAGTAAATTAACTTTTATCTAAAAAGAATATCAGAGGTGTCATTATTTATGAGAGACACTGTAATATTTAATAATATCCATTTGGATTGTATAATGTTTCATTAGAAATTATAAAATCCTTCTATCTTTGGTTTTGAAGTAAATAAACGTTTTATAAAAAGAATATCAGAGGTGTCATTATTTATGAGAGACACTGTAATATTTAATAATAAAAAATTGTTTGGGATATTCTTATTTATTGGAGATACTGTAAGACTTAATAATATCCATTTTGATTGTGTAATGTTCCACTTGAAATAATAAAATTCTGCTATCTTTGGTTTTGAAGTAAATTAACTTTTATCTAAAAAAATGTTAGGCGTATACTTCTTTCAGAGTGATGATCAGTTTCTCTATTTCTGAAGAACGCTTATGGTAGCTTTGTCCAATCAATGAAGAAAAAGTGACCCATTTTCTTTGATAAGCTGTTTCCCCCATATTGGAGCAGGAGAGAGTTCCGTAAATCCTAACTATTTGATTCTACTTCTTCCAATGTTCAAAGTATGAGAATTTGAATCCTTTGGATCCCTTAAGACTGTATCTTACTTGATTTTCACTTTACCTAGACTTTGCTTTTGCAGTTGCAGTATTTGACAGGTCAATTCCCTTCACACAATTTTGCTAGTCCAAAGATTTAGGTTGTGACTTGTTGCTCTATTGGTAATTAACTGACCGACTTTTTTCAAAAATTTTCGTCTTTTTTGTGTGATCTTCGTCTACATTTACAGTGTGCGGAAACAAAATAAGGAATTTTCTTGTAAAATAATTAACATTTCTATTATAAAACAAGACTAATTTCAATTTAAAAAAAAAAAAACAAAATAAGAAGATAGACAAAAAACAGTAAATTTACTCAATATGACCACCATTTTGTTTCAAATATTTTATAAACACACCTTCGAAACGATTTGCATGTCTTCAAAATAAATTCTTCAGACATTTTATTCAATTTCACCTCAATAGCAGCCTTTAGAGAATCAATATTTGGATGGGAAGTTGCAGGTATTTTTTCCAAAACGCCCCATGTAGCATAATCAAGGGGGTTAAGATCTGGGCTTGGTTTCAGCATTAAGCAAATCATAGATTCTTTGTTGTTTCATTTCTTGCGCACTCTTATTTTGCTGAACTTTAATGTAAAAGAATTGGAATAATAAAACTAATCAAGAAAATTTAGATTTATCGTGTTTTGTTTTTTTAAATTGGACTAATCAGAATAAAAAAAAAGTTTTAGAATTATTCTTATTTTGCTTTTACACCTTGTAAAGCAATAGTTTTCTGGATTTATTGTTTTGTGCTTGGAAAATAGCGAGGCACCAGAATCAGTGTTGATGAGATGTGGTCATTACATTATAAAAGCTAAACTTGTAAGGTACACAGCAAAAAACAAATACATTTCACAGTAGAAACAGGTTGTTAGAATTGCTTACCTACAAAGCAAGGGGTTCTGATTTAGACGTTATATTACAATTTTAACCTCATTCTTTACTAGTGACGGAAGTACTCGTGGTGTAATGGCTAACATGCAGGACTGCTATATCATGCTGGACTGCTATATCATGCTAAGTAAGTTCAAACTTCAGTCTTGTTACTATGTTCCCTTTCAGACTTGCCCAGTCAGCTGGGGCTGTAGAATACACCGACTTCTTCTTTGTACAGGGGTAAGGCCCATGCCCATGAGTGTTGTAGATATGACATTAAACAATCTGATGGTGAGACTTCAATAATGCTGGAGCTTTTGGGAATTCAGAGTACCCCTTCATTGCCATTGCTTCCCGGTCCACTCTTGCTTGGAGTAGAAGCACCTGACAGTGTCCTGTCTATTGGTCAAATAGAATTAAACTGTGTACATATGCTAAACTGAATTGTTTGAAATAGAACCGTTTTGACATTGAAACTGTTTACTTATGCTAAACTGAATTGTTTGAAATAGAACTGTTTATATATAAAAAAATGGATTTGGCATTAAATAACCAACTATGGTTGACATGCCATAAAACCAAACCAAAAAAAAAAAATAAAAGGTTATCAGAGTGGACCTTGGAGTAATGCCAATGAAGTACTGTTTGGTTTGGTTTCTTTGTTTTAATGCCATATTCATCTTCATAGTTTTTTAATGTCAAAGCCTTCCTTGTAGAAGTTCTTTTTCAAACAATTCAGTTTAGCATGAGCACACCATTTAGTTCTATTTGACCCATAGATAAAACCCTATCAGGTGCTACCACTACAGGCCAGAGTAGACCTGGGAGCAATGGCAGTGAAAGGGTACTCCACAAAGCCCCAGCATTACTGAAGCCTCATCATCACATTCAAAGTGTCACCGACAGGGCATTATATATTTTTTTCTGTGTGTGAGATATCAAACATAAAACTTTTGGGTGTTGGCAGATGGCATTAACCACTCAGCTTCGATCAGAGAGCCCCTCTTGTGCTGAGTAATTCAGGTTATGGCTTGACCCTTTATTCTGCACCAATAATAAATCTATTTCTTAGTTGAACCAGAGAGTAGCATGCTCACTCCACTTTCTATATATAAATCTAAGCATGTCAGTTTACCTTCTTCTTCTTCTTCTTCTTCTTATTATTATTATTATTATTATTATTATTATTATTATTATTATTATTATTCTGTGTTTACTTTTTCTCAGCTTTTCTTTTCTTTTTTTTTTCTCTGTTTTAAGACTGCGAGGTGATTTGTTTGCCCATTTTTAGACAGGAAATAAATTACGATTTCCACCTGCCTTGCCTTTTGTACAGGCACAAAACGAAACCCACAACAATACACAGGTATAGAGAACAATTTTCAGATATACGAATAAACAGAACAGATATACCTGTATTTATGCAGATGGGAAAATAACTATTCATGCATTTTTATTTCCTAAAAGCATCTATCGCTTTATTTATCTCATTCTGTTCATATCTGTCTGTCTGACTCAGTCAGTAGAGCTAAATCAGTCCATTCTTATCTATCTTTGTTCCTTATCTATCTATCTCTGTCTATATCTAGCTATTAAACTATCTCCAACTGTTCATATCTATCTGTCCAACTCAGTCAGAAGAGCTAAATCAGTCCAATCTTATCTATCTATCTTTGTCCATTATCTATCTCTATCTGTCTATATCCACATTTACCCAACCCCTCCGCTCGGGCAGGATATGACAAAGGTCAATTTTTTAAGCAGAGTTTAACAGGTTTAAATTCAGAGTTTTCCTTCTCCTAGACTAGTTGCCTCCCCAAGGCTAAAGAACCTAGTCTGCCCTACTATTTACCCATAGCTGGAGGGAGAATAATTGGATTCATACCTTTCCCAAGGGTATTAGCGCAATGTGAAATGCAATCAGGTTCGGCCAGGATTTGAACTCGTGTCACCGTGTACATTTCCTACGACGATAACCATTACACCACGGGTACCTCCCAAAATTTCATCTATCTGTCTATATATATCTATTAAACTATCTTCAACTGTTCATATCAATCTCTCTATCTGTCATCTGTGCTTTCTCAGTTACTTCATATCTATCAATCTCCCTATCTGTCATCTGTGCTTCCTTAGTTACTTCATATCTATCAATCTCTCTATCTGTCATCTGTGCTTTCTCAGTTACTTCATATCTATCAATCTCCCTGTCTGTCATCTGTGCTTTCTCAGTTACTTCATATCTATCAATCTCCCTATCTGTCATCTGTGCTTCCTTAGTTACTTCATATCTATCAATCTCTCTATCTGTCATCTGTGCTTTCTCAGTTACTTCATATCTATCAATCTCCCTGTCTGTCATCTGTGCTTTCTCAGTTACTTCATATCTATCAATCTCCCTATCTGTCATCTGTGCTTCCTTAGTTACTTCATATCTATCAATCTCTCTATCTGTCATCTGTGCTTTCTCAGTTACTTCATATCTATCAATCTCCCTATCTGTCATCTGTGCTTTCTCAGTTACTTCATATCTATCAATCTCCCTATCTGTCATCTGTGCTTCCTTAGTTACTTCATATCTATCAATCTCTCTATCTGTCATCTGTGCTTTCTCAGTTACTTCATATCTATCAATCTCCCTGTCTGTCATCTGTGCTTTCTCAGTTACTTCATATCTATCAATCTCTCTATCTGTCATCTGTGCTTTCTCAGTTTACTTCATATCTATCAATTTCCCTGTCATCTGTGCTTTCTCAGTTACTTCATATCTATCAATCTCTCTATCTGTCATCTGTGCTTTCTCAGTTTACTTCATATCTAGCAATCTCTCTATCTGTCATCTGTGCTTTCTCAGTTACTTCATATCTATCAATCTCTCTATCTGTCATCTGTGCTTTCTCAGTTTACTTCATATCTATCAATTTCCCTGTCATCTGTGCTTTCTCAGTTACTTCATATCTATCAATCTCTCTATCTGTCATCTGTGCTTTCTCAGTTTACTTCATATCTATCAATCTCTCTATCTGTCATCTGTGCTTTCTCAGTTACTTCATATCTATCAATCTCTCTATCTGTCATCTGTGCTTTCTCAGTTACTTCATATCTATCAATCTCCCTATCTGTCATCTGTGCTTTCTCAGTTACTTCATATCTATCAATCTCTGCATCTGTCATCTGTGCTTTCTCAGTTACTTCATATCTAACAATCTCTCTATCTGTCATCTGTGCTTTCTCAGTTACTTCATATCTATCAATCTCTCTATCTGTCATCTGTGCTTTCTCAGTTACTTCATATCTATCAATCTCTTTATCTGTCATCTGTGCTTTCTCAGTTACTTCATATCTATCAATCTCTGCATCTGTCATCTGTGCTTTCTCAGTTACTTCATATCTATCAATCTGTGCATCTGTCATCTGTGCTTTCTCAGTTACTTCATATCTATCAATCTCTGCATCTGTCATCTGTGCCTTCTCAGTTACTTCATATCTATCAATCTCCCTATCTGTCATCTGTGCTTTCTCAGTTACTTCATATCTATCAATCTCTGCATCTGTCATCTGTGCTTTCTCAGTTACTTCATATCTATCAATCTGTACATCTGTCATCTGTGCTTTCTCAGTTACTTCATATCTATCAATCTCTGCATCTGTCATCTGTGCTTTCTCAGTTACTTCATATCTATCAATCTCCCTATCTGTCATCTGTGCTTTCTCAGTTACTTCATATGTATCAATTTCTCCATCTGTCATCTGTGCTTTTTCAGTTACTTCATATCTATCAATCTCCCTATCTGTCATCTGTGCTTTCTCAGTTACTTCATATCTATCAATCTCTCTATCTGTCGTCTGTGCTTTATCAGTTACTTCATATCTATCAATCTCTCTATCTGTCATCTGTGCTTTCTCAGTTACTTCATATCTATCAATCTCTCTCTCAGTCATCTGTGCTTTCTCAGTTACTTCATATGTATCAATCTCTCTATCTGTCGTCTGTGCTTTCTCAGTTACTTCATATCTATCAATCTCTCTAACGGTCATCTGTGCCTTCTCAGTTACTTCATATCTATCAATCTCCCTATCCGTCTTCTGTGCTTTCTCAGTTACTTCATATCTATCAATCTCTGCATCTGTCATCTGTGCTTTCTCAGTTACTTCATATCTATCAATCTGTGCATCTGTCATCTGTGCTTTCTCAGTTACTTCATATCTATCAATCTCTGCATCTGTCATCTGTGCTTTCTCAGTTACTTCATATCTATCAATCTCTCTATCTGTCATCTGTGCTTTCTCAGTTACTTCATATCTATCAATCTCCCTATCTGTCATCTGTGCTTTCTCAGTTACTTCATATCTATCAATCTCCCTATCTGTCATCTGTGCTTTCTCAGTTACTTCATATGTATCAATTTCTCCATCTGTCATCTGTGCTTTTTCAGTTACTTCATATCTATCAATCTCCCTATCTGTCATCTGTGCTTTCTCAGTTACTTCATATCTATCAATCTCTCTATCTGTCGTCTGTGCTTTATCAGTTACTTCATATCTATCAATCTCTCTATCTGTCATCTGTGCTTTCTCAGTTACTTCATATCTATCAATCTCTCTCTCAGTCATCTGTGCTTTCTCAGTTACTTCATATGTATCAATCTCTCTATCTGTCGTCTGTGCTTTCTCAGTTACTTCATATCTATCAATCTCTCTAACGGTCATCTGTGCCTTCTCAGTTACTTCATATCTATCAATCTCCCTATCCGTCTTCTGTGCTTTCTCAGTTACTTCATATCTATCAATCTCTCTACCTGTCATCTGTGCTTTCTCAGTTACTTCATATCTATCAATCTCCCTATCTGTCATCTGTGCTTTCTCAGTTACTTCATATCTATCAATCTTTCTATCTGTCGTCTGTGCTTTCTCAGTTACCTCATATCTATCAATCTCCCTATCTGTCATCTGTGCTTTCTCAGTTACTTGATATCTATCAATCATTCTATCTGTCGTCTGTGCTTTCTCAGTTACCTCATATCTATCAATCTCCCTATCTGTCATCTGTGCTTTCTCAGTTACTTCATATCTATTTAATCTCTCTCTTAGTCATCTGTGCTTTCTCAGTTACTTCATATCTATCAATCTCTCTATCTGTCATCTGTGCTTTCTCAGTTACTTGACATCTATCAATCTCCCTATCTGTCATCTGTGCTTTCTCAGTTACCTCATATCTATCAATCTCTCTATCCGTCATCTGTGCTTTATCAGTTACTTCATATCTATCAATCTCTCTATCCGTCATCTGTGCTTTCTCAGTTACTTCATATCTATCAATCTCTCTATCTGTCATCTGTGCTTTCTCAGTTACTTCATATCTATCAATCTCTCTATCCGTCATCTGTGCTTTCTCAGTTACTTCATATCTATCAATCTTTCTATCTGTCGTCTGTCCTTTCTCAGTTACCTCATATCTATCAATCTCTCTACCTGTAATCTGTGCTTTCTCAGTTACTTCATATATATCAATCTCCCTATCTGTCATCTGTGCTTTCTCAGTTACTTCATATCTATCAATCTCCCTATCTGTCATCTGTGCTTTCTCAGTTACTTCATATCTATCAATCTCTCTATCTGTCATCTGTGCTTTCTCAGTTACTTCATATCTATCAATCTCCCTATCTGTCATCTGTGCTTTCTCAGTTACCTCATATCTATCAATCTCTCTACCTGTCATCTGTGCTTTCTCAGTTACTTCATATCTATCAATCTCCCTATATTATCTAAATCTGTCTGTATCCATCAATTAAACTATCTCCATATGTCTGTCTGATTTTCCATCGTTGACTGCTGATTGACTGCTTGGGTTGAAAACTTTAATCATCATATATTTTTCAGATGCCTATGCACTTTTCCTACATAATTCACATGGTATTTCTGCTGTCTTTTGTTTACCTTAAGACTCAGGTGCACATCCTATTTTTAAATCTATGAACCAGCACGGCCCATCCAAGGTCAATATGTTACATACATACATACATACATACATACATACATATATATATATATATATATATATATATATGATGGTTTTTAATAAATAAGGTTGGCTAGTTGTTTATATGGTGTATCAACCTTTTTCGTGTTATTTAATGCCAAATTAAATTTCAAACAATTCAGTTTAGTATAAGTATAGCTTTTGTTTACAAACTGTTAAATGTCAAAACAGTACTCAGTTTCATTGTCAAAAACAGTTCTGCTCCAAATAATTCAGTTTAATATAATACACAGTTCAAATGTCAAAGTGGTTCTATTTCTAGCAATTCAATTTAGCATAAGTTTACAGTTTAGTTCTATTTATATTCATATCTATCCACTATAAACTGTTCATATCTATCGACTATAGATGGTTCATATCTATCCACCCCAGTCTCTTCATATCTATCCACAATAGACTGTTCATATCTATCTACTATAGACCCTTCATATCTATCCACTGTTGACTGTACATATTTTTCTACTACAGTCTGTTCATATCAATCCATCATAGTCTCTTCATATTTATTATATTTTTTATTATTTACTCTTTGTGAGTTTTTCACATCAGTGTTAGCTGATGGTCTTTCACTGGAGTTTGAGTGACAGCAAGTCTCCTCAAGTCTCCAGGACCCTCCTCAATAATGCAGTAGTCTGGATGACCTCCACTTGTCCTCTTATTTCGAGGTCCTCCAGTCCCTTCATTAATCCTTCAATGATTGTACCAAGAGCACCAATTACAACTGGTGTAAGCGTTACTTTCATGTTCCACAGTATTTTCAATTTCCGAGCAATGTTAAGGTATTTATCCTTCTTTTCACTTTCTTTCAGTTTAACTCTGTGGTCAGCAAAGTCCACAATTTTTTCAAGTTATCTTTTTTTTTGTTGATTATTATAAGGTTTGGTCATCTGTCTAAGATTAGGTAATCCATTTGAATGTCAAAATCCCAGAGGAGTTTGTGTGTGTCATTCTCCTGGACAGATTCTGGGTTGTGCATATACCATTTGCTTGTATGGTCAAATTTCAATTTCTTGCACAATTCCCAGGAGATCACTTTGTCCGCCCTGTCATGTCTAGTCTTATACTTTTTCTGTGCTAATTTGCTGCTTTCGCTTATTATGTGATTGATGGTTTTGTCTCTATCCTCACATAACCTACAGTTGCTGTTTTTTTGCATCATCTTCTTCCTCTTCTTCTTCTTCTTCTTCTTCTTCTTCTTCTTATTATTATTATTATTATTATTATTCACTTCTGTCTTTTCCTTTTTCTTTGTTATCATCTTCAATTTCTACATCTCCATTCCATTCACCACAATTTTAGTTTTCCTATGATTATTATTTCTTACCCTCTGAGTTTTTAACATCAGTTTTAACTTGTGGTCTAAGCAGCAGAAAAGTCTTCTCAGGTCTCCAGGACTCTTCTCAGAGTCTAAAATATACTGTTGTCTAGATAGTCTTGATTCTTTTTTTTTTTTATTTCTAATTCTTTCATTCTTTTTCCTGGTGCCTCTTGTCTATTCCAAGTACACCCACTACAATTGGTATCACTGTTGTTACCTTCATGTTCCACTGTTTCTTTGCAATATAATTAAGATTTGTAATTAATTTTATTAGTTAATTATTTTATTTGTAGTAATAAATTGTGAGTTGGCTAAAATCTTTCAGTTGAAGTGTAACTCACATGCGAAAGGTCAAATGGTGCACATGTTTCAGGATATGGGGTTGACAGGGTGTTTTAAAATCCATGGCGGACAGGATGTCGAAAATAAACACATTGAATGCAATGATAGCTGATTTAGCTGTTGGGTTTATGGAAAGGTTTTAATGACACGTGTTCATATCATCGTTAATTGAGGAGAAAAAATAATATATCATATAAGCAAGGTAATTTAGCTGTCAGTTCAGAGAATCAGGTCGGTTGGAGACAGTCAGTAAAGCTGCGCTGTGAGATTCAGGTTAAAAGACGGGTGGCACTGCTGAGGAATGATAAAAAGCAAATTTGGTGTTTTGATCGGTTGCCTCTCACAAATGAGACCTTTTGTGTTTCTAATAACATAACTTGATCCTTTCAGTCTACCTTTCTCTCTCATTTTGGTTGACCACTATGTTGAAATGTTGCTGTCTGCCAATAAATTTTCATATATGAAACAACTAGGTCTGTCTTGTATTTTAATAAATATAACATATACTTTGAGAAATGTAACATATACTTTGAGAAATGTAACATATACTTTGAGAAATATAACATATATTTTAATAAATGTAATATATACTTTGAGAAATGTAACATATACTTTGAGAAATGTAACATATATTTTAATAAATGTAACATATACTTTGAGAAATGTAACATATACTTTGAGAAATGTAACTTATATTTTAAGAAATGTGACATATATTTTAAGAAATGTAACGTATATTAAGAAAAACGTAACATATATTTAGAGAAATGTCATATTTTGAGAAATATAACATATATTTTAAGAAATGTAACATCTTTAGTTCTCTAGCAAGATCCAAGTATTTGTTTTTCTTTCTGTTTTTTTTTTTTATTTTTTTTTTTTTTATTTCCTCTATATAATCCACTGAAACAGTATAATACACAACAAGTTCTTTTCTTGTTAATTAATGCTAGTTCTGGTCTTCTGGTCAAGATTTAAGCATCAGTTTGTATCTCAAATTCCTGGAGAATTATATATTTTACTATATATATATATATATATATATATATAGGGTGTCCCAAAAATGTATACACATTAAGAATAATTGTAAATGTAGTGTTTAGTTAGAATTTTATTATTTTAAATGTGTAAAAATATTTTACAAGTATCATTTTATTATTTTTTCACTGCCTGTTCTGAAACTGACGCCCATTTTGATCCAGACACTGCTGACAATGCCAAGCAATGGAATTGCACACATCATGAAACAATTCCCTTGGTATTTGGGCGCATTCATGCTCAATAGCCTCTCTTAATTCAGCGCCTGTTGCAGGTTTTGAAGAGTAGAGAAGACTTTGAAAATGAGGAGTTTTATTTTCAGGAAGATGGGGCACCCCCACATTATAGATAGATATGAACAGGCTGAAATAGATAAGATAGATAGATAGATAGATTGATAGATAGATAATTAAGAAAATGAGATAGATAGATAGATAGATAGATAGATAGATAGATAGATAGATATGAACAGGCTGAGATAGATAGATAGATAGATAGATAGATTGAATTGAACAGACTTTGATTGATAGATAGATTGATAGATAGATATGAACAGGCTAAGATAGATAGATAGATAGATAGATAGATAGATAGATATGAACAGGCTGAGATAGATAGATAGATAGATAGATAGATAGATAGATTGAATTGAACAGACTTTGATTGATAGATAGATAGATAGATAGATAGATAGATAGATAGATAGATAGATAGATAGATAGATATGAACAGGCTAAGATAGATAGATAGATAGATATGAACAGGCTGAGATAGATAGATAGATAGATAGATAGATAGATTGAATTGAACAGACTTTGATAGGTAGATAGATAGATAGATAGATATGAACAGGCTAAGATAGATAGATAGATAGATAGATATGAACAGGCTGAGATAGATAGATAGATAGATAGATAGATAGATAGATAGATAGATAGATTGAATTGAACAGACTTTGATTGATAGATAGATAGATAGATAGATATGAACAGGCTAAGATAGATGGATAGATAGATAGATTGAATTGAACAGACTTTGATAGATAGATAGGTAGATAGATAGAAACAAAAGAAACAGTATGTTCTTTTAAACATTATCAGTCAATATTAATTTTTTGATAAACAAAGACAAAAATAGATTAATTCATAAACTCCAAATACCTTGACCTGGAAAAATATTCCTTTCTTATTTACTCTCCATAACACTCACCTGGAAAAAAAACAGAACGAGAAAAGAAGGTTAAAGATAATCATGTTTTTTTTAAGAATTTCTTGAATAGCAAAAACAATAAAATATTTTGGTTCTTATAACCTATAAAAAACATCCATTTATTATTTTCAACCCCTGTCAAGTTTTATAATGGGTCTAAAAGCCTTTTACTGTGCCTACAACCTGGGTGGTAATGTAATTATGGGGGAGTGCTTTATTCATTTCTTCTTTAGCTGCACATTATGGAAAAAGAGGAATTATGAATATGTTTTTGCATATTGTCTTTATTTCTGCTATAAATTTTTCCAGTGTTTTATCCCCAAAATACTATTTTTTTTCCATCTTATTGTTTCTTTTTATTATAAGGTTGATACATTTTTCATGATTCTAATTGTTTTTTGCTTTTTATAACATTGTGAGTAAATTTTATGCCATTCATCAATCTCATGAGACTCCATGGATCTGAGTCTGAATTTTGGCTACCCCGAACTAATTCGGTGTGCGCTGGTTATTATAGCATAAAGTCTTTTTATTCTCTCTCATATTTGTATGAGCGCCCACCCTTGTATTGCCCAGTCGGCGGGGGCAGTAGAATACACCGACTGCTTCTCTGCAGAGGGTTAAGACCCCCCCATGAGTGTCCTGGATATGACACTAAACAGTCTGATGGTGACGTTCCAGCAGTGCTGGAGCTTTGCGGAATGCAGAGTACCCCTTCATTACCATCATTCCCAGGTCCACTCTGGCCCGGAGTGGTAGCACCTGATAAGGGTCCTATCTATGGGTTAAATAGAACTAAACTGTGCTTCATTCACTATACTGATTTTTGCATTTAAACGGCATATTTATGCTAAACTGAATTGTTTAAAATAGAACTGTTTTGACATGGGAACTGTGTACTAGTACTGAAATGAATAGCTCAAAATAGAACTGTTTTGACGTCTAAACTGTGTACTTATGCTGAACTGAACTATCTGAAATAAAACTGTTTGACATTTAACTCTGTGTATTGCCCAGTCAGCTGGGGCAGTAGAATACACTGACTGCACCTCTGCAGAGGGGTAAAACACCCCCTAACGAGTGTCCTGGATATGACACTAAACAATCTGATGGTGAGGTTCCAGCAGTGCTGGAGCTTTGGAGAATACGGAGTACCCCTTCATTGCCATTGCTCCCAGGTCCACTCTGGCCCGGAGTGGTCGCACCTGATAGGGCCCTATCTATGGGTTAAATAGAACCAACAGCATATTTATGCTAAAATGAATTATTTGACTAAACAGAATAGCTTGAAATAGAAATGTTTTCGACAATTAAACCGTACTTACATTTAAACTGTGTGCTTATGCTTAACTGAATTATTTCAAATAGAACTGTTTTTTGACATTAAAACTGTATTTACACAACTGAATTGTTACATATAACTGCTTGAATAATTTGAAATGGAAATGTTTTTGACAATTAAACTGTGTGCTTATGCTAAACTGAATCATTTTAAATAGAACAGATTATTTACATAAAAATGGATTTGGCATTAAATAACCTACAAAGGTTGATATGCCATAAAACCCAACAAACCAACCAACCATCACTCTGTTGTTTAAGTAATTTACTAAGCTTTTTGCTTAGATATGTCCACAGGCCGTATGAATGGGGCACTCGATGAGACTCGAACTCACTCATGAAGGTTTGGCAGTCTAGCTTGCAAACCATTATGCCACCTGAGACGCCGTAGCCAGGGTAGAGTCACCAGGCAAATAAAGACATTTTTCAGTCAGAATAAAAAATCTTAGACAAAAATGTAGTGCATTTTTTTCCTTTATTTTTCCAAACAAATTCAGAATAAAAGGTCATACGGTCGTTTTCTTTCGTTGTTTATTAGATTCGTGTCTTGTTGTCTTTTCTGTAACTTAATAATTCTGATAATGTTACAAGTGGATGAAGATGCAACGAAATTAACATAAAAATGGATTTGGCGTTAAATAACCTACAAAGGTTGATATACCATAAAACCCAACAAAACAAACCAAACCGCCCGTGTAATTAAAAAACCCAGACCCAATTTAATAAGAAGGCCAGACAGAGCAAATCCACCCTCAAACTTTTGATGGTCCCTTTTTTTGACAGCTTTGTAATGATCTACATGCACTGGGTTCCCACTGGATAGACAGTCAACAAGGAATATAATGTTGAGGTTTTAAGGGAGTTCAGAGAGAGATTCCTTGGGAAGAGGCCAGTACTCTTCAAATCAGGTCAGTGGCATTTCCAGCAGGACAATGCACCAGTCCAAAACTCCATCCCTGTCACAGACTATTTGACCAAGATGGGCATCAAGACAATTTCTCACCCTCTCAGTAGTCCAGACCTTGCTCCCTGTGACTTTTGGTTATTCCCTAAGCTCAAGAAAAACCTTAGAAGCTGTCGTTATGTGACAATTGAGGAGTTGAAAGAGGCTGTGATGAAGGTCTTTGACACACTCACACAAGAGGACTTCCATGGGCCCTCCAGGGGTTGTTGGAACGGTACAACAAGTGCATTGCAGCCAGAGGATATTACTTCGAAGGGGACTAGAGTTTCACGAGTGTACTATCAATAAAAGTGCTCATACAAAAAAAGGTCTGGAAACTTATTTTACTAGCCTTGTATCTAATGTATATGTATAAACAAGATTTGACATTACATAACCAACCATGGTTGATATGCCATAAAACCCAACCAACAAGAGACAGATGGACAGAGATAGATTGCTCCATCACTTTGCTATTGAGCACTTTTAGATTTCATAACTTGCTAGTCAGTTAATTTGATTTTCCTTTCTAAATATAAGTGTTTTTGACTGATCATGTCTTTATTGGCTTTGTATATATAATGTGTATTTAGGCAGCTTATTTGGCTTTAGATATATTTCATTAAACATGACAGAAAAGGATTGATTATTCAGATTTTTTATGAAGTATTTCCTGTCGAAGATTAAAATGCCACAAACGTGGATCATTTATTTTCATTCATTTATTCATTGTCAAGCTTTTGTTGGTTTCCACAATGCCACAGAGACTTACATCATTCATCAATAGTCAAGAGTCGATGATGTCGACTCTTCAGTTTATCCAAGTTATGGCATTGTTCTCTGGATTTTCCCCGCTGTACGCTGGACAGACATTCAGCATGTTGTTTTGATACATGGGTCGATTTATCAGACTCAAGTCCAAAAATCCCTTAAGTCACTCTTGAGAACATCTTTGAAGTGCCTTCCTTCAGGATACCATGGAATATGTATTTACCCAAACCCTCCACCGCAAGCTGGATACAACACAGGGTCAATTTTTTCAGCAGAATACAAAACCGACTGAATTGGACAGTCATTGATTTCATCAAGGAATCTGAGAGAAAATACACGACCAGACTGGCATATATAAAGCTCGCCACAAATTTCCGGTTTGGTTTAGTGTTCTTTGTTAAATGGCATATCAACCTTTTTGGAATATTTAATGCCAGTGATTGTGAAAATAGACTCAAGAACCATATCAAACTGAACCCACCTAGTAGTAAGTAAAGATGGCAACTGTAGTCGAGGGCGACCAGAAGGCTCCCTTTACAATAGCTGCTACACCTGGGTGTAGGGGAGAGCGCTACTCCTTTCCCAGGATTGCTCCACTTTACCCTTGATACACACTTTATATTGCTGAGTGTTAAGCAAGGAGGTATCAAGTACCATTTTTAAAGTCTTTGGTACGACATGACTTGGGATTGAACCCCAGTTTCTCAGACTATTGGTAAACACTCTACCCTCTTGGCCAAATCCCCCAAAATTTGGCTCTCTCAGCTTATGCTGCTGAATACACTTACTGCATCTCTGCAGACAGATAAGACAAGTGTCTTGGATATGATACTAAACAATCTGATGCTGAGGCTCCAATAATGCTGGAGCTTTAGGGAATGTGGAGTAGCCCTTCATTGCCATCGCTCCCGGGTCCACTCTGGCCTTGAGTGGTAGCACCTGCTGGGTCCTATCTATGGGTCAAATAGAACTAAACTGTGTTATTACACTAAACTGAATTGTATGAAAATAACTGTTTTTACTTTTAACTGTGTTTAAATTGTGTACATATGCTAAACTGAATTGTTTGAAATAGAACTGTTTTGACATTTATCAGTGTAAACAAAAACTATACTTATACTAAACTGAATTGCTTGAAACCTTTATCAAAATGACATAATTCAACGTTAAATGACAAAAAAAGGTTGATATGCTGTAAAACAAAACAACCAACCTCCCAAATTAGTGTCAGCCCCCCAATTTTTTTTTGTTTTAATGGCATATGAACCTTTGTCTGTTATCTAATGCCAGTGCCATCCTTGATGAAAAATAGCAGTAACACTATTTTACCAATACCTGAGGGGAGATAAGAGAGATCATAACTTCCCAAGGGCATTAGTCTAAAAGTGAGTGCAATAGCATGGCTGGAGTCTGAATTCCTACTATCAGACGAAAAATTGCCAATGGCTAACAGTTATGACCTCACAGCTAAAAACATCTTTTTTATTGGAAAAAACTCCTTTTGATTTCAAGAATCCAATTTTAAAAAATTAGGACTTATTTTAGGGTGGACTCACGAGGGAGATTGAGGGAGATTCAATTTGCCATGCAAATGTTTTTTTTAAAAAAACGAATCCTGACTGGGTCTTATAGAAAATCTCAAATCTATCCACATGTATGTGCAGTTGAGCTGTTTGGGGCAGTATTCATGATAGGTTTGCCACGATGCTATTCTGGTAAAGAGTTACCTTCATCAACCATCGGTACAACACAATCAGTAATTATTGGGCGGTTTAAGTACCTGTGACCATGCAACTCTCTGCCTGCTGGAAGAGCTAGTTGAGCATCAGCTTGATTTTGGTCCCCAGCTCACACAACATGATTATGGTTCGATTGTATTGGGTTCCAGAAAATAATAGAATCTTGTGTATTTCTCTCAGAAATTATGTTACTGCTAGATTTTATTTCTCTGACATACCATTGTTGAAGACTAAACAGAGTGGTCTCCCTAGTCACAGTGTTTCACGAACTCTCCCACAGCATGAGCCCCTTGTGGTCATGTGATAAGGTGAACCAGGGAATCCCCTTCTTTCACAAAATCGACTTGAGAAGAGCAGATGTGGTAGTTTGCCCTTCCACAGTGGGCTAATGGGGCCTCTCTTGTTTATTTTCCTGACCTGAGGAAAGAAAGAGTTTTCTGCCTTTTTGCTGAATGGACTTTTCCATTTGTTCCTTGAATGTTTGTGACTCTTGTATAGCCTAGGACAGGAACTTAGTTCCCTACTCGTATTGTGCACAAATAAATGTCATGTCATATTAATTGACTTGTCCTGTTTCCTATGGAATATTCTGTGTTATGTTACTCTCTTTGGGATAGCTTAATGCGTCATAAGAAACGGGATATTATCTATGAGTCAACACCTCGTTAAAAACTTATCCATAGATTCCTTAATGATACTGGTTGACTGAAAACATTTCTTAATTGACTTGTTCTGTTTCCTATGGAATATTCTGTGTTAGGTTACTCTCTTTGGGATAACCTAATGCATTATACATATTTACCAACCCCTCCGCTCGGGCAGGATATGACACAAAGTCAATTTTTTTAGCAGAATTTAACAGGTTTGAATTAAGAGTTTTCCTTCTCCTAGACTAGTTGCCTAACCAAGGCTGAAGAACCTAGTCTCCCTACTATTTTGCCCATAGCTGGAGGGAGAATAATTGGATTCATACCTTTCCCCGGGGTATTAGTGCAATGTGAAATGCAATCAGTCTTGTCCAGGATTTGAACTCGTGTCGCCGTGTCCAGTTCGTATGACAATAACCATTACACCACGTGCACCTCCAAATGCGTTATAAGAAATGGGGTGTTATCCACGGATTAACACCTAATTAAATCTTATACCATCTATGACAGACATTTTCGATTTCTCTGGTTTGTTGAGGTAGAGTTAAACATCTCTAAAAAAATAATCAAAAGGAATTTTCCTAAAAACAAAACAAGAAAAGAAAATTGGCAGTGTTCCCCACTGGTTCTCAATGGTCAAGAAATGTAAAAGCTTTCGAATTTTTTATAAGCACTGGTCAGGACGCATTTTAAAAGACATTTACATGTCAAATTGAAACGCCCTCTGTAAATCCCTCAAAATAGTGCCAGTCTCAACATTTTTTAAAATCAGATTCTTTGGTACTTAATCAATAGCAATGCAAAGAAATCTTTTTATAAAGACATTTTCACCATGGATTTGTTTGCTTGTTTTTAATGGTACATCAACCTTCTTGGGTTATTTAATGCCAAATCCACTCTTCGAGAAGATCAGTAGCAGTACTATTTAACCTAAAGCTGGGAGGATAAGGGGGTTCATACCTTTCCCAAGGGAGTTTGTCCAGAAGTGAACGTAATAGGGCGACTGGAGTTCGAACTCGCTTACTACGATTCCGCAGTCCAGCACTTTAACCATTACACAACAAGGATACCCCCACTGACTATGTGGTGGCAACTCTTGACCTTTGCCAGAAATCGGAGTTAAAATCCAATTCTCTTATCATATTTACCAACCCCTCCGTTCGGGCAGGATATGACACAAAGTCAATTTTTAAGCAGAGTTTAACAGGTTTTAATTCAGAGTATTCCTTCTCCTAGACTAGTTGCCTCACTAAGGCTGAAGAATCCAGTCTGTCCTACTATTTGCCCATAGCTGGAAGGAGAATTGTTGGATTCATACCTTTCCCAATGGTATTAGTGCTATGTGAAATGCCATCAGTGTCATCGAGGATTTGAACTTATGTTGCTGTGTCCATTTCCTATGACGATAACCATTACACCACGGGCACATCCAATTCTCTTAAACTAGAAATGAAAGGTTGCTAGATTCAACGAAAAATTGAGGTTTGATTTAGTTTCTTTGTTGAATGGTATATCAAACTTTGTGGGTTATCAAATGCCAAAACCATCCTCTTAGAAGAACCGTAGGTTTAGGTTTGGTTTGGTTTTATGGCATATCAACCTTTATAGGTTATTTAACGCCAAATCCATTTTTATGTAAATAATCTGTTCTATTGAAAACAGTTCAGTTTAGCATAAGTACACAGTTTAATTGTCAAAAACATTTCCATTTCAAATTATTCAAGCAGTTATATGTAACAATTCAGTTAAGTGTAAATACAGTTTTAATGTCGAAAAGCAGTTCTATTTGAAATAATTCAGTTAAGCATAAGCACGCAGTTTAAGTGTAAGTATGGTTTAATTGTCAAAAACATTTCTATTTCAAGCTATTCAGTTTACTCAATTCATTTTAGCATAAGTATGCTGTTAGTTCTATTTAACCCATAGATAAGGCCCTATCAGGTGCTACCACTCCGGGCCAGAGTGGACCTGGGAGTAATGGCAATAAAGGGGTACTCCGCATTCCCCAATGCTCCAGCACTGCTGGAACCTCACCATCAGATTGTTTAGTGTAATATACAGGACACTCGTTGGGGGCGTCTTACCCCTCTGCAGAGAAGCAGTCAGTGTATTCTACTGCCCCAGCTGACTGGGCAAAGAAGAACCGTAGTGATACTATTTAAGGTTTCTTTGTTTAATGGCATATCAACCTTTGTGAGTTATTTAATGCCAAAGCCATCCTTGTAGAAGAACAATAGTGATACTATTTTAGGTTTCTTTGTTTAATGACATATCAACATGTTGTATTGTGGCTTGTACCACCTGACTTCCGGTATCACGGTTGTATAAAAGACACCATGTCTCTTAAGATAGAAAGACAAAGACAGACAGAAGCAGAAGCAGAGACAGAAACGCTCTGAAAGACGTCAGTAGAAGACCAACTTTGGACGTAACACTAACAGTGAGTCACTTATAATATTAGTCGGACTGTACCACTTGAGTTAATAAATAAGTAGCTGTTTCACTGTGTGATACCATGATACAACACAACCTTTGTGGGTTATTAAATGCTAAAGCCATCCTTGTGGAAGGACTGTAGTGGTACATATTTAACCCATAACTGAGAAAAATAGAAGTGGTTTTGGATGAAAAAGTGCATAGTATACTCAACAGTCTACAGTATAATATGACAGTTGAAGATGGAACACTAGGCCTATAAATAAACAAAAACTATGCTCTGCTACCAGATGTTAATTCTTGCATCCAACAAATCCTCCTGAGCTACATGCCTTACAATTTTCCCATGCTGGTTGGGAAAGAGATAGATTCATGTCTTATTCTGAGTGTGAAACGAAATTCAAATGGCCTTCATTAAGTGAGTTTGAACTAGAGTGGAATAATTACTTTCACTTTCTGACTAATACCCTTGGAGAAAGGCATGAAATCCTTTATTCCACTAGTAAGTAAAATTGGCAACCATAGTCAAGGGCAATTCAAAGGCTCCCTTTTCAATAGCTACTACACCGATGGGTTATATAGTACCACTATAACTTCAACAAGGATAGGCATTAGATAATACTCAAAGATATATATATATATATATATATATATATTAAATGTAAATGATTTAGTTTGTGTTTTATGTCATATCAACCATTGTAGGTTATTTAAAGCCAAATCAATTTTTATTCATATAAACATTTCTATTTCAAAGAATTCATTTTAGCATAAGTATAATTTTTTGTTTGCTCACAGCTAAATGTAAAAACAATCCTATTTCAAACAATTCAGTTTAGCATAAGCACACTATTTTGTTCTATTTGACCCATAGATAGGACCCTATCAGGCGCTACCACTCCAGGCAAGAGTAGACCTGGAAGCGATGGCGATGAAGGGGTACTCCGCATTACCCCAAGCTCCAGCATTACTGGAGCCTCACCATCAGATTGTTTAGTGTCATATTCAGGACACCTGTTGGAGGAGTCTTACCCCTGTGCAGAGATGAAATCGGTGTATTCTACAACCTCAGCCAACTGGGCCAGATTATTGCTGGGAAATAGTTCACATTTTCATATATTTAACCAAATTATGTGGTGGCATTTTAATGCAGTGACATCAGCGGCTTACAAAGATGCATATTTACAGATACATGCACGTGCTATGCAAATATGACCATACAGCATACATATAGAATAAATATAAACAGTGATCATTGGCAATCAGTAGATACCGTCGGGTATTTATCACTAATGTTCCAGACTGATCACGATAAAGACTGCCGACCTCAGCCAACCCAATACAAATATAGTAAAATAACGCCTTGGACAATGAAGCAGAAGATCTTTTCGGTGAAAACATATTAAAACCAAGTCTTTCAAGATTGTCCAAGCAAGATACAGAAGTAAGTTTAATTTCAACACATCTCTAAATTGTAGTCAGATTTTTGAGTTCATGGCATTTGTGGAGATCTAAGTGCAACAGGTTCTTCACCATCAAAGCCTCCAGTTACCCTGGAGAAATGCACATGATGTATAAACAACTTTACATGACACATTTAATAATGCTTTCAACTGAACAGCGAACATCTGGAGCATGTATACTCAAGGGCCACTCTTGACATTATCAGTTCATTTTTGAGACTAAATAGTTGTAGGTTCTACAATGTTATCATTTTTAGCTTTCAATAAATATAATTTTCATTTCTCTTACATTAGTGATCTTTGATTTGTACTAAATCATCTTTTTCAAAAAATCATTTCCATTTACTTCACTTTGTTTGTACCTATCAATCTCAGGCTGTTCAATATCAATGCCGAGGTGTTTGTATCTGTCTATATCAAGGTGCTTGTATCTGTCTCTCTAAGGCTGTTTGTATCTGTCTACCTAAGGCTGTTTGTATCCATCTATCTAAGGCTGTTCATATCTGTCCATCTAAGGCTGTTCATATCTGTCTATCTAAGGCTATTGTTCATATCTTTCCATCTAAGGCTGTTCATATCTGTCTATCTAAGGCTGTTCATATCTGCCCATCTAGGGCTGTTTGTATCTGTCTATCTAAGGCTGTTTGTATCCATCTATCTAAGGCTGTTCATATCTGTCAATCTAAGGCTGTTCATACCTGTCTATCTAAGGCTATTGTTCATATCTGTCCATCTAAGTCTGTTCATATCTGTCTATCTAAGGCTGTTCATATCTGTCCATCTAGGGCTGTTTGTATCTGTCTATCTAAGGCTGTTTGTATCCATCTATCTAAGGCTGTTCATATCTGTCCATCTAAGGCTGTTCATATCTGTCCATCTAAGGCTGTTCATATCTGTCTATCTAAGGCTGTTCATATCTGTCCATCTAGGGCTGTTTGTATCTGTCTATCTAAGGCTGTTTGTATCCATCTATCTAAGGCTGTTCATATCTGTCCATCTAAGGCTGTTCATATCTGTCTATCTAAGGCTGTTCATATCTGTCCATCTAAGGCTGTTTGTATCTGTCTATCTAAGGCTGTTTGTATCCATCTATCTAAGGCTGTTCATATCTGTCCATCTAAGGCTGTTCATATCTGTCTATCTAAGGCTATTGTTCATATCTGTCTAAGGCTTTTCATGTCTGTCCATCTAAGGCAATTCATAACTATCTAATGCTGTTCATATCTATCTCAGCCTATTTGTATCTGCCTGTTTAATGTTGTCTGTATGTGTCTATCTAAGGCAGTTCATATCTGTCTAAGGCTACTGTTCATATCTGTCTATCTTAGGCAGTTCGTATCAGTCTATCTAAGGCAGTTCATACCTGTCTATCTCAGGCTGTTCGTGTCTGTCTATCTGATTTTGTTCATATCTATCTATCTATCTATCTATCTATCTATCCATCTATCTATCTATCTATCTATCTATCTATCTATCTATCTATCTAAGGCAGTTCATATCTATCTTAGCCTGTTCATACCTTTCTATCTAAGGCTGTTCATATCTATCAAAGGTTATTTGAATGTCTTTTTAATGTTGCTCGTATGTATCTATCTAAGGCAGTTCATATCTGTCTATCTAAGGCTATTGTTCATATATGTCTATCGATCTAAGGCTGTTCGTATCTGTCTATCTAAGGTTGTTCATATTATCTATCTATCTATCTAGCTAGCTAGCTAAGGCAGTTCATATCTAAGCCTGTTCATATCTGTCTCTAAGGCTGTTCGTATCTGTCTATCTATCTAAGGCAGTTCATAACTATCTAACGATGTTCATATTTATCTAAGGCTGTTCATATCTGTCCATCTAAGACTGTTCATATCTGTCAATTTCAGGTTGTTCATGTCAGTCTATGTAAGGTTGTTCATATCTATCTATCTATCTATCTATCTATCTATCTAAGGCAGTTCATACCTGTGTAAGCCTGTTCATATCTGTGGATTTCAGGTTATTCATATCAGTCTATATGAGATTGTTCATGTCTATCTATCTAAAAGAGTTAATATCTATCTAAGACTGTTCATATCTGTCTAACTAAGGTTCATCATATCTATCTAAGACTTTATACCTGACTATCTAAGATAGTTCATATCTGTCTATCTCAGGCTGTTCCAACCTGCTTAAAACAGTGCTGAGATTAAACAACAATATATTCGCATAAAGAATAGATTTTCCCCAATAGAAGTGAGAAAAGGATCTTGATAGTTTTTGTTATTTAAATCATTTTTATCAAAAATAGTAAATATTTACTTCATCCATGATAAAATAGCAAATAAATATGAATTGTATTTTCTGTATTTGTCTTAAAGCCGATGTTGTCTACAATTGCCAAATGGAATATGTGATGATTAGTTATGCATATTTTAACGGCAGTTTGGAAAACACTTTGGAGGAATAATTGAATTATCATGCTATTTCACTAAAGGTGCATGTTTAACTATAAAAAATATTAAGATTATATATATATATATATATATATATATATATAATTCATAGAAAAGTACGCAGTTGCATTTCTGTGTATATTCCTGAACTTTACTAAGATAAAGATAGACTGAGAAAGATAGAAAGGGATAGTGAGAGATTGATGGAAAGAAATAGACTGAGAAGAATAGAAAGGAATAGATAGATAGATAGATAGATAGATATGAATAGACTGAGATAAATAAAGGAAAGATAGATAGATAGATAGATAGATAGATAGATATGGACAGAAGGAGATAGATAGATAGATAGATAGATAGATAGATAGACTGAGATAAATCAAGGATAGATAGATAGATAGATAGATAGATATGAATAGACTGAGATAAATAAAGGATAGATAGATGGATAGATAGATAGATAGATAGATAGACTGAGATAAATCAAGGATAGATAGATGGATAGATAGATAGATAGATAGATAGACTGAGATAAATCAAGGATAGATAGATAGATAGATAGATAGATAGATAGATAGATAGATAGATAGATAGATAGATAGATAGATATGAATAGACTGAGATAAATAAAGGATAGATAGATAGATAGATAGATAGATAGACTGAGATAAATAAAGGATAGATAGATGGATAGATATGAATAGACTGAGATAAATAAAGGATAGATAGATAGATAGATATGAATAGACTGAGATAAATAAAGGATAGATAGATGGATAGATAGATAGATAGATAGACTGAGATAAATCAAGGATAGATAGATAGATAGATAGATAGATATGAATAGACTGAGATAAATAAAGGATAGATAGATAGATAGATAGATAGATAGATAGATAGATAGATATGGACAGAAGGAGATAGATCGATAGATAGATAGACTGAGATAAATCAAGGATAGATAGATAGATAGATAAATATGGACAGAAGGAGATAGATAGATAGATAGATAGATAGATAGATAGATAGATAGATAGATATGAATAGACTGAGATAAATAAAGGATAGATAGATAGATAGATAGATATGGACAGAAGGAGATAGATAGATAGATAGATAGATAGATAGATAGATAGATATGAATAGACTGAGATAGATAGAAAGAAATAGACTGAGATAAAACCAGGATAGATAGATAGATAAATAGATAGATAGATAGATAGATAGATAGACTGAGATAAATCAAGGATAGATAGATAGATAGATAGATAGATAGACTGAGATAAATCAAGGATAGATAGATAGATAGATATGGACAGAAGGAGATAGATAGATAGATATGAATAGACTGAGAAAGTGAGAGAGAGGCATAGAAAGGCATAGATTGATATAGCAAGATAAAAAGGAATAGAATAAAAGTGAAAGAAACTGACTGAGATCGATAGAAAGGAACAAAATGAGATGAACAGAAAGAGAGGGAAATAGATAGAAATGAATCGATGGAAATAGATAAATATAAAAGAAATACAACGAGATAGATGGAAAGATAGAAACACCCCACACGGCGCCAACTGTACGGCCACCTACCACCTATCACGAAAACTATACAAGCTAGACGAACCAGACATGCCGGACACTGCTGGAGAAGCAAGACGAGATCGTAAGTGATGTGCGCCTGTGGACCCCTGCATATGGCCAATCAAAAGCAGGACGACCAGCTCGAACATTCATACAGCAGCTATGTGATGATACGGGATGTAACCCCGAAGACCTGCCGAAGGCGATGAATGATAGGGAGACGAGGAGAGAGAGAGGGTCAGGGATATCCGTGCTAGCCGCACGTCATGATGAAGATGATGATATATATACATATATATTGACAGAAAGGATTTGACAAAGAGAAATAGTAAAAAGAATAGACTGAGAGAGATATTTACCAAATATAGCTTTGAAGTGCTGACTTTATCTTTTGATGACCCTTGTTTTTCGACTTACTCTTTTAATACATTTTACATATGCCTTGAGTACAACATATTCATATTTTTGGTTAAAACCATATCCAGTCCAAGAGTGTTTGGCAATACATAATATCTAATAACATCCATATTAGTTGTTCAATGTTACACAAGAAATAGTGAAATACTGGCATCTATGGTTTAGAAGGAAATCAATTTTAACAAAATTTTTTTCAGGTGAACTTATTCATGAGTATTAAAGCATATATATATATATATTGTCATCTACAGACAGACTGTTTCGTTCAATCAGAACTCTTCATTGTGACTAGACACATAGGACGCTCGAAGTCAGGATCGAAACCCATCCAAATTTAGATTAGACTAAGTCTCAGACCGCTCGGCCAACAAGCATGCCACGTTAATTAAGGGAATTTTTAAGGTATTTATGTAGCAACAGCAGCAGCAGCGTCCATTTGTTTACATTTTCATACCCTATCGGCTACCAGAGTGCTCAATTCTTTCGAAGAGCTTTGCATTTTGTGAGTGGCGGCCTTAGCCACCCAGTCAGCTTCGGCTGTAGAATATGCAAAGTGCATCTCTACAGATGAGTAAGACTCCCATCTTCCAATGAGGCTACTTGTCGGCCATGAGTGGTACCTTGTAATGCTGTAGGATGTGATAAGTCCATGGCCCAGCTTCCAAAGTTACCACATGACCTGCAACACTCCACTTTGGCCCTTACTGGGCTAGACAGATGATCAGAGAGACCTTACACAATCAATCAGCTGGTCATGTCAAGCCCTAACACCAATATGATTGTCAAATCCATATTCTTCAAATTGATCTTGTAGCAAACAACAAGTTGCCATTTTCATCTCAAAGGTGCTAGAAGAGAATGGCAGAGGGTCAATTACATTGAGACATTGAGGGTATGACACTAAAACTGATGGTGAGGCTCCTGTTCTGGAGGTCAGGGGAATGTGGAGTTCCTCTTCATTACCATTACTTCCACGTCCACTCTGACCGATTGTTATGGATATATAAACTACATCTGATAGTGAGGGTCCATTTCTGGAGATCAGGGGAATGTGGAGGACCCCTTCACAACCATTACTCCCAGATCCACTCTAACCGAGTGTCCTGAGAATGACACTAAACTTCACCTGATGGTGAGGCTCCATTCTGGAGATCAGGGGAATGCGGAGAACCCCTTCACAACCATCACTCCCAGATCCACTCGAACTGAGTGTCCAGGGAATGACTCTAAACTTCACCTGATGGTGAGGCTCCAGTTCTGGAGATTAGGGGAATGTGTGAATTTGTGAATGTGGAGTTCCTTTTTCCTATCATTACTCCCACTCTGACCCAGTATCCTGGGTATGAGTCTGAACTACATCTGATGGTGAGGCTTCTGTCTTGGAGATCTGAAAAGTGTAGAATACTCCTTCATTACAATTACTCTTAGGTCCACTCTGACCTGGAGTGGTAGTACTTGTTAGGGTCCCATCTAGGGGTCAAATAGAACTTTTCAATCATTTACTGAGTATTATTATTATTATTATTATTTGACCTTTAAAACTATAAAGCCGTGCTTAAATCATTTGAACTAGATTTGAATACATGTTAAACAGAATCACTTATTTTATATTACAATACGTGAAATCATTTCACTGGACAAACAAATAAACGCTTACTTGTTTAAAAATAAAGTTACAAACAAATTATATACACGCATCCACACACTCACACACATATATATTGCCTAGTCGGCTGGGGCTGTAGAATACATCGACTGTGCCTCTGCAGAGGGGTAAGACCTCCCTCAATGAGAGTCCTGGATATGACCCTAAACAATCTGATCATGGGCTTCCAGTCATTCTGGAGCTTTGGGGAATGCGGAGCACCCCTTCATTGCCATTGCTCCTAGGTCCACTCTGGCCCGGAATGGTAGCACCTGAGAGGGCCCTATCTATGGGTTAAATAGAACTAAACAGTATACTTATGCTAAACTGCATTGTTTGAATTAGAACTGTTTGACTAAATTGAATAGCTTGAAATAGAAATGTTTTGGAAAATTAAACTGTACTTACATTTAAACTGCGTGGTCATGCTAAACTGAATTGTTTGAAATGGAACTGTTTTTGACATTGAAACTGTACTTACACTAAACTGAATCACTTTATATGGAACTGTTTTGACATTTAACAACAGTGTGTAAACAAAATCTGTACTTATACTAAACTGAATAAGCTGAATTAGAACTGTTTGAATAAACTGAATAGCTTGAAATAGGAATGTTTTGGAAAATTAAATTGTACTTACATTTAAACTGCATGCTCATGCTAAACTGAATTGTTTGAAATAGAACTGTTTTTGACATTGAAACTGTACTTATGCTAAACTGAATCATTTTATATGGAACTGTTTTGACATTTAACTGTGTGTAAACAAAATCTGTACTTATACTAAACTGAATTAGCTGAATAAGAACTGCTTGACTAAAGCGAATAGTTTTAAATAGAAATGTTTTTGACATTTAACTGTGTACTCATGCTAAACTAAATTGTTTGAAATAGAATTTATTATTTGTATAAAAATTAATCAGGCATTAAATATCCTGCACAGGTTGATATGCCATAAAACTCAACCAACCAACCAACACACATATATATACTTAATTAATTAATTATCATAATTAATTAGTTTTTTATAACTATTGTATAATACTGATGCTGTGAAAAAAACCCAGATGATACAAATAAAAATACATTACTCAAACAGATATATGGGGAAAAATTCCATTAAATAAAAAGAAAAGACTAAAAGCATTTGTAACACTTGAAAATAATCAACCAATAACGTAATGCCTAGCCAAAAGAAAAAAACACCGACAGAATTCCTTAAACCAAACGTAAGATTGCTCGATACTCTACAGAGAGCGAAATATGAATGCCTACAGTCTTAAAAAAAACTACCAAAGTTTCAACTAAACGAATCAGCAGGACATTTCTGACTCAAGAGTCAGAATCGTCCTGATTATCCAGTTGGGTGAAACCTAGGTAGATTTCTTCTGTCTTTACAGACATCTCTCTATATATATAAACAAGATTTGGCATTAAATAACCCAGAAGGATTGATATTTCATAAAACACCAACCAGCCTACCGGCAAGTTGAAAAAGATCTATAAAAATCAATTATATAAGATTTTTTTTCTATCTATATCTAAGAAGTTGTCAATGCTAGGATATATATCTTTATAACACAAGGTCAATTTTTAAGTGGAGTTTAACAGGTTTGAATTCAGAGTTTTCCTTCTCCTAGACTAGTAGCCTCACCAAGGCTGAAGAACCCAGTCTGCCCTACAAACCCAGTCTGCCCTACAAATGCTTGGATATAACCAGACAAGTTGTCATATATATATATGTATGTGTGTAGTATATATATATATATATATATAGAGAGAGAGAGAGAGAGATAAAGATAGAGAGGGAGAAATGGGAATAAATCTGACGAGATATAAATATGAAAAAGATGTTCAGAAGATATTTACATATACTGAATGAGGGAAAAGTAACTTACTATTCTAAAATTCTTAAAATTTGTTTTTTAACAATAAATTTTGCAAGAAATGAATTTCATTTCAAAACAGAGAGTGACTTTTCAATCACCCTATATATATATATATATATATATATATATCATCATGTACGTACTTATATAAAACAAGACTGTAACTGCATCTGAACGGATGTGGCAGACCGATCAAACACGACCCAATGAAGTCTTGTAGTATTGTGAGTTACTGCTGGGGCACCCTGGGTTAGTGGTAATGATGCTTCGACCCCGAAACCATGCCTGAACCCAAGGTCATCATCTGATGAAGACTTTATTGGAAGCAAAACTGCTTTTTTTGCGGCAGTTCTTGTATATAATTTTTATTTATTTATCTTTATATATCATCATCAAGTCGTGCTGCCAGAACAGATTTCCCTTATTCCCTCCATCTCTCTCTCTATTTCTCTCGATTTTTCTCACTCTCTCTATCCATCCCTATCATTCATCGCTCCCGGCAGTTCTTCCAAACTATATTCTGTGTCCGCATAGAGCTGTAGGTAAGTTCATGCTGGTTGGCCAACACTGATATGGCCATGTGTAGTAGTCCGTGAGAGAACATCAATTATCAGTTCGTCCTTGCTTCTCTAGCTGTTTCCCACGTGTCTCGTTTATCGAACTTGGATGCTTTTAGTGATGGGAGGTAAGTGGCCGTGCAGCTGTTGTTTTGTGGCTTGTTGCTTCCAGGAATTATTCAATATAGCTAGTAAAATTTTTGTGCAGTACCCATCTAGCTTTTTTTCTCTCCATGTGGTGCATCCATACCATAGTACTGACACCTCTGCTGCTTGAACGAAATCCAGTTTTATTTTATCGGGTTTATCATATTTCCATATGATCGACAGCCTATTGATAGTGTGATGGGAAATTGACTAAAATCCCAAAACGGGACTTTATTTTTGCATGTGTGAAGACGGGGCAGGTTGGCACTTGATCCCTTATATAATAAGTCCTCGTTCAGAGTTTTTCTCTCAGGCATATAAGAACTGGCACATTATGTGAGGGACTAATTTAGGGCCAGACTGACCGCCGCTGGCAAGGGGTTCCAAATTTCACACTATCCACACACCCACCAGGCCTCTTAACTTCCTTCCCCAGACAACAGAAGATATGGGCCTATAGGTTTTAGTCGTAATAATATTATATTGTAGTAGTCGGTAACTCCGGTTTCCCGTGTGATATTTTTAGGGAATTAATAGGACAATTCTAAGCAAGATAACATAAGGCGAATAGAAGCTGAAAAGGAAGCATGAAGTAACAAATTCGTAGAAGAACTGCAAAGAACAAACTTCGACCACGTGGTAACATAAAAATACATGAATCCTTTACTGTACAAAGCGATACACTTTCAAAGTGTCAAAACATATAACAAATGGACAGTCCACGAATATAAATGTCTTTTCTATAGTTCTATAAAGTTTGGGTACAAAGGAGAAATGGCCCCAAAGTTACTTATCTTATTTTTCGACGGAGTTCCACTGGAGAATCTTTCTTCTTTTACGGGCTAATAGACTTTAAGCTATTTTTAATACTGGCTCGAAGAACTCGGGTCCCTCGTGTCTCAGATATTCTTTTGTCTTCAACCCGGAATACTGGCTTTGATTCGTCTGCCCGCTACGAACCCTGCCAAACAACTAACTTTCTCATTATTTAGTTCCGCTGAGGGGAAGGAGTCCCCACTTCCATTTTGGGGTCCCAGCCAATCATTTGGCTTCTCTCTTCTCCCCCTTGGTGTCCGGCGACCTGAGGTTACTAAGTACCAACACCAGTTGATATCCCCTCTGTGACCTACATTCTTCCTTAACGGTCACTTTTTTTGACGGGTCGCCACTGTTCATTCCAACGGGAGGTTAGTATTAATCTTATTTCTATTGTCTCCGATGATGATATATAAAAGATAGGCGCATAAAGATTACTATATATATAAAGTGGATGACTATTGAGATATATATACTCCCCTACCCACGTGGGGTTGAGTTCTCAAGCGAAGAAGTAATCGTGTTGCTATTAGCGTCTATGCA
>OY757945.1:20287556-20370056 GCA_963585895.1 Sepioteuthis lessoniana | reverse complement strand
TAACAGTTAGGGTATTAGCGCAATGGGAAATGCAACCAGCCTCATTAGAATGTAGGTCACTGTGTCCATTTTGTACGATGATAAATATTATACTACAAGAAGCTACTGCCCCGCTCAGGAATCGAGCTCACAACCTCCACGTTATAACTAATGCATTGTAGAGATAGGCCACTTCTCATACAACTTCCGGATCGAGCTCAAGATCAGTGATAGATTCGAGGCCCAATAACCACCGGCTTCGGCCGAGGCCACCTTCTGGTAGGCAGAGAATTATTGACAGCCCAGCATAGCACAAGACCATCGGGTCTAGTTCAAGGTTTAGTTTGGTTTGTTGGGTTTTATGGCATATCAACCCTTGTAGGTTATTTAACGCCAAATCCCTTTTTATATAAATAATCCGTTCTATTTAAAACAATTCAGTTTAGCATAAGTACACAGTTTAATTGTCAAAAACATTTCTATTTCAAACTATTCAAGCAGTTATATGTAACAATTCAGTTAAGTGTAAATACAGTTTTAATGTCGAAAAACAGTTCTATTTGAAATAATTCAGTTAAGCATAAGCATGCAGTTTCAATGTAAGTACGGTTTAATTGTCAAAAACATTTCCATTTCAAGCTATTCAGTTTACTCAAACAATTCAGTTTAGCGTAAGTATCCTGTTAGTTCTTTTTAACCCATAGATAGGATCCTATCAGGTGCTACCACTTCGGGCCAGAGTGGACCTGGGAGCGAGGGCAATGAAGGGGTACTCCGCATTCCTCAAAGCTCCAGAACTGCTGGAACCTCACCATCAGATTGTTTAGTGTCATATACAGGACACTCGTTAGGGGGGGGTCTTACCCGTCTGCAGAGGTGCAGTCAGTGTATTCTAAAGCTCCAGCCGACTGGGCAATCTAGTTCAGCCTAAGAGCAGGTATACGTTCCGGACTCACATTGCACTCAGTAATTCCAAGTCACAACAAGGTCATCTGGCTTACATTGCCCTCATTGAGCCTATGGTCAACATAGTCCAGCAGGGCATGAATCTCGACTCATATCCGACCTCCTCCTTCCGAAAACAACCCCACTTTAAAAAAGATCTTGTGTCAAATATTGTCTGGTTAGAGGCAGTGATAAATATTGAATAATTATTTCTCTAAGTTGGAGCGGTTTGACCAATGGACAAGTACTGGAACCGGAGGAGTTTCCACGCAGATCCTTCTTTTTTATTGTTGTTTGCAGAGCCTTTGCCACTCAAATTAAACAACAGATCCAATGAATAATTACTGTATTTGTCAGCGGATAAGATAGTCTTTTAACCATAACCCGTGGTGTAGTCGTTATCGCCGTAGGAAATGAACACGGCGATACGAGTTCAAATCCTGGACGAGACTGATTGCATTTCGCATTGCACTAATACCCTTGGGAAAGGTATGAATCCAATTATTCTCCTTCCAGCTATGGGTAAATAGTAGGACAGACTAGGTTCTTCAGCCTTGGTGAGGCAACTAGTCTAGGAGAAGGAAAACTCTGAATTGAAACCTGTTAAACTCCGCTTAAAAATTGACCTTGTGTCATATCCTGCCCGAGCGGAGGGGTTGGGTAAATAGGATCATAAAACGTAGACTCACAATTGGAGGTCATCCTCATACGCTCACTATAAAATCAGTACCTTAAGTTCTCTGTTGAGCAGGATGTTCTTAGTACGAGTAATGATGGACGGGAGGTTTACGCCCTACCTTGGTAACAACACAAATACTTTCAAAATGAAATCACCATAAATCACATTATTTGAATAAAATCTAAAAAGTGTCATGTAACCAAGGTACCCTTGTCTTATATAGGGTGTTTTAATATACATAGGTCCCATGTGACGGCTAATAGCCATTTAACTGTTTTTGTTATTTAGTGGCATATCAACCTTCTAGGGTTATTTAATGCCAAATCCATCCTTTTAGAAAGACAGTAGTGATACTGTTTAACCCATAGTTGGGAGGATAAGGGGGTTCATACCTTTCCCACGGGAAAGAGAATATAATAGCGTGACTGGAGTTTGAACTTGCATCCAACGATTCCGCAGTCCAGCTGTTTAACAATTACGCCACGGGGACATTTAACTTTGTGTAGCGAATTGCTAATATTAAATAGAATTATTTGTGTTATATAGTAATACCTGAAACGATTTAACTGTGTGCATACAAAAGATGAATATACGGCGTCTGAATTTACATAGGACCCTTGGGACGGCTAATAACTCTACTAATAAAAATGTTTTTTTTTTTTTTGTTTCGGATTTGTTTCAGAAGACAAGGGGTGAAGGAAGATAGAAAGAAAGAAAAAAAAGGCAAGTTAGGAAATAACAAGTAAATCCCCCCCCACTCAGTCCATCAAACATTAGAGGGACCACATGTATATAAATACTCATAAAATTAGAAAAATTATACTAGAGAAAAGATAGTAGCAAACAACATATGAATGAACAACACGTCCATTTAGAAAAGAAGTCCAAAATGGTGAGTCACTTTATTCTATACTAAAATATAATAGTGTATACTATTATGTGTCTTAAATAAAAGAACAATGTACTGTTGGCCCCAATTAGAATATGGAACTCGACCGAAAACATTCACTTTTGGAACGTAAACTTCTATTTTAGTAGTAAAGTTAGCAAACATAGTCGAGGGTGACCCGAAGGTTCCCTTTCTCAATAGCTACTACACCAAAGTGTAGCGGAGGGCGCTACTCCATTCACTGGATTATTCCACTTTACCCTTGATACGAACCTTATAATGCTGAGTGTTACACAAGGCGGTATTAAGGACCATTTTTTTTTTAGTCTTTGTTATGACTCGACCTGGGATTGAACGCTAGTCCCCCAGACCATTAGCGAACACTCTACTCATTAGACCAATGACCCGGTTTTAGTAATAGTATGATATGACAACTATTAATCCTTGATAAACAATGTAGATAGTCTGAATAAATACTTTTTCGTATCTAAATAACAGAGTTATTTTTTAATGTTAATATTCAAGATGATATTGTAAACTTAAACTAGTAATTTGACCGTAATCTTACAGTTTCAAGGGTTTCTGGCTATTATGTAGTTTTACGTAAGTTAACGAGAATCATTTGAAAACAATTACATCTTTAAGTTACAATACATAATATGTATTTTTATACTTAATGTATTTTTAAATAACAATTCTTATTAAAAAAGATAGTAATTTGCAGTTATGTGGTTTCAAATATTCGTATGTATTCATATTTACCAACCCCTCCGCTCGGGCAGGATATGACACAAAGTCAGTTTTTAAGAGGACTTTAACAGGTTTGAATTCAAAGTTTTCCTTCTCCTAGACTAGTAGCCTCATCAAGGCTGAAGAACCCAGTGTGCCCTACTATTTACCCATAGCTGGAGGGAGAATAATTGAATTCATACCTTTCCCAAGAGTATTAGTACTATGTGAAAGGCAATCAGTCTCGTCCAGGATTTGAACTCGTGTCGCCGTGTCCATTTCCTACGATGATAACCATTACACCACAGGCACCTCATATTCGTATGTATTACTAATAACTTGAACATAACTTTATAGTTTTCAGAATTTCAAGTAATTATAGGATTCCTCAATATATATATATATATATATATATATGAATGGAAATGTGGATCAAAATCTGACAGTATGAAGAAAGCAGGAAAACAGAATAATCCAAATAGGTTAATTTATTATGATATAAAATCAACGTTAAACGTTTCAGTTTCAATAACCATCATCAATACTTTTATATCAGGAAAATTGTTCACACAGCGATGGATGCTTGTCGAGATAACAGGAGCAAATAGAATGTATACAACGAAAACATACAAACGAGCACATAGCGTTCCAAATTCAAAAGTATTATATATGGTGTCTCAATATACATCTTGCCCCGTCGACTAGGGCTGAAGAATACACCGATTGCTTCTCTGCAGAGGGTTAAGACCCCACCCCAACGAATATCCTAGATATGACCCTAAACAATCTGATGGTGAAGTTCCAGTGATGTTGGGGCTTTGGGGAATGCGGAGCACTCCTTCATTGCCATTGTTGTGGAACTAGTCCAAGCAAAAGCAGTAGTACAGTCCTCAGACAATTGGGTAGCCTCAGTTGACTAAAAAGAACGACACACGCGACTAGCAGCCCTTCCTCAGTCTATCTCTGGTCAACTCATTTGTTCTGTCAGTCAAAAAAGCAGTCCTCAAAGAACAACAACAATAATCCCGCTCCTGCTGCTGGCATGCTCTTTTATGCAAGTTCCGGCATATAGAAATTTACATGCGAGGTAGATTTCTTCTCGTGAGAGACGGGATCGGTACACGATAACTTCTGCCTCCAGAAGCAAGGCATAGTCTTACGTGCTTTGATCCAGGATGTAAGTTTCTTCTCTCGCTAGTGTTCCTAGGTCTACTTTGACCCGGAATGGTAGCACCTTATAGGTCCCTATTTATCGGTTAAATAGAACTACACCGCATACTTATGTTAAACTGAATTGTTTGAATTAGAACCGTTTGACTAAACTGAATTGCTTGAAATAGAAGTGTTTTGACGATTAAACTGTGTCTACTTACATTTAAACTGCTAAACTGAATTGTTAGAAATGGAACTGTTTTTGACATTGAAACTGCATATACGCTAAAGTGAATTGTTTCATATAGAACTGTTTTGGCATTTAACTGTGTAAATAAAATCTATACTTATACTAAACTGAATTGGCTGAATTAGAACTGTTTGACTAAACTGAATAGCTTGAAATAGAAATGTTTTTGACAGTCAAATTTTATACTCATGCTAAGCTAAATTGTTTGAAATAGAAGTGATTATTTGTATAAAAATGGATTTGGCTTTAAATAGCCTACAAAGATTGATATGCCACAAAACGCAAATAACCAAACAACCATCAATATACATGGGACCCATCTGACTGCTAATAACTCTGTAAGTAATAATGTTGTCTTCTTTTTTGTTTCAGTTTTGAAAATAGTTTACTATAACAATTATTAATGGAGGTGCCCGTGGTGTAATGGTTATCGTCGTAGGAAATGGATACGGTGACACGAGTTCAAATCCTGGACGAGACTGATTGCCTTTCACATAGTACTAATACTCTTGGGAAAGGTATGAATCCAATTATTCTCCCTCCAGCTATGGGTAAATAGTAGGGTAGACAAGGTTCTTCAGCCTTGGTAAGGCAACTAGTCTAGGAGAAGGAAAACTCTGAATTCAAACCTGTTAAACTCTACTTAAAAATTGACCTTGTGTCATATTCCTGCCCGAACGGAGGGGTTGGGTAAATAGGATAGGATAACAACTATTAATCCTCCGTTACAACACCTTTTTAGCGAGAAGAATGTTTATTATTATTATTGGGGAGAAGAAATGTATTTTTGCGCGTGTTCATATCCTCACTAAGTGTTGTTAGGTATATATATATAAATATATATATATAGAGAGAGAGGTACGAAGTCAATATGTTTTTATGATAGTTTTTAATGGCAGCATGGAATAAAGAGTTTGCGTTTGTGCTGCAAGCCCCGCGGGAAAGGAAAGAAATAAAGAGACGAAATGGGAATTATGAGACAGTAGAGAAAGCAACGCATGTCGTTGGACGTGCGAGGGATTATGATCGCCGTATGTAGCAAAAGTCATGTTTGCTGTTTGAGGAAATAGACGTTGAAGTCACCGTGATTTTGTGGTTCTGGTTAATCGTGGAGAAGCGTGCATGTCTCCATAAAATGTTTCCCAGGGGTGAAGTAGTCGGTAATAAAACGTTTCGAACCTGAACAAAGAAGTCGTTAAGTGTTTTTCGAATTTCGAGATTCCTATGTTCTATCTTTATGGACATTCGATGTACGTTTCACACATTGTCATATCATGGCTATGGTACATACACACACACACACACACACACACACAGATATATATATATATATATATATATATATGAAGAGGATTCGGAATTAAATGGTCAACAAAGATTGATATACTGAAAAACGCCACAAATCAACCGTACTGATAGCACGAATTTCATTGACTCATTCGCCATCCTTCCCTATCAGTCGTCACTCTTGTTAAGTCATCTAGATGGCATCCAGTGTCAGCACATGACCGATGAATTGGCAAAAGGCTGCATCCTCCTCTTTACGAAGAAAAGTAAATAACAGAGGCTATATTACTTTCTGCTATATTTGCTAAGGAGTTTAGATATATATATGTATATATATATATATATAATTTATTTTGTAGATAACGTTCTTATATGAGTCTAACCTCATCCTCCTCCACACAGTTAAATGGTTCCAAGCATTACTCATCATTATCATGTCATGATATCAACACGGATATCCTTGACCCTCTCTCGCCACCCCTCCCTATCGTCCATTGCTTCCGGGAGGTCCTCATTGCTACATCCCGTATCGGCACTGAGCTGTATGTATGTTTGAGCTGGCTGTCCTGCCTTTGCACGTCCATGTGAAGGGGTCCACAGGAATAAATCAAGTATTATTCTGTATCACTAACAATTTAATTAGACATCAGTTATTTATTAACACAGAGTTAAATGATCAAACAGTTCTATTTCAAACAATTCAATTTATCATAAGTCAACTAAGTTAAGTAGTTCCAAGTAAGGCTATGTATAATTAACAATTCAATTAAACATAATTATTTGATTAAACACAGTTAAAGGATCAGACAGTTCTATTTCTAGCCATTCGATTTAGCATAAGTCATTTGTCTGCACTCAATTTAAATTTCAAACCGATCTATTTGATCCATAGATAGGACCCTATTAGGTACTACTACTCCTTGGAGCGATGGTAATGAATGATTACTCTGTATTTTTGAAAACTCCTGCTTTACTGGAGCCTAATCATCAGATTGTTTAGTATCATATCCAGGACACTCGTCAGGGTCGGGGTCTTACTCCTCAACACAGTCTCAGCCCAGGAGAACGGGGTTCAATCCCAGGTCGCGTCATATCAATGACTTTAAAAATGGTACTTGCTATCTCCTTGCTTAACATTCAGCAATATGAGGTACATATCGAGGGTAAAATGGAGCAATCCAGGGAAAGGAGTAGCGTCCTCCCCTACACCTCGGTGTAGAAGTTATTGAAAAGGGAGCCTTCTGGTCGACCTCGACTAAAGGGAGACAACTTTACTTTACTTACAGTCTCAGCCGATTGGGCTAGGTATATATATTAGCTATAATTTTGTGTATGACTGTTATAAGAGGGTCATTAAAAAGAAGATAACCTAAATTAAGTACAATTTCTTTTGTGACGACCGTAAATAAAGAACACCCACAAAAATACACACTCACTCACGCGCATATATGGTAACGGTGTTCATCTTCATATCTTATCACTCAGGCTCTGTTAGGGTGAAAGATGTGAAATCCAAACCGCCTTATTCAGGGTTTGAACTCTCGCAGCCGACTCTATTTTATCTGAGATCACTTCGAGACCATTGCTTTTCGCTGCCTGTTCAAGGCAAGGCTGCAGGGATTCTGCTAGTGTATGTGTATTTCTGAGAAGCGCTCGAGTGTGTATATGCTATATGTACACAATATGATATATATATATATATATATATATATATATACTACTCATACGCATACCCACGTACTCGTTCAGTGGTTCCCAACCGATATTTGACCATGTCTTACTTTGGTATTTCTAAAACTCTGATGCCCTCTTCCTGTTGTATAGCCATGACCAACATTAAAAACACATATGCATGCAGAATCATAACAACGACACAATAAAGACGAGCGACAGAGTTCTTTAGAAAAATATACCTCTCACTTTATTTGAAAGGGTTCGAAAGGGTTACTAAAGGTTTTACTGTGTGAGAGGCGAGTTGGAGGCAGAACAGAACTGCAACATATTGACCCCCACTCTTATGGCCATAACAGAGTTTCTTTGTGGAGGTGCCCGTGGTGTAATGGTTATCGTTGTAGGAAATGGACACGGTGACACGAGTTCAAATCCTGGACGAGACTAATTGCATTTCACATTGCACTAATACCCTTGGGAAAGGTATGAATCCAATTATTCTCCCTCCAGCTATGGGTAAAATAGTAGGGCAGACTAGGTTCTTCAGCTTTGGTTTGGCAACTAGTCTAGGAGAAGGAAAACTCTGAATTCAAACCTGTTAAACTCCGCTTAAAAATTGACCTCATATCCTGCCTGAGCGGAGGGGTTGGTAAATATGATAACAGCGTTTCTTTCCCGTTCTCCTGGGCTGCTCAACTAGGGGCATGGGGGCCCAGCCTCCCTGGACCATCTTCCTCATTCCAGCATCTTCTCTCCAACAGATCTGATCTCCAGCTGCTCAATCGGGGGCATGAAGCCCCCCTCTGCTGGGTGCTGGTTTTCTCTACCGTATCTTATCTCCAACTGACTGACTTCCTGTCGTCACCCGGGTTATATGATTGTTTGACATCCACTTTTTTCTTGTGGGCGTCACAAATTGCACTCATTCAACCCGACCATGGTCAAGGTTATATCCTGATATTCCTCGACCGGATGCACCTGTTATTTACACAGATGCTTTTCTTATTTTGACAGCTTGGCTGGGGTCAATATGTTACATTCCCACTGTAATATTTAATTCTTACATATTCATCAACTACTTGATCTCTAAACAAGCGCCACCGAAATATTGCTTGCCCCACCTAAATATTACCATGCCCCACCGGTGGGGCATGCGCCTCGCATTGGGAATTACTGCTCTAGATATATATATATATCCTCTAGATATATATATATATCCTCTAGATATATATATATAAGTTAAGTTAGCGACCATAGTCGAGGGTGACCCGAAGGCTCCTTTTTCGATAGCTACTACACCAAGGTGTAGGGGAGGGCGCTACTCCATTCCCTGGATTGCTCCACTTTACCCTTGAACCGTACATTATAATGCTGAGTGTTAAGCAAGGTGGTATCAAGTTCAATTTTTAAAGTCTTTGGTATGACTCGACCTGGGCTCATCACTCAACATATATATAAGATGTGTATATATAGAGATAGATATGAATAAGAAGAAGATATGACTAGTATATGTATATTTTGTGTGGATATATATGTATATATTAACAATAACACACACACACACATATATAACAAGTGTGAAACAATTTTGTCTTTAGATCTAATAAAAGTAAGTAGTTTCACATAAAAAAAAGACAAGACGTAAATGATATCTCGTAGAAACCTACAAATGCAGACTATGCCGATGATCTAATACTTCTCACAAATATACCTGCCCGAGCCGAATCTCTGCTGTATAGCCAAGAGCAAGCAGTACGAAGCATTAGCCACTAAATAAATGCAAAAATAACAGTTCACGTGTTTTAAACAAGAAGGGGCCATTTCTACTTAAGAAGAAACTTTCCGAAATTAGTGCACCAGTTCACTTCGACAGCAACATCTCATCAACTGAAAGCTACGTCACCATTCACACACAGGGTGCAGGAACTAAGTATGGAATGATATTTAAAACGATTTGAATGATAAAAAAAAAACGCGAAAAATAAAAATTTTCATGATTAGCTCTATTATTCAAGCAATTTTTTTGATGAAAATTCGGCCCAATATGAGTGAGCAAGAAAAAAAGGACAAAGAATCGCTGATTTACTTAACACCGTAACTAAGACAACAAAAATTTTCCGAAATAATCAATGTTTCTTTCTGGCCTACATCAGACCTGGACCTTAAGTCCCTTGATTATGCTATATAAAGCGTTTTAGGAAACAAAACAAATACAACTTCCCATCCAAATATTGGTTCGGTTAAAACTGCTATCGAGGAGGAATAAAGTATCTGAAGAATTTATTCAGAGGGCATGTAAATCGTTTCGAAAGGGTGCTGATACAATAAATGGGGAAAAAATGGTGGTCATATTGAGTAAATTTACTGATTGGGGGTCTATCTTATTTTTTTTTTTTAAATTTAAAATTAATCTTGTTTTATAAGAGTCGTTTATCATTATACTAGAATATAACTAATTGTGTTTCCACGCCCTGTAGGGAAGATGTGCCGTAAATGGGAGGGTGCCGATCATATAGAAAGCTGATTTCTTTGATAAAATAAGACAGGATTTTTTTCCAAGCTGTATCAGTAATATTGTATGGTTGCACCACCCGGACTGTAACAAAACGAATGGAGAAAAATCTCGATGAAAAATATAGAAGAATGCTATGTGCTGTTTTAAACAAATTCTGGAAGCAACATCCAACAAAACTGCTGCTGTGCAACCACTTACCTCCTATCTTACAAACTAAGTTAAACGAACAAGAGATGCTGGGCAGTGCTGGTGACGTCAGGAAGAAATGATTACCGACGTTCTCTTATGGACTACTATGCATGGATGTTTATCAGTTCTGTGTGGATACGAAGTAGTTTAGAGGACCTATCGGTAGCAATGGCAGAAAGCGACTGATGGTGATATATATATATATATATATATATATATATATATATATCAGAGGCGACTCTAGCCTATTTTTGCTACTCGTGCCCCCCCACGCCCTCTGTCAACTTCAGTTCCCAACCCGTGGTCCGTGGACCCAAAGTAAATCATCATAGTTGCTATTGCGTGATTCTCCATTGTATAACACAGATTAACAAACGTACCTTGCATGGTGTTTTTTTTTTGTAAACAATCAAGATACTATATAATTTGTAGTCTTGTTAATACAGTAGATAATTTTTTTCCTTTCAAAAGTATAGAAGAGAAGAGAAGATGTTCATTACTATGACGAGAAAAATATGTTTATTAGAATGATGAAATTGATGGCAATATACACAGACACAGCTAGTAATTTCAATTTCGCTTAAAATAAAGATTATTTGTTGAAAATGTATTCAAATAAACAAATTTTAGTTACAGAATGTAATATATGCAACATTCATTAAAGAAATAGAGATCTGTTCGTGAAAAAACGAGTTAAAACACGCCGTTTAACCAACATTTACCATAGCGATGATGATGACGTCGGCGACGGCTATAATCTGCCATCCCCCCTCTCTCTCTCTCCCTCTCCCTCTTCCCAAGACAGTTGTCAGCAGTCACATTGTGCTAATTTTTTTGAGCACGGTATTCTGGCTTGCTTTTTCTATTGGCTATAGCCAAAAGCGAGATTTCGCTATCATTACTGTTATTATAAGGGTCTAGTGCTGGGCACGGATTGCGCGTTCAACATTATAGCCGATTTTATGGGATGTTCAATGAATCTGACGGTGGCCGGACAAAGACCATCCGTTCAAAACAGCATCGTTGTATTATTCCCAGATATATTTATGAACTTTTGGCTACTTAGTTATCGAAACTTGAATAAATACGTAATTTAATTGCGATCAGACTAAGTATGTTTGCTTGAAATTAATGGATGATTTTTAATCCATTTTGAATAACATTGACCGAGTTATTGGTCGTGCCGGGCACGAGTTGCACTAATCCCATCTCCGCCCCTGATATATATATATATATATATATATATATATATAACCAGCTCATTGGCCAAGTGGTAGAGTGTGTTTGCCAATGGTCCAGGAGACCTGGTTTCAATCATGTCATACCAAAGACTTTTACAATGGTACTTGATACCACCTTGTTTACCACTCAGCAATATAAGGTACGTATCAAGGGTAAAGTGGAGAAATCCAGAGAAAGGAGTATCACCCTTCCCTACACCTCGATGTAGTAGCTATTGAAAAGGGAGCTTTCTGGTCGCCCTCGACTACGGTCGCCAACTTATATATATATATATATATAGAGAGAGAGAGAGAAAGAGAATGGCAGCTACATTTTTCATAGAGATACATACAGATAAGTACTTCTCTCTGCCCATCTCCCTCTCTCTCTTTCTCTCTTTCTCTCTCTCTCTTTCTATCTCTCTATCTCTCTCCCTCTCTCTCCCTTTCTCTCTTTTTCTCTCTCTCTCCCTCTCTCTTTCTTCTTCTTCTCCCTCTCTCTCTCTTTCTCCCTCTCTTTCTCTCTCCCTCTCTCTTACTCTCTTTCTCTCTCTCCCTCCCTCTCTCTCTTTCTCTCTCTCCCTCCCTCTCTCTCTTACTCTCTTTCTCTCTCTCTCTCTTTCTCTCTCTCTCTCTCCCCTCTCTCTCTCCCTTCCTCTTTCCATGATGTGCAGCATACCAACTGGGTAAAGGGACATTTTTTCTTCTTTCCATGATGAGAAATATTCTAATTGGGCTTAGGGAGATTTTGGTTCATGCCTGCTATTTCGATCATAGATCCATATAAAATGATATCTTCAGGTGTGCTGACAAGTTCTTTGCTCTCACCTGAAAGCAATCAGTGATTTTCCAGCAAAGGTGTGTATGTAACTCCCACGTTAAGACAAATGCTTCGTTCATCTGAACAATTACCATCACATGAATAATTAAGCCCACTTTGACGACAGTGTGACGTCCAATTTGAAACTATACACGACTGAATCGACCACATCTTAGATAAGATGTCCCTCCCTGTTGAAGCGACACATTTTGACGAATTTTTCTCCATCAACTTGACCTTTCCTTTCTTAATCGTCATCAAGAGGGTTGTCGGAGAAAACTTTTGACCGCTGGCTAAGAATTAAGGGCCCACAGGGCCCGGTCTGATTAAACCCCCTAGAGTCCTTGTTGGATGCTAGGTCAACTCAGTGTGAAGTGACAATAATCAGTTCATTGCGTCAGTGAACGGTTGTTGGCAGAAGAGATATAATCAAGACGTTTGTAATATTATCTACGGTCTTAACTTATTATAAATCTTTTCATAGGATTCGGCAGAATTGTCATTTTTCTTTTAAAATATGGTGAAACAAGAATTAGGTTTATTTCTAGTGCAACTAAACTCTTTCAAAATATGAATATAGTCTATATATATATTTTAATTACAAACTAGCACATCTAAAACATTTTGCTTAATGCATTCCTTATAACCAAAGTTTAAATTCTGTAGAGTTTGAAAATAAATGAAAAAAAACAAACATCAGTTTTGATTGTATTAGGTTCAATTCGCAACGATAAAATCTTAGTACCTTTGATTTTTTGGAAGAAAATAATTTTGGGCTGGGTCATAAATATAAAATTTTAACCCATTTCAAACTTGAAATGTTTTAAACGTAACTGGATATTACAAGATGAAAGAGTGCCTTCACCAGTCCTTCTTATTTCAGTTGTGAAAGAGTTCGTGTCCTAATTCAATCTATGATCTCACAACCTTGAAATGGAGAAACTGAAAGCGCATATTCGATATGTAACGTTGTGACACTTTTAAGATTAATAAAAATGCCACAGAAACAGCTGAAAAAAATATGTAATATTCATGACCAAGATGTTATTACTAACTGCGAAGTTCGAAACTGGTTTTCAAAGTTTTTTTTCTGGCAACACTTCATTGAGAGACGAATACAGACCAAGACGTTCATCAGACGACAATCGAAATGCTTTAAGGGAATCGGTAGAATGTAATATATGTAAAAATACTGGAGAATTAGCACTTGACCTTAAAGCATCCTCATTCAAAACGTGCTATCTCACTTGAAAAAGAGAGGAAAAGTGAGCAAGCTAGGCTTTTGGGTTCCTCATACTCATAGTGAAAAGAATAAGGTAGATCACATATCTATAAAAAAATATATATTCTTTCAAATGACCCGTTTCTCAAGAATATCATGAGTGACGAAAAATTGGTCTTTTAGGATAATATTCAACGCAAAAGGCAGTAGATTCACCAGGATGAAATTTCAACAGACTACCCCAAGGCTAAGCAGCATGAAAGAAAAATGATGCGGTGCGGATGGTGGGATCGCAACAGTATCATTCCTTTTGAGTTTTTAAACTACACTCAATGATGACTTATACTCTCAGCAGCTGCAACGTGTGCATTAAAATACCTGACCCAGTCGGCTGGGGCTGTAGGATACACCGAGTGCTTCTTTGTAGAGGGCTAAGACTCCCCTAACGAGTGTCCTGACATGACACTAAACAATCTGATGTAACGCTGTAACGAGTGTCCTGACATGACACTAAACAATCTGATGTAACGCTGGAGCTTTGGGGAATGCGGAGTATCTCTTGCGTACCATCGCTCCCAGGTTCACTCGGGCCTGGAGTGGTAGCACTTGATAAGGATCCTATCTATGGATTAGATAGAACTAAAATGTGTTCTTATACCAAAACTGAATAGTTGGAAATAGAATTGTTTATATGTATAAAAATGGATTTGGCATAAAATAACCTACAATGGTTGATATGCCATAAAAAATCAACCAACCAAGCATCTTCAGGTTTTGAATTCAGAGTTTTTCCTTCTTCTAGAAAGGTTGCCTAACCGAAGCTAATGAGCCTAATCTGCCTTACTATTTACCGATAACTGGAGACAGAAGAGAAAATTTTAACAAGGCCCTAGAAAAGATAAGATCGTTAGAATAACTGATTCTTCCACATTCTTCATACCCACCAGATTTAGCACCGATCGATTCTCATTTGTTTCGATCACCAGAGTATTTCATAAGTGGCAGAACATTCGGAAACAAAGATTTTGGAAATGGTTTTTCAACGTTTTCTTGGAGGGGAAAAGCTGAGATTTCTCTTAATGGGGAATGCTTCCATATTGGCTGCATCGAACGAAAATGAGGGTGATTATATTTTCGATGATATGTAAATAAATTTAACGTTTAGCCTTGTTTTTATATCCTCTCCTAAAAACGGGCCCAGTCGGCTGGGGCTGTAGAACACACTGACTGCATCTCTGCAGAAATGAAAGACTCCCCAGCGAGTGTCCTGTGGCCTCGTCAGCTGGGGCTGTAGAATACACTGTCTGCATCTTTGTAGAAGTGAAAGACTCCTCCAACGAGTGTCCTGTAGCCCAGTCAGCTTGAGCTGTAGAATACACTGGCTGCATCTCTGCAGAAAGGAAAGACTCTCCCACCCAACGAGTGTCCTGTGACTCAGTCAGCTTAGGCTGTAGAATACACTGACTGCATCTCTGAAGAAAGGAAAGACTCCCCCAACGAGTGTCCTGGATATGACACTAAGCAATCTGATGGTGGTACGCAAGTAATGCTGGAGCTCTTTATTGCCATTGCTCCCAGGTCCACTCAAGCCTGAAGTGGTAGCATCTGATAGTGTTCTATCTATGGGTTAAATAGAACTAAACACTGTACTTATGCTAAACTGAATTGTTTGGAATTAACTGTTTCTCCATTTAACTGTGCGTAAACAAAAAACTGTGTACTTATGTTAAGCTGATTCGTTTGAAATAGAACTGTTTTTGACATTCAACTGTGTGTTACCGAAACTGTACTTATTAAACTGAATTGTTTGAAACTTTTATCAAAATTATTTAATTTGGCGAACCCCCCCCCCAAACCTATGGTAAAACGTGGTGATTTTTCCGAACACCTTAATACATCAATTTTAGACAAAAAAATGTAATTCATAATAGTAAAAAATTAATGAAAATGACATTGAATATAGTTAATGGCCTGTCACAAATATAGATTTTTAAAAGCAAATAAATCATCATCGTCATCATGTCGCGCTGGTAGCACGGATATCCCAGACCCTCTCTCGCCACTCCTCCCTATCGTTTATCGCCCTAGGCAGGTCTTCAGGACAACATCCCGTATCCTCACATAGCTGCTGAATGTATGTTCGTGCTGGTCGTCCTGCTTTTGCTCGGCCATGTGTGGGGGTCCATAAGAGTACATCTCTTATGAGTTCGTCCCTGTTTCTCCAGCAGTGTCCTGCATGTCTGGTTCGTCTAACTTGAATAGTTTTCGTGATAGGAGGCAGGTGGCCGTACAGTTGGTGTCTTGTTGGGTGTTGCCGCCAGGACTTGTTCAAGATTGCACGCAGCATTCTTGTGTAATTGCCGTCTAGCTTCTTCTGCAGATCATTTCAGAACCTGCCCGAAAAAAGTTTTTAAAAGGTGCCAAAAATATATTTATGCATGATTCAGATTGTTTTGTTTTTCATTTTACATATCTTAAACTTTTAATTCATTTGTTTATTTATTTACATTTTATTAAGAATTTATAGATGTTTTCAATAACGGCATATGAACTCTTTCGGGGTTATTTGATGATAGCCGACAGAATGATTTTCGGATCTTCATTTCTGATCTGTCAAAGAAGATGATAGCCGAAAGAATAATTTTTGGATCGCTATTTCTGATCTTTTAGAGGAGATGATAGCCGACTGAATGATTTTGGATCGCCATTCCTGATCCTTCAAAGATGATGATAGCCGACCGAATGATTTTGGATAGCCATTTCTGATCCTTCAAAGATGTTGATAGCAACTGAATGATTTTGGATCGCCATTTCTGATCCTTCAGAGAAGATGATAGCCGACTGAATGATTTTGGATCGCCATTCCTGATCCTTCAAAGATGATGATAGCAACTGAATGATTTTGGATCGCCATTTCTGATCCTTCAAAGAAGATGATAGCAGACTGAATGATTTTTGGATCGCCATTCCTGATCCTTCAAAGATGATGATAGCCGACGGAATGATTTTGGATAGCCATTTCTGATCCTTCAAAGATGATGATAGCAACTGAATGATTTTGGATCGCCATTTCTGATCCTTCAAAGAAGATGATAGCCGACTGAATGATTTTTGGATCGCCATTCCTGATCCTTCAAAAATGATGATAGCCGACTGAATGATTTCGGATCGCCATTTCCGATCCTTCAGAGATGATAATAGCCGACTGAATTATTTTTGATCGCTATTTCTGATCCTTCTAAGAAGATGTAACCTGACAGAATGATTTTCTGATCTCCATTTCTGATCTGAGTCAGAGTGGACCTTGGAGCAATGGCAATAAAGGGGTACTCCACATTCCCCAAATCTCCAAGACAGGAGCCTCACTCTCAGATTTGTTCGAGTCATAACTAGGACACACGTTGGGATGATCTTACCGCTCTGCAGAGCTACAATCGGTGTATTCTACAGCCCGATCCCTCTGGGCTATTATAATATGAGTACGTCCCTTGACATTATACGAATATACTATCTTGTTAATTTTTTTTTAAGCGATCCTTTTAACAGAACTCTCAGAAACAGAAAAATATTGAATTTGCGGCATTATAACGTCTATCTGATACAGTTTTACCAATAAGTACGTGACAATGTTGATAATGTTTAAAAGAATTTTTTAAAGGTATTTTAATACTGCAACGTTTTAAGAGAAATAATTTTGTAGCAAAAATGTTTGTGGTTATAAAACCTATTTGGATATATCAATAAAGTTAAATGTTTAATACGTCTCTGAAACGTTTTTATAAAGAAAAGGAAAATGTTATACAGGAATTAAAATAATTCATATCAACTTAACATATTCAAGTCCTACTTTTTAACGTTTCCTTGGATATCTTATACAATTAACATGTACAGTAATTAATTGATGTATGTCATTAATTTATTCTTAAAGCCGATTTTGTTTGTTTATTTGTTTGGGTTTTATGGCATATCAACCTTTGTAGGTTATTTAATGCCAAATACATTTTTATACAAATAAACAGTTCTCTTTGAAACAATTCAGTACACAGTTTAATTGTCAAAAACATTTCTATTTCAAGTTATTCAGTTTATTCAAACAGTTCTAATTCAGCCAATTCATTTTATTATAAGTATAGTTTTTGTTTACACACAGTTAAATGTCAAAATAGTTCTATTTCGAACAATTCAGTTTAGCATAAGTACAGTTTCAATGTCCAAAACACTTCTATTTCAGATAATTTAGGTTAGCATAAGTACTCTTTTTACTACTATTTGACCCAGAGATAGGACCCTATCACGTGGTAACACTCCGGGTCAGAGTGGACCTGGGAGTGATAGCAATGAAAAAGTGCTCTGCATTCCCCAAAGCTCCAGCATCACTAGAACCTCGCCATCAGAGTTTTTAGTGTCATATCCAGGACAATCGTTGGTGGAAGGTCGTACCCCTCTGTAGAGATGCAGTTGGTGTATTCTACTAAAAGCCGAGATGTAAACTGTACATAATGTCTTGTTATGAGAACAAACACTAGCGTAAATAACTTGCGAAAGATTATGATAATTTGTAAACCTATAAAAGAAGTAAAAACACACTTTAGTTATATTTTTAAAAGAATAATGAACGAAGTAGAATTATGTTATTTAACTTGTGATTTGCCCTTAAAAATGTCTTAGAATTAGCGTAAAAAACACGCAGAAACTCCTAACACTCATTAAGGCATCGAATTAAAAAAATACCCAAGTCTTGATTTGTAAAGAATCACAAAAAAGATTAATATATTTAATTTCGTTTTATATCCAATGGATTTCAATTATTGTTTAAATTCTTTTCAGCCTGTTTTATCTGTTCGTTTTTTTTTTTGTTAATTTTCATTTATTCTAAATATATTTTTAAGGAAACATTTATTTATTTCACGTCATTTTATCATGATGTCGATGGCGTTAGTAAATGATGTAACGTTCGATGTAATGACGTTTGCTGAAAAGAAATTTAGTCTCTAAAAATGGCGTAAACTCAAATTTAACTAAGGCCAAAATGACGTAAAAAGGAGTATTAATGAATCTAAATTTGGTATTTAGATTTTTATTATTTCATATACTTTCGCTCAAATATATGAAATAATTAAAACCGAAATATCAATTCCAGATTCATTTACGGACCTATTCATCTTAAAATATTTACTTTTCTCTCTTTGGACCAACGACAGTGTCTCTCTCTCTCTCTCTCTATATATATATATATATATATATAAATATATATATATATATATAGAGAGAGAGAGAGAGACACTGTCTACTAGTTTTAAAATATATATATATATATATATATATATATATTGTTGAGGTGTTTGTTGATAAAGAATTTAATTTTGTTAGCGATCAATAACAGTCAGTTTAGGAATTGGACACGGCGACGCGAGTTCAAATCCTGGACGAGAATGATTGCATTTCACATAGCACTAATACCCTTGGGAAAGGTATGAATCCAATTATTCTCCCTCCAGCTATGGGTAAATAGTAGGACAGACTGGGTTCTTCAGCCTTGGTAAAGCAACTAGTCTAGGAGAAGGAAAACTCTGAATTCAAACCTGTTAAACTCCGCTTAAAAAATTGACCTTGTGTCATATCCTGCCCGAGCGGAGGGGTTAGGTAAATAGGATAACAGTCAGTTTAGTCATCTATGGCTATAGAAAACACTGACTGCATCTTCGCAAAGAAGTAAGACCCACATCTGAATGGGTGTTGTAGATATGACACTAAACAATCTGATGATTATTCTCCTGTTATGGAGCTTTGAGGAATCTGAAGTAACCTTTCTTAGTCATTACTCCCAGCTCCACTCTGACTCGGAGTATTACTATCTGTTAGGGTCCGATCAATGGATCAAATAGAAATATCTACTTATTTTCTATAGTTTAAACTATTTAATTGTGGTCAAAAATGAGTGATGAATCGAATTAATATTACGGAGCCATACTTGGAACAAATTGATTGTGTGAATTAAAAAGATTCTGGTTCATTTTAAAATAATGTTACGTACAAACAATACACTTACAGATTATATATATATATATATATATATATATGTGTGTGTGTGTGTGTGTGTTGTGTTCTGATTAGTGAACACATCATCATCATCATCATGTCATGCCACCAGCACGGATATCCCTGACCCTCTCTCGCCACTTCTCCCAATCGTTCATCGCCTCTGGCAGGTCTTCAGGGTTACATCCCGTATCTTCACATAGCTGCTGTATGTATGTTCGAGCTGGTCGTCCTGCTTTTGCTTGGCCATATGCGGGGGTCCATAGGAGTACATCACTTATGAGTTCGTCCTTGCTTCTCCAGTTGTGTCTGGTTCGTCTAACTTGGATAGTTTTCGTGATGGGAGGCAGGTGGCCGTATAGTTGGTGTCTTGTGGGGTGTTGTCGCCAGGACTTGTTCAATATTGCTCTCAACATCCTTGTGTAATTGCCGTCTAGTTTCTTCTTCAGCCGTTTAGTTAGCGTCCAAGTAGTGCATCCATATAGCAGTATCGATACAACCGTTGCCTGGAAGAAACTGCGTTTCATTTTATCGGTAAGGTCTGATTTCCGAATGATTGAGAGCCTATCGATAGCTGTCCATGCTTTCGTTTGTCGTGTATCGATGTCTTTGTCGGTTGATGAGACGCTACTTCCTAGGTAGGTGAATTTGTCTACTAGTTTTAGAGAGGCTCCGTCTAGTGTGGTAATGTCGCCTGTTTGGTTGTAACACATATATTCGGTTTTGTGCGCATTGACATGGAGTCCAATGTTGGCGGCGGCTCGTTCCAAACTATGCAGTAGTGTCTCGGCTTGGTTTGGCGTATTTGCCTCTTCCTACTTGTACACATCCCGTCGTCTCTCGTTGCTCCTCGCACACTAAGTGAACACAAGTAGTAGTAATAATAAGACAAACCACGATATGTGAGGTCTTAACCTCTTGCAGACGTGCCATCCGCGTATTCTACAGCCCCAGCCGATAGGGCAGTCTAAATTAGAAAAAACAAATAGAGACTACTCTTAGATGAATGATATTATTGATTTGATATCAATACAGAAGATTAATGTTATTAATTTATTATTAATGTTATTAATCTATTACAGTTTAGTGTAAGTACACTTTCAATGTCAAAAACAGTTCCATTTCAAACAATTCAGTTTAGCATAAGCCCGCAGTTTATATGTAAGTGCAGTTTAATTGAAAAAAACATCTCTATTTTAAGCTATTTAGTTTAGTCAAACAGTTCTAATTCAAACAATTCAGTTCAGCATAAGTTTGCCGTTAGTTCTATTTAACCCATAGGTGCTACCACTCCGGGCCAGAGTGGACCTGGGAGCGATGGCAATGAAGTGGTACTTCGTAATCCCCAAAGTTCCAGGATTACTGGAACCTCACCATCAGATTGTTTAGTGTCATATCCAGGACACTCGTTTGGGAGGGTTTTACCCCTCTGCAGAGAAGCAGTTGGTGTATTCTACAGCCCCAGTTGCTTAGATTATTTTCTATAAGCAGAAAAGTATAAACACCTTTGATTTGGTTATTTGGTTCAATGGCATATGAAACTTTGAGGATTATTTAATGCCAAATTCTGTTTATACGATATATATATATATAAATATATATATATATCTCATCATCATCATCATCATCATCATGTCGTGCCACTAACACGGATATTCCTGACCCTCTCTCGCCACTTCATCACCTCTGGCAGGTCTTCAGGGCTACATCCCGTATCCTCACATAGCTGCTGTATGTATGTTCGAGCTGGTCGTCCTGCTTTTGCTCGGCCATATGTAGGGGTCCATTGGAGTACATGACTTATGAGCTCGTCCTTGCTTCTCCAGCAGTGTCCTGCATGTCTGGTTCGTCTAACTTGGATAGTTTTCGTGATGGGAGGCAGGTGCCTTGGTGCCTTGTGGGGTGTTGCCGCCAGGACTTGTTCAATATTGCTCTCAACATTCTTGTGTAATTGCCGTTCAGCTTCTTCTCCAGCCGTTTAGTTGAATTTTTTTTTTTAGGTGAATTTTTTTTTTTTAGGTGAATTTTTCTACCAGTTTCAGATATATATATATATATATATATTTAATGCCAAATTCTGTTTATATATATATATATATATATATGTGTGTGTGTGTGTGTGTGTGTGTGTGTGTGTGTATTTTTTTATCCATAAGATCTGAAGAAGTCCGTTAATTTTTTTCGAATTTTTTTATTTTATCCAAAATACATGACAGGATGGAAATAAATTTATAATCCTAATGTGACCAGTTTTATTTTTTTCTTATATATATATATATATATATATATATATATATATATATAAGTAGCAAGTCAAGTTGTTATATATATATATATATAAGTTGTAAGTAAAGTTGTTATCACCCTGGTTGGCGGCAGATGAGGACAGGGTATTGCACGTGCTTTCACACGTTGTATGATGAATATATATATAAGTAGTAAGTAAAGTTGGCGACCGTAGTCTAGGGCGACCAGAAAGCTCCCTTTTCAATAGCTACTACACTGAAGTGTAGGGGAGAGCGCTACTCCTTTCCCTGGATTACTCCACTTTACTCTTGATACATACCTTATATTGCTGAATGTTAAGCAAAGAGGTATCAAGTACCATTTTTTAAGTCTTTGGTATGACGCGACCTGGGGTTGAACCCAGGTCTCCTAATCATAACTTTTTTGAATTTTTTATATTTAAAAAGATTTAAAAATTTATCTTACATTCTTTTAAAATTACATCAATAATTGTCTTCTATATCCGATTATTATGAACATAAAATTAAACATGAACCCTTACCTATAGGGTCCATTATAATGTCACACACCTTTTAATTAGGAGGAGAGACGGTATTACCCCTTTACAAGGAGTACAGTTGACATATTCTAAGCGTTGACGATAGGGCAGTCGTGATTGTGAACTTAAAATCAAATATGAAGACGTTTCCATAGGTGCATTTTAGTGTCATTTTCAGCATACATCTTTTAATTAGGAGGAGTGGGTCTTACTCTTCTACAGGGGGAACAGTTGACATATCTAAGCATCGTTGATAGGGCAGCAGTGATTGTGAATTTAAAATTAAACATGAAGACTTATCTGTGGGTCCATTTTAGGGTCGTTTTTAGGATACATTTTTAATTGAGGGGAGAGAGGGTCTTACTCTGTAAGCAGTGCAGTTGACATATTCTAAGCGTTGACGATAGGTCAGCTCTGATTGTGAACTTAAAATCAAACATGAAGAATTGCCTATTAATATATTTTGGATTTCTATAAGATGATTCTTTAAATTTGCTTATAAAGAAACAAGGATGAAGTAAGTTATCATATTTACCAACCCCTCCTTTCGGGTAGGATATGACACAAGGTCAATTTTTAAGCGGAGTTTAACAAGTTTGAATGCAGAGTTTTCCTTCTCCTAGACTAGTTGCCTTAACAAAGCTGAAGAACCCGGTCTGCCCTACTATTTACCCATAGCTGGAGGGAGAATAATTGGATTCATACCATTCCCAAGGGTATTAGTGCTATGTGAAATGCAATCAGTCTCGTTCATGATTTGAACTCGTGTCGCCGTTGCCATTTCCTACGACGATGACCATTACACCACAGGCACCACCAGGATGAAGAAAGTTATAGTTTTTGCCTCTTGGTTTAATGGCATGTTAATCTTTGTGGGTTATTTAATACCAAAGCCATCTTTATAGAACATCCGAGGTTGCTATGTAAGGTTTCTTTGTTTAATGGCATATCAACCTTTGAAGGTTATTTAATACCAAAGCCATCCATGTAAAGAACAGTAGTGGTACTATTAAAGGTTTCTTTGTTTAATAGCATATCAACCTTCGCGGGTTATTTAATGCCAAAGTCATCCTTGTAGAAGAACAGTAGTGGTACTATTAAAGGTTTCTTTGTTTAATCGCATATCAACCTTCGCGGGTTATTTAATACCAAAGCCATCCATGTAAAGAACAGTAGTGGTACTATTAAAGGTTTCTTTGTTTAATAGCATATCAACCTTCGCGGGTTATTTAATACCAAAGCCATCCTTGTAGAAGAACAGTAGTGGTACTATTAAAGGTTTCTTTGTTTAATCGCATATCAACCTTCGCGGGTTATTTAATGCCAAAGTCATCTTTCAAGAAGAACAGTAGTGGTACTATCAAAGGTTTCTTAGTTTAATAGCTTATCAACCTTCACGGGTTATTTAATGCCAAAGTCATCCTTCTAAAAGAACATTCGTGGTGCTTGTTAAGCCATGAATGGGGGAAAGAAGTTATAGAATTAAAACTAAATTCTAAATAAAAATGTCTGAGTCGTAAATTAATGAACCAAACTAATCATGCACAAATAAATAAAATTACTTATTTAATATCAATAGAAAACATTAATCAGACATGTCCAGTTCACGTTTTTTAATTACTTCAACACATCTACGACCACCTTACATTAATCAATTTGATATAATGTTCAGGTGTTATTTTTTGCATTTTTCCTGCACTCTTTGCCACAAGTTAGTCACTGTCATTGATCTTACATTATTACTGATAATGTAATTTAGTAATCGCTCCCCCACCACTAGTGACTCTGGTGCCTAGCAATGGGACCGACAGCAAAAGGTCAATCATAAGAACTCTGTTGTAGAGGTGAGAAGTTGTCAGACACTACACTTGGGGATTTTTAAAAAGGTCCTGTCAGTTAGTTACTGGAAGAATGACAAGTGACGACCTGAATTTCAAGGCTAAGCGAAACCGCTTCCCAACGGTCATTTGAGGAGGGGGGAATCAATCTTTCCTGAACAAGAAATCACTTTACTTTGTATTGTTTATGGAACCGTCAAAAAAACTTGCAGTATCAGAAATAAATATGAAAAAGTGAAAAAATGTCAAGTACTCCTATCTTTTATTACCAAAACTTACATCTATCTCTCTCTCTATATATATATATATAAAGTCAAGTAAAGTTTGCGAGAGTTGTCGAAGGCGACCCGAAGGTTCCCTTTTCAATAGCTACTACACCAAGGTGTAGGGGAGAGCGCTACTCTTTTCCCGGATTGTCTATCTTTAACCTTGATCCGCACCTTATAATAATAAGTGTTAAGCATCATCTATCTATCTATATATATATATATATATATAACAGATACAAACAATGTACTTATGTGTATATATATGCATATATATATATATATATATATATATATATGTATGTGCAAATACATTGTATGTATCTGTTAGGTGGATGTGTTCAATGATATATCAAACCTTAAGGGTTATTTAATGCCAAATCTTGTTTATTCATTAACACACATACACATTAAATATTTGATTTGCAAACAAATAGTTAGTGGGTAACATTATTTTAAAAGGAGGCTAAGCTCCTTTATCATATCATATTTACCACATTTACCCAACCCCTCCGCTCGGGCAGGATATGACACAGGGTCTATCTTTTAATCGGAGTTTAACAGGTTTGAATTCAGAGATTTCCTTCTAGCCTAGTTGCCTTAACAAAGCTGAAGAACCTAGTCTGCCCTACTATTTACCCATAGCTGGAGGGAGAATAATTGGATTCATACCTTTCCCAAGGGTATTAGTGCTATGTGATATGCAATCAGTCTCGTCCAGGATTTGAACTCGTGTCGCCGTGTCCATTTCCTATGACGATAACCATTACACCACGCGTACCTCCTGAGCTCCTTTATTAACATTTTTAAAGGCTATTTAACACTCATGAATCTGAGTGGGACTTTTTTGTAATCACGTGTCTAGTTTTTCCTTGCTGATACAGACAACCCATCTGGGCACCTCTGGTGGTATAACGGTTAGCAAGCTAGACTAGCAAACCTACATGAGTGAGTTCGAGTCTCATTGGGCGCCCCCTTCATTCGACCTTGTGCCACATCGAAGCAAAGACGTTTGTAAATTACTACAGACAACCCATTTCATCACCATCTATTCTTTTTTCTTCGAGACGCTCACTATATAGCAATAATCCTTGAAATATTCTCAATTGCATTAGATAATTTATACACTGCTTTATGGTTTCAAATAATTAATCATGATAATCCAAAGTCAATCTGCGGAATCGGAGTAAGCGAGTTCGTACTCCAGTCGCGCTATTACGTTCACATTCGGGCAAATACCCTTGGGAAAGGTATGAACCACCTTATCCTCCCAGCTATGGGTTAAATAGTACCACTACTGTTCTTCTAGGAGAATGGCTTTGGCATTAAATAACCTACAAAGAGTTGATATGCCATTAAACAAAGAAATCAAACCAAACCAAACCAAACCAAAGTCAATGATTGAACCGTTCTATTTGACCCACAGATGGTGCGCTAACAGGTATTACGAATTTGGATCAAAGTGAACGTGGAAAGCCATGCGATAATGTCAACTTTTTCAACAAAAGCTTTAACATTTTTTCTTGCCTAGTCGGCTGGGGCTGTAAAATACACCGACTGCTTCTCTGCAGAGGGGTAAGGACCCCTGCCCAACGAGTGTGACACTAAACTATCAGATGGTGTGGTTCCAGCAATGCAGGAGCTTTGGGGAATGCGGAGTACCCCTTCATTGCCATCGCTCCCAAGTCCACTCTGGCTTAAAAATATATAAATGGTGGTTGGTGCTTACTGTTTTTATACATTTAAACTGCGTATTTATGTTTAAAATGAAAACAGCATATAAATGCTAAACTGAATTGCTCGAAATGAGACTGTTTTGACATCTAAACTGTGTACCTATGCTAAACTGAATTATCTAAAATAAAACTGTTCTGACATTTAACTCTGCGAATTGCCCAGTCGGCTGGGGCTGTAGAATACACTGACAGCACCTCTGCAGAGGGGTAAGACACTAAACAATCCGATGGTGAGGTTACAGCAGTGCTGGAGGTTTGGGGAATGTGGAGTACCCCTCTTTTGCCATCGCTCCCAGGTCCACTCTGGCCCGGAGTGGGAGCACCTGATAGGGCCCTATCTATGGGTTAAATAGAACTAACGGCATACTTATGCTAAACTGAATATCTTGAAATAGAAATGTTTTTTGCCAATTGACCCGTGCTTACATTTGAACTGCATGCTTGTGCTAAACTGAATTATTTCAAATAGAACTGTTTTTTGACAGTGAAACTGTATTTACACTAAACTAAATTGTTTAACATAGAACTGTTCTGACATGTAACTGTGGAAACGAAATCTGTACATTTACTAAACTGAATTAGCTGAAGTAGAATTGCTTGACTAAACTAAATAACTCGAAATAGAATTTTTTTTTTTACAATTAAACTGTATTTACATTTAAACTGCGTGCTTTTGCTAAACTGAATTGTTTTAAATTGAACTATTTTTGACATTGAAACTGTACTTACACTAAACTGAATTGTTATATATAACTGCTTGAATAGTTTGAAATATGTTTTTGACAATTAAACTATGTACTCATGCTAAACTGAATTGTTTTAAATAGAACTGATTATTTACATAAAAATGGATTTGGCGTTAAATAACCTACAAAGGTTGATATGCCATAAAAACCAACAAACCAACCAACCATTTAACATTTTTCCAATCATAATAAGTCATAAGAATATTCTTAAATATTTCTTTCATTAATTTACGAGGGTCGTCCAAAAAGTTCTAGACTTCACCAAGAAAGGTAGAGCCATCGCAGAACATTTTAGATGTAAAAGTAAAGTTAGCGACCATAGTCGAGGGTGACCCGAAGGCTCCCTTTTCGATAGCTACTACACCAAGGTGTAGGGGAGGGCGCTACTCCATTCCCAGGATTGCTCCACTTTACCCTTGAACCGTACCTTATAATGCTGAGTGTTAAGCAAGGTGGTATCAAGTACCATTTTTAAAGTCTTTGGTATGACTCGACCTGGGATTGAACCCAGGTCTCCCGGGCCATTGGCGAACACTCTAACCGCTGGGCCAATATCACTTTGAAAACTAAAAAAGAAATGTTCAGATTTTTCTAGTTTTATAAAAGTGTACTGCCGCCAACATTGTATTTTGTTAAAATCATATAAAAAACTGACTTTTCTCTCCTGTAATTGTGGAATAAAAATCGATGTAAGTCCATTTTACGTCAATTTTATCCGTGGGTTCGTTTTAGTGTCATTCTCAGGACACGTCTTATAATTGATGGGGGTCTTACCCCGCTGAAGAGAATGCAGTTGACGTGTTCTCAGCCTCACTGATTGGCCAATAGTGCATTATGGGTCAACTATTGGTTCATTTTGAGTCATTCTCTAGACACGCCTTTTAAATGGAGGGAGATTCTTAACTCTCTAGAGGGAATTCAGTTGACGTATTCTTAGTCTCGCTGATATGTCAACAATTATTGAATTATTAACGATTAATACAGTTTGGATTTCAATTATGTTTAGTTTGATTTGGTTCTTATGGCATATCAAATATTGTTGGTTATTTAGTGCCAAACCCTCATCGTACATATCTATGAAATATGCATGATTTGGTTTGGTTACCTTTTATGGTATATCAACCATTTTAGGTTATTTAATGCCAAATCCTCTTTATACATATATATTAAATATATATGATTTGGTTTGATTAGATTTTATGGCATATCAACCATTATAGGTTATTTAAATCCGAATCATCTTTATATATATATATATATATATCAAATATATATATGATTTAATTTGGTTGGGTTTTATGACATATAAAATATTGTATGTTATTTAATGCCAAATCCTTTATATATATATATATGTGTGTGTGTGTTTGTGTGTGTGTGTGTGGAAAGAGGATTTGGTTGCGTTTGGTTGCGTTTGGTTTTATGGCATATCAACCATTGATGGTTGTTTAATGCCAAATCCTCTTTATACATATATATTAAATATATATGATTTGGTTTGGTTGGGATTTATGGCATATCAACCATTGTAGGTTATTCAATTCCGAATCCTCTTCATACATGTATATCAAATATATGTATGATTTAATTAGGTTGGATTTTATTACATATCAACCATTGTAGGTTATTTAATGCAAAATCCTCTTTATACATATATATTAAAGATATATGATTTGTAAATACATTTTGTTGATAACGTTTTTAAACGAACGTATGATCATTTTTTTGCGACGTATTACTAACAATTCAGTAAAACATCAGTAATTTGTTTACCCACAGCTATATAATCAAACATTTCTATTTCAAATAATTCAATTTAACATAAGTGATTTGTTTGCACATAGTTTAGATATCAAACAGTTCTATTTGACCTGGAGATAGGAGCCTATCAGATGCTACAACTCCGGGACCGAGTGGAACTGGAAGCAATGGCAATGAACAGGTATTCTTCATTCCCGAAAAACTCCAGTATTACTGGAGCCTCACCATCAGATTGTTTAGAGTCATATCAGGACACTCGCTGGTTGGGGTCTTACCCCTCTGTACAGATGCATACTATGTATTCTACCGGCCCAGCCGACTGGGCTTGGATTTCTATTTGAGAAGAGGATTCTTTAAGTTTACATAAAGAAGAGCCAAAAATAAAGTGACTGAATAAAAAACTATTAATTACAAAAAAAAAAAAAAAATGAGTGAGCTGTATTCCAAATTAAAACATCAAATTGTGAATGCACAAGTAAATTAAATTAACAACATTATTGACTTAATATCGATGCAGGATATTAATAAAATATGTACAGTCAGTGGGTTTTAATTACTTCTGCACATCTACGAACACACGACTTCACTTTCACACTTCATTTCATGTTCTTTAATATTGGATGCTTTTGTATACGAACATTGTGGTGGGGTATAGAATGAATTCTGCTGGTAGGCGAAGATGAAGTCAATATGGAAAATTAAATTGCAATGTTTTACTATAAAGATGGTGTCATGGTTGTTCTGGAAGGTAACTGTAATAAATTCCTCACACAGTTCCACACACCATTTTTTATTGACAAATAACAATGGTGGATCTCGTACTTCCGTTTTCCTTACACAATGGTGGAACTAGTACTTCCGTTTTCCTTACACAATGGTGGAACTAATACTTCCGTTTTCCTTACACAAAAGTGGAACTAGTACTTCCGTTTCCTTACACAAAGGTGGAACTAGTCCTTCCGTTTTCCTTACAAAAGGGTGGAACTACTACTTCTGTTTTTCTTACACAGGGATGGAACTAGTACTTCCGTTTTCCTTACGAAAAGGTGGAACTAGTACTTCCGTTTTCCTTACAAAGGGGTGGAACTACTACTTCAGTTTTTCTTACACAAGGGTGGAACTAGTACTTCCGATTTCCTTACACAAAGGGGGATCTAGTACTTCCGTTTTCCTTACACAATGGTTGAATTAGTACTTCCGTTTTCCTTACACATGGTCGAAACTAGTACTTCCGTTTTCCTTGCACAAGGATGGATCTCGTACTTCCGTTTTCCTTACACAAAGGTAGAACTTGCACTTTAGGTTTCTTAAAACCCAAAAAACAATTTATAAGTGATGACTTTTTCAGAAACCTTTTTTTATAAAGGGATTCTTACAGTTCAAATGTCAAATTAATTTTCCGTAAAAACATATTACCAGGGTACATGATATGAGCATGAAAAGATGTGTTTAACCGTATATCAAACTTTGTGGGTTATTCAGAGCCAAACGCATTTTTGTAAATTGGGCAGTAGTGTTACTATTAAACTCAAAGCTGGAAGTGGACTGGTTAGTTGTTTTGTATTACAGCGTATCAGCCCTTTCTGGAGCATTTAACGCCGAATCAAATTTCAAATAGTTTTTGCTTACAAATAGTTAAATTTTAAAACAGTCAAGTTAAATGTCAAAACAGTTCTATTTCAAACAATTTGGTTTAGCATAATTATACAGTTTAATGACAAAAACTGTCCTACTTCAAGCAATACAGTTTAGCAAATGTTCAGACAGTTCTATTTCGAACCGTTTAGCATAAGTACACAGCTTCAATATCAAAAACAGTTCTACTTCAAACACCTCAGTTTACCATTTGCACGCATTTTAGTTCTATCTGACCCATTGATAGGATCTTTTCAGGTGCTACCACTCCAGGACCTGGAAGCGATAACAATAAAACGGTACTCTACATTCCTCATAGCTCCAGCATTACTGGAACCTCATCTTCAGATTTTTTAGTATCATATCTACGACACTCATTGAGGTGGGGGAGTCTTACCCCTCTGCAGAGAAGCAGTCGGTGTATTCTACAGTTCCAGCCGACTTGGCAACAAAGATGGAGGAAGAGATCTTTATAGCATTTACAGATACACCAGTCTTTTAAAAAAGTTTTAAATTACGTAGATCATAAATTAAACCTTTCGAATCATAACCTGTTGACAGATTTAAGGTCCCCCAATATTAATTTTCTTAAAAGTTAATCATTTTTCTAATCATTATTTGACGAAGTATATACAAAACAAAACGTCATAATAAATATGAAAAAAAAAAATCAATAAAAATTGATTTTCATGTCACGTATTCTTTATATAAATTAATATAGCGTGGATACAACATTTTTATGAATTTATTTAATGGTAGACCAATTGCGTTAAAAATTAGGAGAGTGCCCAATATTTGTGATAGAGCTGTTATATAATAATAATAAATAAGTATATATTAGTTTTATATATATTATATAGCATTGATGTTTACTTGCGACCATTGGTTTCATGCCGTCCTTATGCGGCAATCATCAGACAGAAAAAGCTTTTTTCAGCCTGTTGACTGACGTGTAAGAAAGGCATGAAACTAGTGGTCGCAGATAAGTCTCCATGCAATTCGATATATATAAAAACTAATATATATATATATATATATATAGAGAGAGAGAGAGAGAGAGAGAGAAAGAGAGAGAAAGATTGATAAAAAAATAATCCAAGTAGGAGAGATTTATTGAGAAACAAAATTGACACTATAGCGTTTCGGTTCTAATGAAACATCATCAGGTCTATGAGGAACAATTAAATCAACGATGGATGTTTCAAAATACAAAAACCTATGGAAAATCTGTATATTAATTAAACGGCCAAATCTTTTTTGCCTAATGATTGCCGTATAAAAACGGCATGAAAACAGCAATTGCAGATAAACATCCATTCAATAAAATATAAATAAAACAAATATATATTATTTATTATTACATTACAGCTCTATCATAGATATTGAGCACTCTCCAAATCATAACGCATTTGGTCTACCCCTAACTCACCGAGTGACATTGTGACAACCATAGTCTCATTGGGTGCCCTATTCACACGGTCTTGTGTCAGACATGTTCTCTGACGAAAGCAACAAGCTGAAAACCTACATGTATGTAAAAACGAAATGAATAATCCTAAAAAATACAAATCTCTTAGTAGTTTGAAATGGCCATTGGCCTAATAAGAGTGTTCGCCAATGGTCCGAGAGATAACAGTTCAATTCCAGGTCGAGTCATACCAAAGACTTTTAAAAAATGGTACTTGATGCCGCCTTGCTTAACTCTCAGCATTATAAGGTAGGGATCAAGGGTAAAGTAAGGCAATCCAGGAAAAGGAGTGGAGCTCTCCCCTGCACCGCAGTGTAGTAGCTATTGAAAAGGGAGCCTTCAGGTCACCCTCGACTAAGGTCGCCAACTTTTACTTTGTATATATATATATAAATTTCGTTGAATATAATAGACATTTTCAATTTACATATTTTGTATGTACGTTACTACTTAGTAAGAAGAAGAGCATCTGGGCCGTTGTAGTGTGTAGCGTTTACTTTTAAAATTGTTCCATAAATAGTGTCAGTAACAAAAGACATTTAAGTACATTAGCTCTGTTTTGAAAATAATTTCTATTAAGTTTGGGTTGCATGTTTCTAATATGTAGTACTTCGAGAATCTGTAGTTTTTGTTTGTTATTTTGATGTTGTGTTTTCGGTGAGATTTTCCGTACTTCTGTTGCTGGGCATGAATGTTATTTTTAAATGCTGTGCTATGGAACTTGTATCAGAAAGGTGCATTGTAACAAAAGTACCATCACTTTTGTAATACATCTTCCCCTGATGATGGCCCAATTTCGGGCAGAAAGTACTTGGGAAATAAACAATTATGGAAAATATATCAATCAATTCCTGCCGAATACTATAAAATCAATACGGCAATATGAAAGGATCAACAAGAAAATATGGAGACAGAAACTGTCAATTATATTCAACGAAATTTGTATTAATGAAGAAGTACTGCCAAAATATACACACACACACACACACACACACACACACACACATATATATATATATATATATATATATTGCCCAGTCGGCTAGGGCTGTAGAATACACTGACTGCACCACTGCAGAGGGGTAAGACTCCACCCCCAACGAGTGTTATGGATATGATACTAAACAATCTGATGGTGAAGTTCCACAAGTGCTGGAGCTTTGGGGAATTGAAATCGTGCACAGGTCCAGTTTGGCCCCGAGTGGTAGCACCTGATAGGATCCTCTTTAAGGGTCAAATAGAACTAAACCATGGTATCAAGGTTACTGTTTTTGCATTTAAACTGCGTATTTATGCTAAACTAAATTGTTTATAATTGAACTGTTTTGACATTTAAACTGCATACTCATGCTAAACTGAATCGCTCAAAATAGAACTGTTTTTAACATTTAACTGTGTGTGGACAAAAACTATATATATACTAAATTGAATTATTTGGATTAGAACTGTTAGACTAATCTGAATAGCTTGTAAAAGAAAAGTTTTTGACAATTAGACTGTGTACTCATACTAAACTGAATTGTTGGAAATAGAACTGTTTATTTGTATAAAAATGGATTTGGCACTGAATAACCTACAAAAGTTGATATGCCATAAACCCCAATCAAACAAAGTTTTCAAACCTTTCCGCCCCTGCGACACAATGTCAGCTTCTTAAGCGGAGTTTGAATTAAGAGTTTTCTTTCTCCTAGTTGTGTGACCAAACCAGGGATAAAGAGCCCAACTGTTATATTTTGACCTTCGACCCGGCCCAAAAATGCTATTCCAAGGTGATACACCGGAAGGAAGTAACACATTCCAATGGCCAGTAATCGAAAGAGATCGCGTGGGCGGATTAAGGCTTATAATATGGGACAAGGTGAAGGTCCCACGGTGCCACTACAGCGATGCACCGGAAGAGAGGGACCTGTGAACTGCATGCCAGTTATTTCCGCTTGATGACGATTAAACATTCGATTTCAAAGATCCAGTGGGCGATCGTGTGGGTGTTGAATTATTATATAATTCAGTTGAGTTGGGTGCCAAAGCAGTTGCCAGCAGAATTCCAGACAGCTAGAGACCAGATGTGGTAGGGAAGGCCACACCCGACCGAGTGGGCCCTCGGAAAGCCCCGATGGAGTATACCCCAACATCAGGAGAACAAGAAAGACACAACGTGACGGTCATAATAGTGGGGTCAAAATATGAAGTTTATGTTCGGTCTCCAGCACCCTCTCACATGCAACCCTTGAACAACCCATTCGAACCCTTGCAATAAAGTGAGAGGTAAAATATATTTTTGCGTCTTCCTTCCTGCGTCTTTATCATGCGTCGTTTATTCACGCGTCTTAATTATTGAGTCGTTATGATACAGCAAATGAGTATATAACACAACCAACTCCCTATTTATCCATAGTTAGAGGAAGATTTGTTGGATGCATACCTTTCCCCAGTAGATTAGCGTTACGTGAAATACAAACAGCTTCGTTCAGGGTTTGAACTCTGCTTGGTGGGTCAATTTCCTACGATGATAACGGTGATACTACGAGCGCCTCCATAATACATTCATTGTAATATTCGCGCGAAAAAAATATTGGGAGATAAGACATTACAAAATAAGATTGCACTGAAAATGACTGAAAAAAGAACGAACATCAAACGTCGGCATATTATTCACATACAAATAAAGAAATACACAATTCGAATATATAGTTGCTTTTTTTTCATATTTTCATATATATATATATATATATATATATATATATTACTTTTCTTTTACGCAAATCCGAAAATAAATATATAAAAATAAACATATGGTTAGTATAATAAAATACAAATTAGTATAATAAAAATACGAAATTGGAGGTGCTAGTGGGGAAATGGTTATCGTCGCAAGGAATTGGACACGGCGACACGAGTTCAAATCCTGGACGAGACTGATTGCATATCACATAGCACTAATACCCTTGGGAAAGGTATGAATCCAATTATTCTCCCTCCAGCTATGGGTAAATAGTAGGGCAGACTAGGTTCTTCAGTCTTGGTGAGGCAACTAGTCTAGGAGAAGGAAAACTCTGAATTCAAACCTGTTAAACTCCGTGTAAAAAATTGACCTTGTGTCATATCCTGCCCGAGCGGAGGGGTTGGGTAAATATGATAAAATACGAAATAAACTATTGCCCAGTTGGCTGCGGCTGTAGAATACATCGACTGCTTCTCTGCAGAGGTGTAAACCCTCCCACTCCATGAGTGTCCTGGATATGACAAAAAAATTTGATGGTGAAGTTCCACTGATGCTGGAGCTTTGGGGAATGCGGACGACCCCTTCATTGCTATCATTCCCAGGTCCACCCTGGCCTGGAGTGGTAGCACCTGATAGGGCCCTATCTATAGGTCAAATAGAACTAATCTGTGTACTTATGCTCAACTGAATTGTTCGAAATAGAACTGTTTTGTCATTTAAACTGTATACTTATGCTTAACTTATGCTAAAAAAGGAACTGTTTTGACATCTTAACTGCATACTTATGCTAAACTGAATTGTTTGAAATAGAACTGTTTTGTCATTTATACTGCATACTTATGCTTAACTCATGCTCGAAAAGGAACTGTTTTGACATCTTAACTGCGTACTTATACTAAACTGAATTGTTTGAAATAGAACTGTTTTGTCATTTAAACTGTATACTCATGCTTAACTGAACTGCTCGAAAAGAAACTGCTTTAACATCTTAACTGCGTACTTATGCTAAACTGAATTGTTTGAAATAGAACAGCTTTGTCATTTAAACTGTGTACTTATGCTTAACTCATGCTCGAAAAGGAACTGTTTTGACATTTTGACTGCGTACTTATGCTAAACTGAATTGTTTGAAATAGAACTGTTTTGACATTAAACTGTATTCTTATGCTTAACTCATTTTCGAAAAGGAACTGTTTTGACATCTTAACTCCGTACTTATACTAAACTGAATTGTTTGAAATAGAACTGATTTGTCATTTAAACTGTATACTTATACTTAACTCATGCTCAAAAAGGAACTGTTCTGACATCTTAACTGCGTACTTATGCGAACTGTTTTTTGACATTGGAATTGTACTTCCGCTAAACTGAATTATTTGAATTAGAACTGTTTGACTGAATTGAATCGCTTGAAATAGAAATGTTTTTGATGATTGAACTGTATACTCATACAAAACTGAATTGTTTGAAATAAAAGTGATTATTTGTATAAAAATGGATTTGGCTTTAAATAGCCTACAAAGGTTGATATGCCAGAAAAAATAAGCAAGAATAATTACAATTATTTTTGTGGATAAGTTTCAACAACAACGTGTTTTATGAAAATAACACATTTTTTAAATTGACATGTTCTGAGTGGAGGCATGAACCCTAAGTGCTCGCACGATTTCCTTCTGTGTATGCATGTGTTTGGGTGTGTGTGTCTTTGTGATTGATAAGCATATATAAGTACATATAAAAATTGCAGGATTATAGAAGATTGCCACTTATATGAATAACAAGTACATCTATTTACCAAGTCCCACCACACGAGCAGGATGCTAAACATGGCCAGTTTTCGGCAATGAGCTTGGAGACTAGGATTCAGTACCAGGTTGGGTCATACCAAAGACTCAAAAAATGGTTCTTGATACCTCCTTGCCTTACACACACCATTATAAGTTACGAATCAAGGGTAAAGTGGAGCAATCCACGGAAAGCAGTATCGTCCTCCTTTACGCCTCGGTGTAGTAGCTATTGAAAAAGGGAGCCTTCGGGTCCCCCTCGACTATGGTCGCCAATATTACTTATTCTTTACCTGTTAAAGGTTTGAATTCAGAATTTACTTCTTGAAAGGTTGGCTTACCAAGGTTAAGAAACCCAGTCTGCCCTGCTATTTACCCTTACTGGAGGAAGAATTATCGGATTGATAACTTTCCCTAGGGGATTAGTGCTATGTAAAAAGTAAACATCCTTGTCCGGGATTTGAAGTATTTTTACCGCAAAGAAAGAAAGAAAGGTCAGAAAAGAAAGAAAGAAAGGCCACATAATAAATAGAAGGAAGACGGAAAAGAAATATCAGAGTGGAGTGGTAAGATATTAGCTAGATGGAGCTATCATTACCACTTGCCTAAGTTCATTTGCACCACACAGGTGACATTGGAAAACGAGGAAAGTATTTTTACCGAAAATAAATAAAGAAAGAAAGAAAGAAAAGTCAGATAAGAAAGAAAGAAAGAAAGAAAGAAAGAAAGGTCACATGAGAAATAGAGGGAAGAGGGAAAAGAAATACCAGAGTGGGGTGGTAAGATATTAGCTAGATGGAGCTACCATTACCACTTGCCTAAGTTCACTTGCACCATACAGGTGACAGATGAAAATGTGGGAGGAATATATATGTAGCGTACTGTATATATCCTGCACATCCATATTTATTCTACAAATGACGGTGTACTCTATTGTTATGCGTTGATGTAAAAATACTCTACCCACTTTAGTCACCCTGCTTCTGATTTAACTCGCTTATCAAACTGTATAACCAATTAACATATTGCATGCTGTTTGAGCTTTGACAAAGCTTGATATCTGCCAAATAGCAAAGTGCTCCCCACACCTCAACGTGCCCAAACTCAACGTCAACATCTTTGAAAGAAATTCCAGTGTTTTGTTTTCTTACAAGAAGTGTTGCTTGTCCATACAAAATGGCCGAGAGGCGCTAAACATTCATTAGGTTGGCGAGAGACAGCGCCAAAAGTTTTTGAAGTGGCTCGCTTCACGCCTTGATGTTGTTCCAACTTATTGACTTGGGCCCCCGTCTGCAAACGCCACGCACGTCTGACGAAACAGACGCAGTGGGAAACCAATGGTTTTTCGGATGTTCAGTAGTACCTCGGAATAAGAAAAAAAAAAGCAAAGATAAACAATGGACAAACAGTGAGGTGAGGTTGGGGATGGATTGTTGGCAAGTAGATGATAACCTAGTCAGACATAAGGCCAAGAAGTAAAGAGTTCTTCTTAAAGAGTATCGATTGTTGTATAAAGGAAAATAACATTTTATATATATATGTATTCACTTATATATATATATATATATATATATATATATATGTATGTATGTATGTATATATATTCACTTCTATACATATATATATATGTATGTCTATATATACATGTGTATAAGCGAATAAATATACATAGATATATATTCGCAGATATATACATTGGGATATATATTCGCAGATATATTCATATATATTTGCGCATATATACATATGTATATGCTTATATATATACATATATACATATATATTCATTTTACGCATATATATGCGAATATATAGGGAATGGAGTAGCGCCCTCCCCTACACCTTGGTGTAGTAGCTATCGAAAAGGGAGCCTTCGGGTCACCCTCGACTATGGTCGCTAACTTTACTTACTTTATATATATATATATATATATATAAACGAATACGTACACACATATGTATAGAAGCAAATATATATATATATATATATATATATATAAGCGAATACATTTATATATGTAAGCGAATACACACACACTCTCTCTCTCTCTCACACACAAACACACACACACACAAACACACACACACACACACACATTTATATAAGCGAATACGTATATATATATATATATATAATAAAAATAAGTGGAAAAGAGGATAAACACTGACGATAGATTCACATTTCCACTTACTTTTATCATTCAGTTAGATTTCTCAATATATATATATATATATATATATATATATATATATATATATAAAGAAATATATATATGTGAGCGAATATATATATATATATATATATATATATATATGTTCTTTTGGTTCTGCGTCGGTACTGCTGTATGGATGCACCAGTGAGACACTGACGAAAAGCTTGGAGAACAGCTATATGAGATTAACACAAGAATGCAGAGACCTGCTGTGAACAAATCCTAGACTCTATAAGACAGCATTTGGACAGCCACTTACCTCCCATCTCAAAAACCATCTAAGTAAGACGAACAAGGCATGCTGGGTACTGCTGGTGAAGTAAGTACAAAAAGGAATTGGAGTGGTCTAATTTAACCACTAGCTACGAGCGGAAATAAGGGAGTTCATGGCTTTTCCAAGGGTATTAGTCCGAAAATAAACGTAATTATGAGCTTATTAAGATGTTGCAATCGAGCATGTTTACCACAACGCCGCAGGAAATGAAATTAGAATGGATAAACAATAAACAATGAACTGTAATGTGGGGGTGAGGTTGTTATCCAGTAGATCATAATGTCAAATATGAGAACATCTGTACAAACCTTATTTTAAAAGAGCTTTTATATATATATATATATATATATATATTTTTCATCATACAACGTGTGAAAGCACGTGCGATACCCTAGCCTCATCAGCCACCAACCAGGGTGATAACACAGTTTCGGTAGCTCAAGGCAGAACTGCCACTCCTGGCGCTACCGAGCAGCTCTTGCCACCGGATAGGGCATTTAAAAGAAATATATATCTATGTATACACAAGATCAACTAAAAGCCGACATTACATTGGACGTAATGAGAACATCTGTACAAACCTTATTTTAAAAGACCTTTTATATATATATACATAAGTAAGTAAAGTTAGCGACCATAGTCGAGGGTTACCCGAAGGCTCCCTTTTCGATAGCTACTACACCAAGGTGTAGGGGAGGGCGCTACTCCATTCCCAGGATTGCTCCACTTTACCCTTGAACCGTACCTTATAATGCTGAGTGTTAAGCAAGGTGGTATCAAGTACCATTTTTAAAGTCTTTGGTATGACTCGACCTGGGATTGAACCCAGGTCTCCCGGGCCATTGGCGAACACTCTAACCGCTGGGCCAATGTCCCGGTTCTTCTTTCTTTCTTTCTTTCTTTCTCAAGTCAGCCTGCTTTTACGATAGCCGACTTGACACCTGGTCTGCTTTCTTTTCTTTTCTCTTTAGATGCAGAAATCTACAAATCACATGACTCTTTCTTCCTTCCTTCCTTTCTTTCTTTCTTTCTTTCTTTCTTTCTTTCTTTCTCGTGTCAGCCAGCTATTACCACTGCTGACTTGACACCAGGTCCGCTTTTCTTTTCTCTTTCGGTGTAGCGAGCTACATATCACATGATTCATTATTCTTTCTTTCTTTCTTTAAAGATTACCACAAAAACTCCAGAGATCTCACCTTCTGATCTTTCTTTTTTTCTTTCTTTCTTTCTTTCTTAAATATTACGCGTACAGAGACACAGATGTACACACATAACATTTGTGTTTTATATCATTAGATGTACGTGTATGTGTTGTATAGCCACATAATAAATATGCATATAGACACATATACATGCAGAATACATATTGACGCAATGAATAAAGACGAGCGAAGACTTCTTTAAAAAAATATCCCTCTCACTTTATTTGAAAGGTTTGTGTGTGAGAGGGAGTTGGAGACCGAACAGAACTGCAACATACTGACCCCACTCTTATGGCCATCAGCGTTGTGTCTTTCTTGTTCTCCAGGGCTGCTCAACCGGAGGCCCGGGAGCCCATTCTGCTGGGTGTGGGCTTTCTCTACCGCATCTTGTCACCAATGGGTCTCCAAACTTCCTGACGTCCTGTCGTCACCGAGTTATATAATAATTCAATCGCCCACTCAATCTTTGGAATGGCATGTTTGATCGTCATCAAGCTGAAATAACTGTCATACAGTTCACAGGTCACTCTCTTCCGGTGCATCAGTCTATGACTGTACCATGGGATTTTTATCTTGTCCCATATTGTCAGCCAAGCCCACCTACGCGATTTCTTCTCATAACTGCCATCGGAATGTGTCACTTCCTTCCGGTGCATCACTTTGGAATGGCATGTTTGGCCGGGTCGAAGGTCAATATACAACATATGTGTGAGTGTGTTAAAGACAACAACGGCGATGTATAACATTGTAGTCTACAGTTTTTTTTCCTTTTATTATGCGAAATGTGTGTATGTGTTGAGTGAGAGAGAGTCCAAGATGGCGGAGCATGTACACACATAGAGGCTGAGATACGATTTAGCAGGGCTTTTTTTTTCTTCGTTCTCTACTGTCGCGAGACTGGTACGAGGTCACCTCGAGCCACCTTAAACCTTTCGGGTTTTAGACCTTCATCACGACCCGTAAGTTATCCAATAAAACAAAAAGGTTGAGTAAGTCTTAAAACATTCGATTTGAGGAGGTGCCTTGGTGTAATGGTTATCGACGATACGAGTTCAAATCCTAGACGAGACTGATTGCATTTCACATTGCACTAATACCCTTGGGAAAAGTATTAATCCAATTATTCTCCCTCCAGCTATGGGTAAATAGTAGGACAGATTAGGTTCTTCAGACTTGGTGAGGCAACTAGTCTAGGAGAAGGAAAACTCTGAATTCAAACCTGTTAAACTCCGCTTAAAAATTGACCTTGTGTCATATCCTGCCCGAGCGGAGGGGTTGGTAAATATGATTAAAACATTCGATTTCCGCTGGTAGCGTTCAGTTAAAAATTTATGATGTAGAATTAGCGCTTCAGAATTTATCTAAAACCTCGAGTGATAGTTTCCATAAAGGTCCTATCTTCAGAACAAACAGATCTGTTTGAAGATAATTAGTTTTAAATCGGAATACTTGAATCTGAAATCAGTGCGCAAACAAATATTTTTACAAGGGCGAAGTTTCATTAGCTTTTGGCTTCTTAGTTTTAATGGCATATCAACCATCGTGGGTTATCTAATACCAAAGCCGTACTTGTAGGAGAAGAGGAAGGGTATTATTTAAGCTGTAGCTTGGGGTGGGGGGGGATGTGGTTCATAACTTTCTCTGGGATATTAGTTCAAAAGTGAACGTAATAGGGCGACTAGGGTTTAAACTTGCTAACTTCAATGTCCCAATCCAGCACGTTAACCATTATGCCTAGCCCAGTCAGCAGGAGCTGTAGAACGCGTTGCACCACAAAATTTGGAGCTCATTTGTTGACACACAGTTAAATGGTTACAAGTATTGTTATTTTACACGAAAAATTCGATTTGATATTAATCATATGTTTACAGGCAGTTAAATGGATCCAAGTATTGCTATGTCATACCAATAATTCGATTTAGGCTTTCAGTGAAGGGGTGTCACGTATGGTTAGGTCATACCAATAATTAGATTTACGTTCTCAGTGAAGGGGTATAAAGTATGGTTCGGTCATACCAATAATTAGATTTACGTTCTCAGTGAAGGGGTATAAAGTATGGTTCGGTCATACCAATTATTCGATTTAGGCTCTCAAGGAAGGGGTGTCAAGTATGGTTCGGTCATACCAATAATTAGATTTAGACTCTCAGTGAAGGGGTGTCAAGTATGGTTAGGTCATACCAATAATTAGATTTAGGCTCTCAGTGAAGGGGTGTCAAGTATGGTTAGGTCATACCAATAATTCGATTTAGGCTCTCAGTGAAGGGGTGTCACGTATGGTTAGGTCATACCAATAATTAGATTTAGGTTCTCAGTGAAGGGGTATCAAGTATGGTTCGGTCATACCAATAATTAGATTTAGGCTCTCAGTGAAGGGGTGTCAAGTATGGTTAGGTCATACCAATAGTTAGATTTAGGCTCTCAGTGAAGGGGTATCAAGTATGGTTCGGTCATACCAATAATTAGATTTAGGCTCTCAGTGAAGGGGTGTCAAGTATGGTTAGGTCATACCAATTATTCGATTTAGGCTCTCAAGGGAGGGGTATCAAGTATGGTTAGGTCATACCAATAATTCAATTTAGGCTCTCAGTAAAGGGGCTTCAAGTATGGTTAGGTCACACCAATAATTAGATTTAGGCTCTCAAGGAAGGGGTATCAAGTATGGTTAGGTCATACCAATAATTAGATTTAGGCTCTCAGTGAAGGGGTGTCACGTATGGTTAGGTCATACCAATAATTAGATTTAGGTTCTCAGTGAAGGGGTATCAAGTATGGTTCGGTCATAACAATAATTACATTTAGGCTCTCAGTGAAGGGGTGTCAAGTATGGTTAGGTGATACCAATAATTAGATTTAGGCTCTCAGTGAAGGGGTGTCAAGTATGGTTAGGTCATACCAATAATTCGATTTAGGCTCTCATTGAAGGGGTGTCACGTATGGTTAAGTCATACCAATAATTAGATTTAGGTTCTCAGTGAAGGGGTATTAAGTATGGTTCGGTCGTACCAATAATTAGATTTAGGCTCTCAGTGAAGGGGTGTCAAGTATGGTTAGGTCATACCAATAATTATATTTAGGCTCTCAGTGAAGGGGTGTCAAGTATGGTTAGGTCATACCAATAATTAGATTTACGTTCTCAGTGAAGGGGTATAAAGTATGGTTCGGTCATACCAATTATTCGATTTAGGCTCTCAAGGAAGGGGTGTCAAGTATGGTTCGGTCATACCAATAATTAGATTTAGACTCTCAGTGAAGGGGTGTCAAGTATGGTTAGGTCATACCAATAATTAGATTTAGGCTCTCAGTGAAGGGGTGTCAAGTATGGTTAGGTCATACCAATAATTCGATTTAGGCTCTCAGTGAAGGGGTGTCACGTATGGTTAGGTCATACCAATAATTAGATTTAGGTTCTCAGTGAAGGGGTATCAAGTATGGTTCGGTCATACCAATAATTAGATTTAGGCTCTCAGTGAAGGGGTGTCAAGTATGGTTAGGTCATACCAATAGTTAGATTTAGGCTCTCAGTGAAGGGGTATCAAGTATGGTTCGGTCATACCAATAATTAGATTTAGGCTCTCAGTGAAGGGGTGTCAAGTATGGTTAGGTCATACCAATTATTCGATTTAGGCTCTCAAGGGAGGGGTATCAAGTATGGTTAGGTCATACCAATAATTCAATTTAGGCTCTCAGTAAAGGGGCTTCAAGTATGGTTAGGTCACACCAATAATTAGATTTAGGCTCTCAAGGAAGGGGTATCAAGTATGGTTAGGTCATACCAATAATTAGATTTAGGCTCTCAGTGAAGGGGTGTCACGTATGGTTAGGTCATACCAATAATTAGATTTAGGTTCTCAGTGAAGGGGTATCAAGTATGGTTCGGTCATAACAATAATTACATTTAGGCTCTCAGTGAAGGGGTGTCAAGTATGGTTAGGTGATACCAATAATTAGATTTAGGCTCTCAGTGAAGGGGTGTCAAGTATGGTTAGGTCATACCAATAATTCGATTTAGGCTCTCATTGAAGGGGTGTCACGTATGGTTAAGTCATACCAATAATTAGATTTAGGTTCTCAGTGAATGGGTATTAAGTATGGTTCGGTCGTACCAATAATTAGATTTAGGCTCTCAGTGAAGGGGTGTCAAGTATGGTTAGGTCATACCAATAATTATATTTAGGCTCTCAGTGAAGGGGTGTCAAGTATGGTTAGGTCATACCAATAATTAGATTTAGGTTCTCAGTGAAGGGGTAACAAGTATGGTTAGGTCATACCAATAATTCAATTTAGGCTCTCAGTGAAGGGGTGGCAAGTATGGTTAGGTCATACCAATTATTCGATTTAGGCTCTCAAGGAAGGGGTTTCAAGTATGGTTAGGTCATACCAATAATTCAATTTAGGCTCTCAGTGAAGGGACTTCAAGTATGGTTAGGTCATACCAATAATTAGATTTAGGCTCTCAAGGAAGGGGTATCAAGTATGGTTAGGTCATACCAATAATTAGAATCAGGCTCTCAGTGAAGGGGTGTCAAGTATGGTTAGGTCATACCAATTATTCGATTTAGGCTCTCAAGGAAGGGGTTTAAAGTATGGTTAGGTCATACCAATAATTCGATTTAAGCTCTCAAGGAAGGGGTATCAAGTATGGTTAGGTCATACCAATAATAAGATTTAGGCTTTCAGTGAAGGGGTGTCAAGTATGGTTAGGTCATACCAATTATTCGATTTAGGCTCTCAGTGAAGGGGTGTCACGTATGGTTAGGTCATACCAATAATTAGATTTAGGTTCTCAGTGAAGGGGTATCAAGTATGGTTCGGTCATAACAATAATTAGATTTAGACTCTCAGTGAAGGGGTGTCAAGTATGGTTAGGTCATACCAATAATTAGATGTAGGCTCTCAGTGAAGGGGTGTAAACTATGGTTAGGTGATACCAATAATTAGATTTAGGTTCTCAGTGAAGGGTGTCAAGTATGGTTAGGTCATACCAATAATTCGATTTAGGCTCTCAGTGAAGAGGTGTCACGTATGGTTAGGTCATACCAATAATTAGATTTAGGTTCTCAGTGAAGGGGTATCAAGTATGGTTCGGTCATACCAATAATTAGATTTAGGCTCTCAGTGAAGGGGTGTCAAGTATAGTTAGGTCATACCAATAATTCGATTTAGGCTCTCAGTGAAGGGGTGGCAAGTATGGTTAGGTCATACCAATTATTCGATTTAGGCTCTCAAGGAAGAGCTATCAAGTATGGTTAGGTCATACCAATAATTAGATTTAGGCTTTCAAGGAAGGCGTATCAAGTATGGTTAGGTCATACCAATAATTAGATTTAGGCTCTCAAGGAAGGGTATCAAGTATGGTTAGGTCATACCAATAATTAGATTTAGGCTCTCAGTGAAGGGGTGTCAAGTATGGTTAGGTCATACCAATAATTAGATTAAGGTTCTTAGTGAAGGGGTATCAAGTATGGTTTGGTCATACCTATAATTAGATTTAGGCTCTCAGTGAAGGGGTACCAAGTATGGTTAGGTCATACCAATAATTAGATTTAGGCTCTCAGTGAAGGGGTGTCACGTATGGTTAGGTCATACCAATAATTAGATTTAGGTTCTCAGTGAAGGGGTATCAAGTATGGTTCGGTCATAACAATAATTACATTTAGGCTCTCAGTGAAGGGGTGTCAAGTATGGTTAGGTGATACCAATAATTAGATTTAGGCTCTCAGTGAAGGGGTGTCAAGTATGGTTAGGTCATACCAATAATTCGATTTAGGCTCTCATTGAAGGGGTGTCACGTATGGTTAAGTCATACCAATAATTAGATTTAGGTTCTCAGTGAAGGGGTATTAAGTATGGTTCGGTCGTACCAATAATTAGATTTAGGCTCTCAGTGAAGGGGTGTCAAGTATGGTTAGGTCATACCAATAATTATATTTAGGCTCTCAGTGAAGGGGTGTCAAGTATGGTTAGGTCATACCAATAATTAGATTTAGGTTCTCAGTGAAGGGGTAACAAGTATGGTTAGGTCATACCAATAATTCAATTTAGGCTCTCAGTGAAGGGGCTTCAAGTATGGTTAGGTCATACCAATAATTAGATTTAGGCTCTCAAGGAAGGGGTATCAAGTATGGTTAGGTCATACCAATAATTAGAATCAGGCTCTCAGTGAAGGGGTGTCAAGTATGGTTAGGTCATACCAATTATTCGATTTAGGCTCTCAAGGAAGGGGTTTCAAGTATGGTTAGGTCATACCAATAATTCAATTTAGGCTCTCAGTGAAGGGACTTCAAGTATGGTTAGGTCATACCAATAATTAGATTTAGGCTCTCAAGGAAGGGGTATCAAGTATGGTTAGGTCATACCAATAATTAGAATCAGGCTCTCAGTGAAGGGGTGTCAAGTATGGTTAGGTCATACCAATTATTCGATTTAGGCTCTCAAGGAAGGGGTTTAAAGTATGGTTAGGTCATACCAATAATTCGATTTAAGCTCTCAAGGAAGGGGTATCAAGTATGGTTAGGTCATACCAATAATAAGATTTAGGCTTTCAGTGAAGGGGTGTCAAGTATGGTTAGGTCATACCAATTATTCGATTTAGGCTCTCAGTGAAGGGGTGTCACGTATGGTTAGGTCATACCAATAATTAGATTTAGGTTCTCAGTGAAGGGGTATCAAGTATGGTTCGGTCATAACAATAATTAGATTTAGACTCTCAGTGAAGGGGTGTCAAGTATGGTTAGGTCATACCAATAATTAGATGTAGGCTCTCAGTGAAGGGGTGTAAACTATGGTTAGGTGATACCAATAATTAGATTTAGGTTCTCAGTGAAGGGTGTCAAGTATGGTTAGGTCATACCAATAATTCGATTTAGGCTCTCAGTGAAGAGGTGTCACGTATGGTTAGGTCATACCAATAATTAGATTTAGGTTCTCAGTGAAGGGGTATCAAGTATGGTTCGGTCATACCAATAATTAGATTTAGGCTCTCAGTGAAGGGGTGTCAAGTATAGTTAGGTCATACCAATAATTCGATTTAGGCTCTCAGTGAAGGGGTGGCAAGTATGGTTAGGTCATACCAATTATTCGATTTAGGCTCTCAAGGAAGAGCTATCAAGTATGGTTAGGTCATACCAATAATTAGATTTAGGCTCTCAAGGAAGGCGTATCAAGTATGGTTAGGTCATACCAATAATTAGATTTAGGCTCTCAAGGAAGGGTATCAAGTATGGTTAGGTCATACCAATAATTAGATTTAGGCTCTCAGTGAAGGGGTGTCAAGTATGGTTAGGTCATACCAATAATTAGATTAAGGTTCTTAGTGAAGGGGTATCAAGTATGGTTTGGTCATACCTATAATTAGATTTAGGCTCTCAGTGAAGGGGTACCAAGTATGGTTAGGTCATACCAATAATTAGATTTAGGCTCTCAGTGAAGGGGTATCAAGTATTGTTAGGTCATACCAATTATTCGATTTAGGCTCTCAGTGAAGGGGTATCAAGTATTGTTAGGTCATACCAATTATTCGATTTAGGCTCTCAGTGAAGGGGTGTCAAGTATGGTTAGGTCATACCAATAATTAGATTTAGGCTCTCAGTGAAGGGGTATCAGGTATGGTTCGGTCGTACCAATAATTAGATTTAGGCTCTCAGTGAAGGGGTATCAAGTATGGTTAGGTCATACCAATAATTAGATTTAGGCTCTCAAGGAAGGGGTATCAAGTATGGTTAGGTCATACCAATAATTAGATTTAGGCACTCAAGGAAGGGGTATCAAGTATGGTTAGGTCATACCAATAATTCGATTTAGGCTCTCAGTGAAGGGGTGTCAAGTATGGTTAGGTCATACCAATTATTCGATTTAGGCTCTCAAGGAAGGGGTTTAAAGTATGGTTAGGTCATACCAATAATTCGATTTAGGCTCTCAAGGAAGGGGTATCAAGTATGGTTAGGTCATACCAATAATTAGAATCAGGCTCTCAGTGAAGGGGTGTCAAGTATGGTTAGGTCATACCAATTATTCGATTTAGGCTCTCAAGGAAGGGGTTTAAAGTATGGTTAGGTCATACCAATAATTCGATTTAGGCTCTCAAGGAAGGGGTATCAAGTATGGTTAGGTCATACCAATAATAAGATTTAGGCTCTCAGTGAAGGGGTGTCAAGTATGGTTAGGTCATACCAATTATTCGATTTAGGCTCTCAGTGAAGGGGTGTCACGTATGGTTAGGTCATACCAATAATTAGATTTAGGTTCTCAGTGAAGGGGTATCAAGTATGGTTCGGTCATAACAATAATTAGATTTAGACTCTCAGTGAAGGGGTGTCAAGTATGGTTAGGTCATACCAATAATTAGATGTAGGCTCTCAGTGAAGGGGTGTAAACTATGGTTAGGTGATACCAATAATTAGATTTAGGTTCTCAGTGAAGGGTGTCAAGTATGGTTAGGTCATACCAATAATTCGATTTAGGCTCTCAGTGAAGAGGTGTCACGTATGGTTAGGTCATACCAATAATTAGATTTAGGTTCTCAGTGAAGGGGTATCAAGTATGGTTCGGTCATACCAATAATTAGATTTAGGCTCTCAGTGAAGGGGTGTCAAGTATAGTTAGGTCATACCAATAATTCGATTTAGGCTCTCAGTGAAGGGGTGGCAAGTATGGTTAGGTCATACCAATTATTCGATTTAGGCTCTCAAGGAAGAGCTATCAAGTATGGTTAGGTCATACCAATAATTAGATTTAGGTTCTCAAGGAAGGCGTATCAAGTATGGTTAGGTCATACCAATAATTAGATTTAGGCTCTCAAGGAAGGGGTATCAAGTATGGTTAGGTCATACCAATAATTAGATTTAGGCTCTCAGTGAAGGGGTGTCAAGTATGGTTAGGTCATACCAATAATTAGATTAAGGTTCTTAGTGAAGGGGTATCAAGTATGGTTTGGTCATACCTATAATTAGATTTAGGCTCTCAGTGAAGGGGTACCAAGTATGGTTAGGTCATACCAATAATTAGATTTAGGCTCTCAGTGAAGGGGTATCAAGTATTGTTAGGTCATACCAATTATTCGATTTAGGCTCTCAGTGAAGGGGTATCAAGTATTGTTAGGTCATACCAATTATTCGATTTAGGCTCTCAGTGAAGGGGTGTCAAGTATGGTTAGGTCATACCAATAATTAGATTTAGGCTCTCAGTGAAGGGGTATCAGGTATGGTTCGGTCATACCAATAATTAGATTTAGGCTCTCAGTGAAGGGGTATCAAGTATGGTTAGGTCATACCAATAATTAGATTTAGGCTCTCAAGGAAGGGGTATCAAGTATGGTTAGGTCATACCAATAATTAGATTTAGGCACTCAAGGAAGGGGTATCAAGTATGGTTAGGTCATACCAATAATTCGATTTAGGCTCTCAGTGAAGGGGTGTCAAGTATGGTTAGGTCATACCAATTATTCGATTTAGGCTCTCAAGGAAGGGGTTTAAAGTATGGTTAGGTCATACCAATAATTCGATTTAGGCTCTCAAGGAAGGGGTATCAAGTATGGTTAGGTCATACCAATAATAAGATTTAGGCTCTCAGTGAAGGGGTGTCAAGTATGGTTAGGTCATACCAATTATTCGATTTAGGCTCTCAGTGAAGGGGTGTCACGTATGGTTAGGTCATACCAATAATTAGATTTAGGTTCTCAGTGAAGGGGTATTAAGTATGGTTCGGTCGTACCAATAATTAGATTTAGGCTCTCAGTGAAGGGGTGTCAAGTATGGTTAGGTCATACCAATAGTTAGATTTAGGCTCTCAGTGAAGGGGTATCAAGTATGGTTCGGTCATACCAATAATTAGATTTAGGCTCTCAGTGAAGGGGTGTCAAGTATGGTTAGGTCATACCAATAATTAGATTTAGGTTCTCAGTGAAGGGGTAACAAGTATGGTTAGGTCATACCAATAATTCAATTTAGGCTCTCAGTGAAGGGGCTTCAAGTATGGTTAGGTCATACCAATAATTAGATTTAGGCTCTCAAGGAAGGGGTATCAAGTATGGTTAGGTCATACCAATAATTAGAATCAGGCTCTCAGTGAAGGGGTGTCACGTATGGTTAGGTCATACCAATAATTAGATTTAGGCTCTCAGTGAAGAGGTGTCACGTATGGTTAGGTCATACCAATAATTAGATTTAGGTTCTCAGTGAAGGGGTATCAAGTATGGTTCGGTCATACCAATAATTAGATTTAGGCTCTCAGTGAAGGGGTGTCAAGTATAGTTAGGTCATACCAATAATTCGATTTAGGCTCTCAGTGAAGGGGTGGCGAGTATGGTTAGGTCATACCAATTATTCGATTTAGGCTCTCAAGGAAGAGCTATCAAGTATGGTTAGGTCATACCAATAATTAGATTTAGGCTCTCAAGGAAGGCGTATCAAGTATGGTTAGGTCATACCAATAATTAGATTTAGGCTCTCAAGGAAGGGGTATCAAGTATGGTTAGGTCATACCAATAATTAGATTTAGGCTCTCAGTGAAGGGGTGTCAAGTATGGTTAGGTCATACCAATAATTAGATTAAGGTTCTTAGTGAAGGGGTATCAAGTATGGTTTGGTCATACCTATAATTAGATTTAGGCTCTCAGTGAAGGGGTACCAAGTATGGTTAGGTCATACCAATAATTAGATTTAGGCTCTCAGTGAAGGGGTATCAAGTATTGTTAGGTCATACCAATTATTCGATTTAGGCTCTCAGTGAAGGGGTATCAAGTATTGTTAGGTCATACCAATTATTCGATTTAGGTTCTCAGTGAAGGGGTGTCAAGTATGGTTAGGTCATACCAATAATTAGATTTAGGCTCTAAGTGAAGGGGTATCAGGTATGGTTCGGTCATACCAATAATTAGATTTAGGCTCTCAGTGAAGGGGTATCAAGTATGGTTAGGTCATACCAATAATTAGATTTAGGCTCTCAAGGAAGGGGTATCAAGTATGGTTAGGTCATACCAATAATTAGATTTAGGCACTCAAGGAAGGGGTATCAAGTATGGTTAGGTCATACCAATAATTCGATTTAGGCTCTCAGTGAAGGGGTGTCAAGTATGGTTAGGTCATACCAATTATTCGATTTAGGCTCTCAAGGAAGGGGTTTAAAGTATGGTTAGGTCATACCAATAATTCGATTTAGGCTCTCAAGGAAGGGGTATCAAGTATGGTTAGGTCATACCAATAATAAGATTTAGGCTCTCAGGGAAGGGGTGTCAAGTATGGTTAGGTCATACCAATTATTCGATTTAGGCTCTCAGTGAAGGGGTGTCACGTATGGTTAGGTCATACCAATAATTAGATTTAGGTTCTCAGTGAAGGGGTATCAAGTATGGTTCGGTCATAACAATAATTAGATTTAGACTCTCAGTGAAGGGGTGTCAAGTATGGTTAGGTCATACCAATAATTAGATTTAGGCTCTCAGTGAAGGGGTGTAAACTATGGTTAGGTGATACCAATAATTAGATTTAGGTTCTCAGTGAAGGGTGTCAAGTATGGTTAGGTCATACCAATTATTCGATTTAGGCTCTCAAGGAAGGGGTTTAAAGTATGGTTAGGTCATACCAATAATTCGATTTAGGCTCTCAGTGAAGAGGTGTCACGTATGGTTAGGTCATACCAATAATTAGATTTAGGTTCGCAGTGAAGGGGTATCAAGTATGGTTCGGTCATACCAATAATTAGATTTAGGCTCTCAGTGAAGGGGTGTCAAGTATAGTTAGGTCATACCAATAATTCGATTTAGGCTCTCAGTGAAGGGGTGGCAAGTATGGTTAGGTCATACCAATTATTCGATTTAGGCTCTCAAGGAAGAGCTATCAAGTATGGTTAGGTCATACCAATAATTAGATTTAGGCTCTCAAGAAAGGCGTATCAAGTATGGTTAGGTCATACCAATAATTAGATTTAGGCTCTCAAGGAAGGGGTATCAAGTATGGTTAGGTCATACCAATAATTAGATTTAGGCTCTCAGTGAAGGGGTGTCAAGTATGGTTAGGTCATACCAATAATTAGATTAAGGTTCTTAGTGAAGGGGTATCAAGTATGGTTTGGTCATACCTATAATTAGATTTAGGCTCTCAGTGAAGGGGTACCAAGTATGGTTAGGTCATACCAATAATTAGATTTAGGCTCTCAGTGAAGGGGTATCAAGTATTGTTAGGTCATACCAATTATTCGATTTAGGCTCTCAGTGAAGGGGTATCAAGTATGGTTAGGTCATACCAATAATTAGATTTAGGCTCTCAGTGAAGGGGTGTCACGTATGGTTAGGTCATACCAATAATTAGATTAGGTTCTCAGTGAAGGGGTATCAAGTATGGTTCGGTCATAAAAATAATTTTATTTAGGCTCTCAGTGAAGGGGTGTCAAGTATGGTTCGGTCATACCAATAATTAGATTTAGGCTCTCAGTGAAGGGGTGTCAAGTATGGTTAGGTCATACCAATAATTAGATTTAGGTTCTCAGTGAAGGGGTAACAAGTATGGTTAGGTCATACCAATAATTCAATTTAGGCTCTCAGTGAAGGGGCTTCAAGTATGGTTAGGTCATACCAATAATTAGATTTAGGCTCTCAAGGAAGGGGTATCAAGTATGGTTAGGTCATACCAATAATTAGAATCAGGCTCTCAGTGAAGGGGTGTCACGTATGGTTAGGTCATACCAATAATTAGATTTAGGCTCTCAGTGAAGGGGTATCAAGTATGGTTCGGTCATACCAATAATTAGATTTAGGCTCTCAGTGAAGGGGTATCAAGTATGGTTAGGTCATACCAATAATTAGATTTAGGCTCTCAAGGAAGGGGTATCAAGTATGGTTAGGTCATACCAATAATTAGATTTAGGCACTCAAGGAAGGGGTATCAAGTATGGTTAGGTCATACCAATAATTCGATTTAGGCTCTCAGTGAAGGGGTGTCAAGTATGGTTAGGTCATACCAATTATTCGATTTAGGCTCTCAAGGAAGGGGTTTAAAGTATGGTTAGGTCATACCAATAATAAGATTTAGGCTCTCAAGGAAGGGGTATCAAGTATGGTTAGGTCATACCAATAATAAGATTTAGGCTCTCAGTGAAGGGGTGTCAAGTATGGTTAGGTCATACCAATTATTCGATTTAGGCTCTCAGTGAAGGGGTGTCACGTATGGTTAGGTCATACCAATAATTAGATTTAGGTTCTCAGTGAAGGGGTATCAAGTATGGTTCGGTCATAACAATAATTAGATTTAGACTCTCAGTGAAGGGGTGTCAAGTATGGTTAGGTCATACCAATAATTAGATTTAGGCTCTCAGTGAAGGGGTGTAAACTATGGTTAGGTGATACCAATAATTAGATTTAGGTTCTCAGTGAAGGGTGTCAAGTATGGTTAGGTCATACCAATAATTCGATTTAGGCTCTCAGTGAAGAGGTGTCACGTATGGTTAGGTCATACCAATAATTAGATTTAGGTTCTCAGTGAAGGGGTATCAAGTATGGTTCGGTCATACCAATAATTAGATTTAGGCTCTCAGTGAAGGGGTGTCAAGTATAGTTAGGTCATATCAATAATTCGATTTAGGCTCTCAGTGAAGGGGTGGCAAGTATGGTTAGGTCATACCAATTATTCGATTTAGGCTCTCAAGGAAGAGCTATCAAGTATGGTTAGGTCATACCAATAATTAGATTTAGGCTCTCAAGGAAGGCGTATCAAGTATGGTTAGGTCATACCTATAATTAGATTTAGGCTCTCAAGGAAGGGGTATCAAGTATGGTTAGGTCATACCAATAATTAGATTTAGGCTCTCAGTGAAGGGGTGTCAAGTATGGTTAGGTCATACCAATAATTAGATTAAGGTTCTTAGTGAAGGGGTATCAAGTATGGTTTGGTCATACCTATAATTAGATTTAGGCTCTCAGTGAAGGGGTACCAAGTATGGTTAGGTCATACCAATAATTAGATTTAGGCTCTCAGTGAAGGGGTATCAAGTATTGTTAGGTCATACCAATTATTCGATTTAGGCTCTCAGTGAAGGGGTATCAAGTATTGTTAGGTCATACCAATTATTCGATTTAGGCTCTCAGTGAAGGGGTGTCACGTATGGTTAGGTCATACCAATAATTAGATTTAGGCTCTCAGTGAAGGGGTATCAAGTATGGTTCGGTCATACCAATAATTAGATTTAGGCTCTCAGTGAAGGGGTATCAAGTATGGTTAGGTCATATCAATAATTAGATTTAGGCTCTCAAGGAAGGGGTATCAAGTATGGTTAGGTCATACCAATAATTAGATTTAGGCACTCAAGGAAGGGGTATCAAGTATGGTTAGGTCATACCAATAATTCGATTTAGGCTCTCAGTGAAGGGGTGTCAAGTATGGTTAGGTCATACCAATTATTCGATTTAGGCTCTCAAGGAAGGGGTTTAAAGTATGGTTAGGTCATACCAATAATTCGATTTAGGCTCTCAAGGAAGGGGTATCAAGTATGGTTAGGTCATACCAATAATAAGATTTAGGCTCTCAGTGAAGGGGTGTCAAGTATGGTTAGGTCATACCAATTATTCGATTTAGGCTCTCAGTGAAGGGGTGTCACGTATGGTTAGGTCATACCAATAATTAGATTTAGGTTCTCAGTGAAGGGGTATCAAGTATGGTTCGGTCATAACAATAATTAGATTTAGACTCTCAGTGAAGGGGTGTCAAGTATGGTTAGGTCATACCAATAATTAGATTTAGGCTCTCAGTGAAGGGGTGTAAACTATGGTTAGGTGATACCAATAATTAGATTTAGGTTCTCAGTGAAGGGTGTCAAGTATGGTTAGGTCATACCAATAATTCGATTTAGGCTCTCAGTGAAGAGGTGTCACGTATGGTTAGGTCATACCAATAATTAGATTTAGGTTCTCAGTGAAGGGGTATCAAGTATGGTTCGGTCATACCAATAATTAGATTTAGGCTCTCAGTGAAGGGGTGTCAAGTATAGTTAGGTCATACCAATAATTCGATTTAGGCTCTCAGTGAAGGGGTGGCAAGTATGGTTAGGTCATACCAATTATTCGATTTAGGCTCTCAAGGAAGAGCTATCAAGTATGGTTAGGTCATACCAATAATTAGATTAAGGCTCTCAAGGAAGGCGTATCAAGTATGGTTAGGTCATACCAATAATTAGATTTAGGCTCTCAAGGAAGGGGTATCAAATATGGTTAGGTCATACCAATAATTAGATTTAGGCTCTCAGTGAAGGGGTGTCAAGTATGGTTAGGTCATACCAATAATTAGATTAAGGTTCTTAGTGAAGGGGTATCAAGTATGGTTTGGTCATACCTATAATTAGATTTAGGCTCTCAGTGAAGGGGTACCAAGTATGGTTAGGTCATACCAATAATTAGATTTAGGCTCTCAGTGAAGGGCTATCAAGTATTGTTAGGTCATACCAATTATTCGATTTAGGCTCTCAGTGAAGGGGTATCAAGTATTGTTAGGTCATACCAATTATTCGATTTAGGCTCTCAGTGAAGGGGTACCAAGTATGGTTAGGTCATACCAATAATTAGATTTAGGCTCTCAGTGAAGGGGTATCAAGTATTGTTAGGTCATACCAATTATTCGATTTAGGCTCTCAGTGAAGGGGTATCAAGTATTGTTAGGTCATACCAATTATTCGATTTAGGCTCTCAGTGAAGGGGTGTCACGTATGGTTAGGTCATACCAATAATTAGATTTAGGCTCTCAGTGAAGGGGTATCAAGTATGGTTCGGTCATACCAATAATTAGATTTAGGCTCTCAGTGAAGGGGTATCAAGTATGGTTAGGTCATACCAATAATTAGATTTAGGCTCTCAAGGAAGGGGTATCAAGTATGGTTAGGTCATACCAATAATTAGATTTAGGCACTCAAGGAAGGGGTATCAAGTATGGTTAGGTCATACCAATAATTAGATTTAGGCTCTCAGTGAAGGGGTGTCAAGTATGGTTAGGTCATACCAATAATTCGATTAAGCTCTCAGTGAAGGGGTGTCATGTATGGTTAGGTCAGACCAATTATTCGATTTAGGCTCTAAGTGAAGGGGTGTCAAGTATTGTTAGGTCATACCAATTATTCGATTTAGGCTCTCAGTGAAGGGGTGTCAAATATGGTTATGTCATACCAATTATTCGATTTAGGCTCTCAGTGAAGGGGTGTCAAGTATGGTTAGGTCATACCAATTTTTCGATTTAGGCTGTCAGTGAAGGGGTGTCAAGTATGGTTAGGTCATACCAATAATTCGATTTAGGCTCTCAGTGAAGGGGTGTCAAGTATGGTTAGGTCAAACCAATTATTCGATTTAGGCTCTCAGTGAAGGGGTGTCAAGTATGGTTAGGTCATACCAATTATTCGATTTAGGCTCTCAGTGAAGGGGTGTCACGTATGGTTAGGCCATACCAATAATTATATTTAGGCTGTCAGTGAAGGGGTGTCAAGTATGGTTAGGTCATACCAATAATTAGATTTAGGTTCTCAGTGAAGGGGTATCAAGTATGGTTCGGTCATACCAAAAATTCAATTTAGGCTCTCAGTGAAGGGGTGTCAAGTATGGTTAGGTCATACCAATAGTTAGATTTAGGTTCTCAGTGAAGGGGTATCAAGTATGGTTCGGTCATACCAATAATTTTATTTAGGCTCTCAGTGAAGAGGTGTCAAGTATGGTTAGGTCATACAAATAATTAGATTTAGGTTCTCAGTGAAGGGGTACCAAGTATGGTTAGGAAATACCAATAATTCAATTTAGGCTCTCAGTGAAGGGGTGTCAAGTATGGTTAGGTCATACCAATAATTAGATTTAGGCTCTCAAGGAAGGGGTATCAAGTATGGTTAGGTCATACCAATAATTCGATTTAGGCTCTCAAGGAAGGGGTGTCAAGTATGGTTAGGTCATACCAATAATTAGATTTAGCTCTCAGTGAAGGGGTGTCAAGTATGGTTAGGTCAGACCAATTATTCCATTTAGGTTCTCAGTGAAGGGGTGTCAAGTATTGTTTGGTCATGCCAATTATTCGATTTAGGCTCTGAGTGAAGGGGTGTCAAATATGGTTATGTCATACCAATAATTCAATTTAGGCTCTCAGTGAAGGGGTTTCAAGTATGGTTAGGTCATACCAATTTTTCGATTTAGGCTCTCTAGTGAAGGGGTGTCAAGTATGGTTAGGTTATACCAATAATTCGATTTAGGCTCTCAGTGAAGTGGTGTCAAGTATGGTTAGGTCATACCAATAATTAGATTTAGGCTCTCAAGGAAGGGGTATCAAGTATGGTTAAGTCATACCAATAATTAGATTTAGGCTCTCAGTGAAGGGGTGTCAAGTATGGTTAGGTCATACCAATAATTAGATTTAGGCTCTCAGTGAAGGGGTATCAAGTATGGTTCGGTCATACCAATAATTAGATTTAGGCTCTCAGTGAAGGGGTGCCAAGTAAGGTTAGGTCATACCAATAATTCGATTTAAGCTCTCAGTGAAGGGGTATCAAGTATGGTTAGGTCATACCAATAATTAGATTTAGGCTCTCAGTGAAGGGGTGTCAATTATGATTAGGTCATACCAATAATTCGATTTAGGCTCTCAGTGAAGGGGTGTCAAGTATGGTTAGGTCATACCAATAATTAGATTTAGGCTCTCAGTAAAGGGGTGTCAAGTATGGTTAGGTCATACCAATTATTTGATTTAGGCTCTCAGTGAAGGGGTGTCAAGTATGGTTAGGTCTTACCAATAATTAGATTTAGGCTCTCAGTGAAGGGGTGTCAAGTATGGTTAAGTCATACCAATTATTCGATTTAGGCTCTCAAGGAAGGGGTATCAAGTATGGTTAGGTCATACCAATAATTAGATTTAGGCTCTCAAGGAAGGGGTATCAAGTATTGTTAGGTCATACCAATAATTAGATTTAGGCTCTCAAGGAAGGGGTATCAAGTATGGTTAGGTCATACCAATAATTAGATTTAGGCTCTCAGTAAATGGGTGTCAAGTATGGTTAGGTCATACCAATAATTAGATTTAGGCTCTCAGTGAAGGGGTGTCAAGTATCGTTAGGTCATACCAATAATTAGATTTAGGTTCTTAGTGAAGGGGTATTAAGTATGGTTTGGTCATACCTATAATTAGATTTAGGCTCTCAGTGAAGGGGTACCAAGTATGGTTAGGCCATACTAATAATTAGATTTAGGCTGTCAGTGAAGGGGTGTCAAGTATGGTTTGGTCATACCAATAATTCGATTTAGGCTCTCAGTGAAGGGGTATCAAGTATGGTTAGGTCATACCAATAATTAGATTTAGGCTCTCAGTGAAGGGGTGTCAATTATGATTAGGTCATACCAATAATTTGATTTAGGCTCTCAGTGAAGGGGTATCAAGTATGGTTAGGTCATACCAATAATTCGATTTAGGCTCTCAGTGAAGGGGCGTCAAGTATGGTTAGGTCATACCAATTATTTGATTTAGGCTCTCAGTGAAGGGGTGTCAAGTATGGTTAGGTCTTACCAATAATTAGATTTAGGCTCTCAGTGAAGGGGTGTCAAGTATGGTTAGGTGATACCAATAATTAGATTTAGGTTCTTAGTGAAGGGGTATTAAGTATGGTTTGGTCATACCTATAATTAGATTTAGGCTCTCAGTGAAGGGGTACCAAGTATGGATAGGCCATACTAATAATTAGATTTAGGCTGTCAGTGAAGGGGTGTCAAGTATGGTTAGGTCATACCAATAATTCGATTTAGGCTCTCAGTGAAGGGGTATCAAGTATGGTTCGGTCATACCAATATCTAGATTTAGGCTCTCAGTGAAGGGGTGTCAATTATGATTAGGTCATACCAATAATTCGATTTAGGCTCTCAGTGAAGGGGTGTAAACTATGGTTAGGTGATACCAATAATTCGATTTAGGCTCTCAGTGAAGGGGTGTCAAGTATGGTTAGGTCATACCAATTATTTGATTTAGGCTCTCAGTGAAGGGGTGTCAAGTATGGTTAGGTCTTACCAATAATTAGATTTAGGCTCTCAGTGAAGGGGTGTCAAGTATGGTTAGGTCATACCAATAATTCGATTTAGGCTCTCAGTGAAGGGGTGTCAAGTATGGTTAGGTCATACCAATTATTTGATTTAGGCTCTCAGTGAAGGGGTGTCAAGTATGGTTAGGTCTTACCAATAATTTGATTTAGGCTCTCAGTGAAGGGGTGTCAAGTATGGTTAGGTCATACCAATTATTCGATTTAGGCTCTCAAGGAAGGGGTATCAAGTATGGTTAGGTCATACCAATAATTAGATTTAGGCTCTCAAGGAAGGGGTATCAAGTATGGTTAGGTCATACCAATAATTAGATTTAGGCTCTCAAGGAAGGGGTATCAAGTATGGTTAGGTCATACCAATAATTAGATTTAGGCTCTCAGTGAAGGGGTGTCAAGTATGGTTAGGTCATACCAATAATTAGATTTAGGTTCTTAGTGAAGGGGTATCAAGTATGGTTTGGTCATACCTATAATTAGATTTAGGCTCTCAGTGAAGGGGTACCAAGTATGGTTAGGCCATACTAATAATTAGATTTAGGCTGTCAGTGAAGGGGTGTCAAGTATGGTCAGGTCATACCAATAATTCGATTTAGGCTCTCAGTGAAGGGGTGTCAAGTATTGCTATGACATATCCATAATTCGATTTAGGATCTCAGTCAAGGGGTTTCAAGTACTGGTATTTAACACAAATAATTCTATTTAATAGTTTATAGTTTAAACACTGTTAATTGATTAAACCGTCCTGTTTGTCTCATCGATGGTATCCTAAAGGGTACTACGACTCTGGATCAGGGTAAACTTGGGAGCAATAATGTAGCATAGCCAAAATATGAATAGGTGAAATATTCAGATGCATGGAAATACCGAAAAACACTGACGACTTTCTTTAGTTCAGGTACGAAACGTTTATTAACTTTTTTGAGTTTAGGTTTTCGACACGAGGAGAGAGAGACACAATTTTTACTAAGCTGACTGTTCCATCTGACCCAACAAACGCACAGCGTATCCTGTAGACCACAACTGGACTGGCCTCGCCCAGGTCCGAATCTCAACTGGCGTCGCCCAGGTTCGAATCTCAACTCACTGCTTTTTTCAAAAATCACCAAAATTCCCCGCCTATCGCTTCCGGGTATGATATCATTTACACCCGTCTCATTTCCTTTCTGGGTTTTTTATTATGACATACGTGATTGTTATATCCTTTACGCGTGAGCGTGAACTGTACTCAAAGTGTGCACCTGCACGTGCACAAAGCCGAATAGTTCTAAGCCTAACCAAACCGAATGATAAGATAGAAATAACCAAGGAAAAATGATAATATAAAAAAATCCTTCCGCAATTATATAACAATAACAATGAACGAGTACTCTGCTTTCTCTTAAGCACTAGGACTGGGGCGGCATCATTAGATGGTATCGAGTTATATCAGAACACTCATTGTGGAGGTCTTACACCTCTTTAGAGATACAATCGACTGGACTTTGTGATATTTTGATCCCACGGAACGTCGAAACCACATTTCTTTCTTACAGGATGCCGGGGGAAAGATAAAAATTTCCATGCCTTTTACCCTGTTAAGGGAGGCTTAAATTATCTCACAAGTGACACTAAACTTATCCCATCTTGTTATAGGTAAATAGTAGAGTTTGTTCAAAAGGGTCCCAAGTATTGCTATGTAATACCAAAAATTTGGCATTTAATAACCAACAAGTGTTGATATGCCATAAAACCCAGTACCACCCAAACAACCAGACCATGACAAAATATCAACTTTATAATTTACCAGTATATAATTATCCCATCTTGCTATAGGTAAATAGTAGAGCCGGCTAGGTTCTTGAGCTTTGGTCAGGCAACCATTCTAAGAGAAGGAAAACTTTAAAGTGAAACCTTTATGGCTTCGCCTCAAATATTCACCTTGAGTCAAATCCTATTCGTTCAAAGGGGTTAGGTAAATTCATACTCGGCCTAAAATTAACCTTGTGTCACATTTCGCCTTTGACAAAGGGTTTGGTTTAGTTTGGCTTGGGTTTTAGGGCATATCAACCATTGTAGGTTATTTAATGACAAATCATCTTTATGCATATATATTAAATATATATGATTTGGTTTGTAGATAATTTAATGCCAAATCCTCTGTATATATATATATATATATATATACATATTAAATAAATATGATTTGGATTGGTTTGGTTTCATAGCATATCAACCATTGTCGGTCATTTAATGCCAAATCCTCTTTATACATATATATTAAGTATATTTGATTTGTTTTGGTTGGATTTTATGGCATATCAACCATTGTAGGTTATCTGATGCCAATTCCTCTTTATATATATATATATATATATATATATATATTGAATATATATGATTTGGTTTGATGGTATATCAACTCTTGTAGGTGATTTTATGCCAAATCCTCTTTATACATAGAAATCAAATATATATGATTTGGTTTGGTTTGATTTTATGGCATACTAACACTTGTAGGTCATTTAATGCCTGTTCCTTTTATACATATGATATATGATTTCTGAACACATCTTGAAGATAACATTTGAAAACTAGCCTTGGCGCGTTTTTTTTTTTTTTTTTTTTTGTTGCACAAAGTTAAATGGTTCCACTTACTTTCAAACAAATCAGTTTTGCATAAGTACAGTTTTTTGTTTACACTCCGTTAGTTATTTGTTTAAATAGTTTGTTTTTTTTGTTTACATACTGTTAAATGATCAAACAGTTCTATTTAAAACAATTCTGTTTCACTTAAGTACAGTATATATTAACACACCGTTAAATGTAAAAACAGTTAATTTCAAACAATTCAGTTTAGCGTAGTTAGACTGTTTTGTTCTATTTTACCCATAGATAGGACTTTATCAGGTGCTACCGCTCCAGGACCTGGGAGGGATAGCAATGAAGAGTTACTCCGCATTCTTTAAAACTCCAATATTACAGGAGCCTCACCCTCAGATTATTTAGTATCATATCCCAGACTCTTGTTGTGGGAATTTTATCCCTCGGTAGAAATGCAGTCGGTGTATTCTGCAGTCCCAGCTGACTGAGCAAAAAAAAAGAGCTCTTCCTCTGGCACTAAATAAGCCAATAGAGTTTGACATGTCATGAAACCAACCAACAAACAATATAGTCCAATGAAATACTTTCGCAATCAGAAGGCTATTTTAGCACTTCAGTCTAATTTGTACATATCTTGCGAAATTGATAGACCAGTTCATATACAGGGTTAAATGATAAAATTGACGCCCTAGAAAAGACGACATGATTCCATTTCCGTTTAATGAAAACCGGTTTTCTTTTTTTTTGTTGCAGACCATCTACAAGTAGGCCAGTTGTGTACAAATCCCAAGAGCGATAGAAGCCTTCTATCATGTCTGAAAGTGACACAATGTTCAGCGAGCGAGATCGGAGATCCGCCGCTGTACAACTCATGCTCTCTACTGATCCAAGTTATGAAAACAAGACCATTACCAGCACCCTCGTGGAGGTGCCCGTGGTGTAGTCGTTATCGCCGTAGGAAATGAACACGGCGATACGAGTTCAAATCCTGGACGAAACTGATTGCATTTCACATAGCACTAATACCCTTGGGAAAGGTATGAATCCAATTATTCTCCCTCCATCTATGGGTAAATAGTAGGATAGACTAGGTTCTTCAGCCTTGGTGAGGCAACTAGTCTAGGAGAAGGAAAACTCTGAATTCAAACCTGTTAAACTCCGCTTAAAAATTGACCTTGTGTCATATCCTGCCCGAGCGGAGGGGTTGGTAAATAGTACCATTACCAGCACCCTCAAAATGCAAATCTGGATTGCCACGAATAACAGGGACGTGCCCAGGGTGATGAAAACAAAGTTTCCGGCTACGGTAATGGTCTTTGGTGTGGTTTAAAGTGAGGGCCACATCATGCCACTTCACATCTTTGAAGTCGGCTTGAAAGTCAACACCAAAGTGTACCTGGATGTGCTGAAGAGTGTGGTGATCCCCTGGTGCAATCAGGTGGCCGGTGGCAGACCCTGGGTGTGGCAGCAAGACTCGGCACCGGCCCACAAGTCCAAAGAGACCCAGGCTCGGCTTCAGAAGGAGTGCTACGACTTTGTACCCTTCTCTCACTGGCCCCCTCCTCCCCCGACCTGAAACCGCTGGACTACTTCGTTTGGTCATATGTCGTGAACATCACCAACATGACCTCCCACAACACCAAAGCCAGCTTGTTCGCCGAGTATTCGCTGAGCTCCCGCCGGCGCTTGTGAAAAAGGCATGCTCCCAGTTCCAGATCCGTATCGTGGCGATGATTGAGGCTGAAGGCGGCTACATTAAATTGATGTCAGCTCTACTACATAATCAAGTTACCTGAATTGATTGTTTTGATAAAAGTTTTAAAATGAAGCTGAAGTGTTGTTTTCTTTAGGACAACAATTTTATCGTTCCACCCTATATATACCTCGGCAGCAATATCTCATCTACTGAAAACAATGTCAACATACACATAGGTAAAGTATGGACTTCTGTTAACAGGTCTTCGACCAAATGGAACTCTGATCTCTCTGATAAAATTGGATTTCTGTAGCCGTGTAGGTACAACTATATGGTTGCATCACCTAAATTCTAACGAAACGCTTCGAGAAAGTGTTAATTGAGAACTACTCGACGAGGTTGCATGTCGTTTTAAACAAGCCATGGGAGCAGCTTTCCACAAAACAACAGATGTTTAACCCCATACCGCCCATCTTGCAAACAATCCAAGTAAGACGGGTTGGAAATGCCGGAGAAGAGAGAACTGTTTAACGATGTTCAATGAACTCCTTCACATGGACACAACAGTTTTGGCCGAATTGCAAAAACTAACATTTTTCAGCTTTATGGGACACTGGATGCCGTCTAGAGGACTTACCAAAAGCGAAAGTCGATAGGGAGTCTGTGATGTCGGCACGCCATAATAATAATGTAGAAAAATTCATTAAAGGAATAATTTCATATAAGTGATTATTATTATTAATTACTTGAAACCATATAATTGTGTGTGAGTTATTTGTATTTGATAAGAATAATTGAAACTATATCATCATCATTATCATAATGTCGTGCCGTTAGCACGGATATCCCTGACCCTCTCTTGCCACTTCTCCCTATCGTTCATCGCCTCTGGCAGGTCTTCAGGGCTACATCCCGTATCTTCACATAGCTGCTGTATGTATGTTCAAGCTGGTCGTCCTGCTTTTGCCCGGCCATATGTGAGCGTCCATAGGAGTACATCACTTATGAGCTCGTCCCTGCTTCTCTAGCAGTGTCCTGTATGTCTGGTTCGTCTAACTTGGATAGTTTTCGTGATGGGAGGCAAGTGGCCGTATAGTTGGTGCCTTGTGGGGTGTTGCCGTCAGGACTTGTTCAATATCGCGAGCAGCATTCTTGTGTAATTGCCATCTATCTTCTTTTCCAGCCGTATGGGTATAAACTATTTGTATTATTAGTTACTTTAAGCTGAAGATAGCAGAAAAACATAATCCAAATAGGTACTATTTACCAACCCCTCCGCTCGGGCAGGATATGACACAAGGTCAATTTTTAAGCGGAGTTTAACAGGTTTGAATTCAGAGTTTTCCTTCTCCTAGACTAGTTGCCTCACCAAGGCTGAAGAACCTAGTCCGTCCTACTATTTACCCATAGCTGGAGGGAGAATAAGGGGGTTCATACCTTTCCCAAGGGTATTTGCCCGAAAGTGAAAGTAATAGCGCGACTGGAGTACGAACTCGCGTACTACGATTCCGCAGTGCATCGCTTTAACCATTACACCACGAGGACACCCCAAACATAATCCAAATAGGTGAATTTATTATGATGTAGAGTCGACGTTGAACTTTTCGGTTTCAGTAACCATCATCAGGACTTGGATATTAGAATTGTTCATATAGCGATGGATTCTTACTGAGATGTCAGGGGCAAATGAAAAATATATACAACAAAAAGATACAAACGTGCACATAGCGTTTATAATTCAAAAGAATTAAGAATGTGTCTGGCACGTGGAAACATATTTGAAAATGTTGGATTTTTCAAAGAAACGAGATAAATCCTCCCGTTTATTAAGAAATACGCAAAGACAAGTAAGTAAAGTTGGCGACCATAGTCGAGGGTGACCCGAAGGCTCCCTTTTCGATAGCTTACTATACCAAGGTGTAGGGGAGGGCGCTACTCCTTTCCCTGGATTGCTCCACTTTACCCTTGTTCCGTACCTTATAATGCTGAGTGTTAAGCAAGGAGGCATCAAGTAGCATTTTTTGAGTCTTTGGTATGACTCGACCTGGGATTGAACCCAGGTCTCCTGGGCCATTGGCGAACACTCTAACCGCTAGGCCAATTGATCGTTTTGAAGTCATCCATGTTAAATGTCGTGTAAGATTGTATTTGGTTTGGTTTGGTTTCTTTGTTTAATGGCATATCAACTCTTTGTAGGTTATTTAATGCCAAAGCCATTCTCCTAGAAGAAAAGTAGTTGGACTATTTAACCCATAGCTGGGAGAATAAGGGGGTTTATACCTTTCCCAAGGGTATTTGTCCGAAAATGAACATTATAGCGCGACTGGAGTTCGAACTCGCTTACTACGATTCCGCAGTCCATCGCTTTAACCATTACACCACGAGGACACCCCCGTTGTATTTGGTATTTGTTTTTCCGAAAGGACAGTATGAAAGCACCTTTGGATCAAAATCTGATTTATTAAATCCGATCATATTTACTTTCTTACTTTAAGCTACAATTGTTTGCAATTGATATTTATCATTACTTACTTGAAACCATCATACCGTAAATTGTCTATACCATCGACATTTTGAGACTGAACAAAATCTCTACAGAACTAGTAGTCGACTTATGCAGCAGAAGATGTGACCAATACAAGTGTATAAGACATGACCAATACTAGTATATAAGACATAACCAATTCAAGTATATAAGATGTGACCAATACAGGTATATAAGACATGACCGATACAAGTATATAAGATGTGACCAATACAGGTATATAAGACATGACCGATACAAGTATATAAGACATGACCAATACTAGTATATAAGACATAACCAATTCAAGTATATAAGATGTGACCAATACAGGTATATAAGACATGACCGATACAAGTATATAAGATGTGACCAATAAAAGTATATAAGACATGACCGATACAAGTATATAAGATGTGACCAATACAAGTATATAAGACATGACCGATACAAGTATATAAGATGTGACCAATACAAGTATATAAGACATGACCGATACAAGTATATAAGATGTGACCAATACAAGTATATAAGACATGACCGATACAAGTATATAAGATGTGACCAATACAAGTATATAAGACATGACCGATACAAGTATATAAGATGTGACCAATACAAGTATATAAGACATGACCGATACAAGTATATAAGATGTGACCAATACAAGTATATAAGACATGACCGATACAAGTATATAAGATGTGACCAATACAGGTATATAAGACATGACCGATACAAGTATATAAGATGTGACCAATACAGGTATATAAGACATGACCGATACAAGTATATAAGATGTGACCAATACAGGTATATAAGACATGACCGATACAAGTATATAAGATGTGACCAATACAGGTATATAAGACATGACCGATACAAGTATATAAGATGTGACCAATACAAGTATATAAGACATGACCGATACAAGTATATAAGATGTGACCAATACAGGTATATAAGACATGACCGATACAAGTATATAAGATGTGACCAATACAGGTATATAAGACATGACCGATACAAGTATATAAGATGTGACCAATACAAGTATATAAGACATGACCGATACAAGTATATAAGATGTGACCAATACAAGTATATAAGACATGACCGATACAAGTATATAAGATGTGACCAATACAGGTATATAAGACATGACCAATTCAAGTATATAAGATGTGACCAATACAAGTATATAAGACATGACCGATACAAGTATATAAGATGTGACCAATACAAGTATATAAGACATGACCGATACAAGTATATAAGATGTGACCAATACAAGTATATAAGATATGACCTTTAAGACAGATTGGTCAACCAGTATAACAGTACTCCTAATCTATCACTATACACCGCTTACCGTGACTCCAGTAGACTGCCACAAATATTTCCAACTTAAAAACACGTGTTTGGTGAAAATATTTAACAAATTAACCCAGGCATCAATATAAACGAATAAAACTCGAATTCGAATTAAATATCATATTAACACTATATCACACGTTGTTTCTAACAGCTGACACATTGACTGGAAACGTCATAGCACCCAGACGGCCATTCAAACAACTATGGTATTTTGTTTATTTGCACAATTTCATGGTAGCGCAGTAGTTTGTGAATTTATGTGAAAATAAGTTGTACAGTGTAAGATTTTGCATGTTTCATAAATGGCCCATATTATTTTGATTTCAGAAAAAAATTACAATATACTATACACAACTGGTGTAACGACAGTTTAATAAAACATAATCGTTGTTCATTGAATGTACACATTGACATTATTTCTGTACAAATATGGCATAACATTTTTGAGCAAAGTTACTTGAAGGTTATTTTTTTATGATTAAAGCCTTGGTTCTAAGATAATGACATTGAAATTTTAAAAGTATTTACTCAGAGACATTTTAAGTTAAATTCTAATATATATATATATATATATAAAACAAAGAAAAGTCGACTCCACTCTCTAAAGGACAGGTATGACCCATATAACTGATCGGTGCATCTTTCAAACTAACCAAACACTTGGTTGCATACGTTGGCGTCAGATATTGGAGACAAGTCTTGCCGTCTTCCTTCAACCGACCTCAGAAACGAGTGGACGTTAAAATTATCTCTGCTATAATACCAGTAGTGAACTAAAGCCGTGTGAAGCACGTTAAACTTAGGTATATACGACATAGATCTTTTGTTAAATGGACTATTTTATGTTTATTCTTGTATGATACTATTATATAACCGCAAACAGAACAATTTGCTCGCAACAGTAATATAATGGTGTAATGGTTATCGTTGTAGGAAATGGACACGGCGACACGAGTTCAAATCCTGGACGAGACTGATTGCATTTCACATTGCACTAATACCCATGGGAAAGGTATGAATCCAATTATTCTCCCTCCAGCTATGGGTAAATAGTAGGGCAGACTAGGTTCTTCAGCTTTGTTAAGGCAACTAGTCTAGGAGAAGGAAATCTCTGAATTCAAACTTATTCAACTCCGCTTAAAAATTGACCTTGTGTCATATCCTGCCCGAGCGGAGGGGTTGGGTAAATGTGGTAAATATGATATGATAAAGGAGCTTAGCCTCCTTTTAAAATAATGTTACCCACTAACTATTTGTTTGCAAATCAAATATTTAATGTGTATGTGTGTTAATGAATAAACAGGATTTGGCATTAAATAACCCTTAAGGTTTGATATATCATGGAACACATACAGCTAACAGATACATACAATGCATTTGCATATATGTATATATATATATATACAAGTACATTGTTTGTATCTGTTATATATATATATATATGCTCCCCCATGGGGGTTGAGCTCTCTGGCGAAGGAATTGTCGGTTAGCGTAATGCAAAGCTCTTCGAAAGAATTGAGCACTCTGGTAGCCGATAGGGTATGATAAAAAAATGTAGACAAAGGCTGCTGCTGCTGTTGCTAAAAATAAATACCTTAAAATTCCCTTTGCCAACGTTGTCTACTTAGTGGCCGAAAGGTCTGAAACTTAGTCTAACGTAAGGTTGGACGGGTTTCGATCCTGGCTTCGAGCGTCCTGCATATCTAGCTACGCTAAAGAGTTCTGATAGAATGAAAGTCTGTCTGTGGATGACTATATAGATATATGATGCCACTTGGCATTACACTTATTATTATAAGGTACGGAGGGGTTGGTAAACATGGTAATATAATACAATAAAATTCCAAGATGTTCATGTTTTTCTTGATACTAACTGACTTCTGTTTTCAACTTAATCAAGATATTTGCAAATTAAATTCTCATATTTTGCTAACAAATTCATGATAATTTGCAAGCAGATTCGCAATATTTTGCAAACGAATTCGCAATAAATATTATTATGCTTAAAGATTATGATATATTAATACAAAGAATAATAGTCCCATTTTCAAATCCTTGAATAAATGTCCTTTAATGCACTCACACTGTCATTCCAATGAACTGTAGAGATTGAACATGGAGGGAATGGGAAAATTTTTTAAAATCAAATTAAATTAAAAAATAGATATAAAAAAATACAGAAACTCCCAAAAAACCCTGACAGGAAGAGTGGCGACGCATGCGCAAAAGAAGGAACTATGTCGGTAAAAAAACAAAAAAAAAACGTTCTCTTTCAGCAGTGACTAGCGAAGTGACAACACTTAAATCTCTCTTGCTGCTGGTGGGAGGCCAATTGTGCCTTTTTTATGGAGCACGCTGGTTAACTTTTCCGCGAGTAGCAGCTGTCTCTTTTACCAGGAACCCACGGTTAAAAACACCAAATAATGGACTCAACAAAAAACACAACATAAACACTATATAATGGTCTTAGCAAATAACAACAGAAAACACCGAATAATTGACATTATTAATCCTGAAAATTTCTTTAAATTCTAGTTAACATCTGCGTAAGTTTTTGCCTACTTTTAGCTTACGGTATGTTTTGGGTCAACCTATACGGCCGGTATGGATCTAACAGGGTTTTGAGTTAAAAAGGTCGGCTTATATGCCAGGTCGGCTTGTACGTCGTAATTTACTATTGCTTAAAAAAAGGTAAGAAGCACTTACTTTGGCATTTAATAAACCAACAAGGTTTGACATGCCGAAAAAACTAACCATGTATTTCCAAGAAAGCCCCCAAGTCAAATTTATGGTTCTTTGTTTAATGGCATATCAACCTTTGTAGGTTATTTAATGCTAAAGCCATTCTCCTCGAAGAACAGTTCTATTTAACCCAAAGCTTGGAGGATTATAAGGTTTCCTACCTTTCCCATGGGTATTTGCCCCAAAGTGAACGTAATAGCACGACTGGAGTTCGAACTCGCTTACTACGATTCCGCAGTTCACTGCTTTAACCATTACACTACGAGGACACCCTCAAGTCAAATTTGCTCATTTGTTAAACACACTGCACTAATTTGACTTTCGTGACTCGGCAAATGGTCGAAGCTACTGACAGCGGGGAAGGCCCGCCAACTGAATTCATGTACTTTTAAATAACAATAAAAGTACTCAACGAAAATATAACACTTGTTTTCTACGACCCCCAGTCAGGGCAGACAAACAAACCTTGGCATCATTTCTACGTGTATATAATCATTATATGCGCACTGGACAGAGAGTAGATTTAAAATCCTCAGTTTGTAGACAAGACTATAAATTGATTTTCATTTGCAAAGACTCGATTCAAAACGCTGCATTTAAGTAAAGCTGTGTCAACAGTCGATTACAAATGATTTAGTGCGTTTTGTTAGAGTCATGATATTGACATTGCATAAGTGTTGGAAGTGTTTAAATAAATCATCAGATATTAAATACAGCGACAGATAGAAGCTTATGAAATATTTATATATAAAGGGTAGAAGTGGATTAGAAAGTCAGAGATAGATATCAACCAGCTGGGATAGCTTTATATATATGTATACATATATATATATTAATAGATAGATAGAGAAAGAGGGGCAGACAGAGACATATATATATATATATATATATATATATATATATATATAGAGAGAGAGAGAGAGAGAGAGAGAGAGAAAGAAAGAAAGAAAGAAAGGGACAGATAGACAGAGAGAGAGAGAGAGAGAGAAAGAGAGAGAGATGAACAGAAATAGATACTTACATACTGAGTAATATATATATATATATATATATATATATATATATATATATATATAGAAAGAAAGAAAGAAAGAAAGAAAGAAAGAAAGAAAGAAAGAAAGAGTGATATGAACAGAAATAGATACTTACATACTGAGTAATATGTATATATATAGAGAGAGAGAGAAAGAAAAAAAGAAAGAAAGAAAGAAAGAAAGAGATGAACAAAAATAGATATTTATATACTGAGTAATATATATACATACATATATATAGAGAGAGAGAGAGAAAGAAAGAGAGAGAGAGGGGGAGATGAACAGAAATAGATACTTACATACTGAGTAATATATATATATATATATATATATATATATATATATATATATAAGAAGTCCTGGCGACACCACCCCACAAGGCACCAACTATACGGCCACCTGCCTCCCATTATGAAAACTATCCAAGTTAGACAAACAAGACATGCAGGACACTGCTGGAGAAGCAGGGACGAGCTTATAAGTGATGTACTCCAATAGACCTCCACATATGGCCGGGCAAAAGCAGGACGACCAGCTCGAACATACATTCAGCAGCTATGTGAAGATTCGGGATGTGACCCTGAAGACCTACCAGAGGTGATGCACGATAGGGAGAAGTGGCGAGAGAGGGTCAGGGATATCAGTGTGTCTGCGGCACGACATGATGATTATGATGATATATATATATATATATATATATAGAGAGAGAGAGAGAGTGAAAGAAAAAGGAGAGAGAGAGAGAGAGAGCGAGAGAGGGGGTGGTATGTAATGATTGAGACAGAGATGAATAGGGACAGACTGATATCTACTGATTTAAATAGAGAGATAAGTAAATCGACAAATGATTGGATAAGTAGGTACATATATCAGACAGATATGAACAAAATGAAGTTTGGTTTAGCTTATTTGTTTAACGTCATTTCAACTCCTTATGGATTATCTAATGCCCATATCTGATTCCTTCGTAGAACTGTTCATATTTTCATGGATAAAATTTTGGCGTTAAAAAACCCAAAAGAAGTTGAAAGGTCAAACAGAACAAAGCAAATATTTGAAATCCCACTGTGTGTGTCTGACAGCGGAAATAAACGGTTTTAAAACTGATCCAAGAAAGCAATATATATATATATATATAGTCATCCACAGACAGACGGTTTCGTTCTATCAGAACTCTTCAGTGTGGCTAGACACGCAGGACGCTCGAAGCCGGGATCGAAACCGGTCCAACTTTACGTTAGACTATGTTTCAGACCAATCGTCCTCCAAGCGGACCACGTTGGCTAAGGGAATTTTAAGGTATTTTTATTTTTAGAAACAGCAGCAGCAGCAGCAGCATTTGTTTACATTTTTTTATTTCCCCTATCGGCTACCAAGTATTTGTCGCTGCCTCCCACCAGACACGACTTGACATAAGGTCAAAAGCCCGAAGGCCGATTAAAGTGGGGATAAAGGGGAGGGGAGGTCGGGAACGAGTCGAGACTCGAACCCTGCTTGTCTGTGCTACTCATCGGCTCACTTAGTGCAATGTGAGCCTGATGAGGCAAGCAGTTTCACGAACCCAAATGTGGGTCAAGGCACGTATGCCAGTTAACGGCTTAAACTAGACGCTTGGTCTAGTGCCGTGCATGGGGGACAAAGGAGACAAAAATGCAGCTCGCCCACCCGAAGGTAGCCTAGTCGAAACTAGGTGCCTAATTAAAGGCCCCAAGTCTGCCATTGTTCCTTTTCCAGGGCCACGCTCCGGACCGAAGTCCAGAACAGGCCCCAGGGCTTCGCCAGGAGCGCGGCTACCAGAGTGCTCAATTCTTTCGAAGAGCTTTGCATTACGCTAGCGGCGGCCGGCAATTCCTTCGCCAGAGAGCTCAACCCCCATGGGGGAGCATATGTGGCTTGGCGTTTGAGTCAACCGGGTTTCGATCCCAGCTACGGGAAGCTACTGTCTAGCTACACTGATGAGTTCTGATAGAACGAAACAGATCTGTCTGTGGATGACTATATATATATATATATACATGTATATATATATATATATATATATATATATACATATATACACATTAAACGAGGAAAGTATTATTTATTTACTGATTTTGTATCTTATTCTCAGTTCGTCAATCAAATTATATACGGGTTACACAAGTTTGAATTGTATACAGGTTTAAGTTAGTTTCATGTATATTTACGAGTTTTGTTAGAAGTTGCTTATATAAGCTTGTCTACAATGTATTTAAATTATTCGTAGATTTTGCTCAGGAGACGAGATTTTATTTATTTAACTATTTATTTATTTATTTATTCTTCTTTTTATTACTTATTAACGTATCTATTTTATTTTGTTTTGTTTATTTTAAAAGATTATACATATAGAAATATTGAGCATTTGTACATCGCTATCTACATTTTTTTTTTTGTTGTTTTTCTTTCTCTCAAAATTGTCGCAGATTTATCCACTTTCAGGGAAATTCATCTTTTAACACGCATCGTTATGAGAAAATTGGAAGAAAAAAAAACCAACAAGGAATGGTCTCTCTCGTCTGATTATAATTCGAAAGAAATTATTTACAAGAGCCGCCCTGAGAGAAGAGTTTTCATCGGTTGCATATATTTGCCATATGCGGGCGACACAAAATTACAATTCTATGCGCCGAGTAACGAAGTTTGGACAAAGGAAAAATAAACACTGAAAATAAGAGTTTTCTACAAAACAAAATAACCCTCAATAAAATTTGCTCTCATGCAAGGTGAGGAACAAAGGTTAACCCCGTCCGTGTGTAGGCTTCAAGCCTTAGTCAAGTTTCTATCGCCAGAAACTATAGTGACTTTTTTTAATGGGAGTAAAGGCTTTAAACTTTGGGTTTCTCTCGACAGAAATTATAATGTCTTTTCTCAAAGGGAGTAAAGGCTTCAACCATTAGGTTTCTCTTGACAGGAACTATGATGTCTTTTCTCAAATGGAGTAAAGACTTTAAACTATGGGTTTCTCTTGACAGGAACTATGATGTCTTTTCTCAAAGGGAGTAAAGACTTTAAACTATGGGTTTCTCTTGACAGGAACTATGATGTCTTTTCTCAAAGGGAGTAAAGGCTTTAAACTATGGGTTTCTCTTGACAGGAACTATGATGTCTTTTCTCAAATGGAGTAAAGACTTTAAACTATGGGTTTCTCTTGACAGGAACTATGATGTCTTTTCTCAAAGGGAGTAAAGACTTTAAACAATGGGTTTCTCTTGACAGGAACTATGATGTCTTTTCTCAAAGGGAGTAAAGACTTTAAACAATGGGTTTCTCTTGACAGGAACTATGATGTCTTTTCTCAAAGGGAGTAAAGACTTTAAACTATGGGTTTCTCTTGACAGGAACTATGATGTCTTTTCTCAAAGGGAGTAAAGACTTTAAACTATGGGTTTCTCTTGACAGGAACTATGATGTCTTTTCTCAAAGGGAGTAAAGACTTTAAACTATGGGTTTCTCTTGACAGGAACTATGATGTCTTTTCTCAAAGGGAGTAAAGACTTTAAACTATGGGTTTCTCTTGACAGGAACTATGATGTCTTTTCTCAAAGGGAGTAAAGACTTTAAACTATGGGTTTCTCTTGACAGGAACTATGATGTCTTTTCTCAAAGGGAGTAAAGACTTTAAACTATGGGTTTCTCTTGACAGGAACTATGATGTCTTTTCTCAAAGGGAGTAAAGACTTTAAACTATGGTTTTCTCTTGACAGGAACTATGATGTCTTTCCTCGAAAGAAGCAAATTGAAACTCTCCTTGTGCTGTGTTTCTCAAGTGCTCTTGTTTCTCCTTCTGATGGGTGGACCGCAGTGTTGGTGGGTAATGGCTTCTTATACATCACCTTTTGTCTCTTCATAAGATGCACGTTTCTCACTTCAGCGAATCTTGACTAGAAAATGGGTAGACCGACCTGTGTGTCTGAAATATCATTTCTAGATATTTCCTCAGGACAATGACTTAGCACATAATTTCTCTCAGGTATATGCCGTATCTGCTGGGATTAGAACGAATTAGCCTGAATATCCTACAAAACGGTAAATTTCACAGGTATCCAAATTCTCTGATAACGAATTCAACTTTTCGAAGTTGTTTGAAAGTCCAAAAGTGGGTTTCCATAATCCCTTCTTTAGTTACTTAGTGGAAATCATCGTCTACAGTCTGAGTAGCACGTCTGCACATCTCGCGTGTAGGATAAAAAAAGAGGAAGGGGGAAAAAGCTACTTTCACCCGGCCAAAGCCCTGCGCACGGAGCCAGCCATTGGATTTTTCGTTTTCAACGTAACTTCATATTAAGGTACGAAACAGGAGCTCTATGCCTGAGATTAAAAAGAAAAGGAAGGAAGCAAAATGGCAAATAGATTAAAAAAGAAAAATTAAAAAAAGGGACATACAACGTGTTATCTTAAAATGAAATTAATTTCAAATAAAGTTACACGGAAATAAATTTTGCAACAATTACTGTTCACAGCTTTTTAGTACACTAAAATATTAAACTAAGTAAAGTTGGCGACCTTAGTCGAGGGTAACCCTAAGGCTCCCTTTTCAATAGCTACTACACCGAGTTGTAGGGAAGGGTGCTACTTCTCTCCCTCGATTGCACTATATTACCCTTGATCCCTATCTTATATTGTTGAGCGTATGACTCAACCTGGGATTGAACCTCGGTCTCCAAGACCATTGGCAATAATGATTAACAAAAAGACAGCTTGTCATCTTGTGGATTATGCAGTTTACCGCGGTCCCTAAAGGATTGGAAAGCGGATTGGAACAATTAGAAATTGAAGGAAGAATCGATACCATTCAGACCACAGCATCGTTGAAATCGACCATAATACTGAGAAGAGTCCTAGAGACCTGAGGAGACTTGCTGTAACTCAGACTCCAGTGAAAAACTATCAGCTAACGCTGGTGTGGAAAAGAAATAATAATAAATCTTACATATCTGACTGCGATCTGTTTGCTTCAGCGGGCAATTTGGAGTATGTGTATGTACAAACCTTCGCACGGAATGACGACTATACAGTTTAATTGTTAAAAACATTTCTATTTCAAGCTATTCAGTTTAGTAAAACAGTATTAATTCAAACAATTCAGTTTAATTAAACATAGTTTTTTTGTTTACACAGTTAAATGTCCAAACAGTTCTGTTTCAAACAAATCACTTTAGTATAAAAAACAGTTCCATTTCAAACAATTCAGTTTAGCATAAGTATGCTGTTCAAATGTTCTATTTCAAGCAGTGCATGGGCTACTTAGGTGCAACGTTCACGGGTGTTCACGCGCGCTCGGGCAGAGGGGACGTGTCACTCAAGGATGTCACAATAGCCCGAGATGGGAAACGGGTTTACAGAGTGCGGGTGACGTCATTCACCGGAAGCGCGCGGAGGATTTGGGGAATTTGAAGAAAGTTAGGAGAGTTGAGACTAGACACCGGACGAGACGGTTGACTTTCGCTTGCTCGCGGAGGCTTGGGCTGGTGTTGCACGATATAGGGCGGGGTGGGGGCAGATGAAAAAAAAAAACAGAATAGAAAGATTGTGCCTCTCTCTCCTTATGTCGAAAAACCTTTAAACTCAACGGTAATAAAAAGTTTCGTACCTGAACTGAGAAGTCGTAAGTGTTTTTCGTGTTTCGAGTTTCCTATGTTCTATGTTCTATCTTGATGGACATTCGATGTACATTTCACACATATCCGTATCTGGTTATCGTACAAGTTGTTTAATATAGAACTGTTTTGACATTTAACTGTGTGTAAACAAAATCTCTACTTACACCAAACTGAATTAGCTGAATTAGAACTGTTTGACTAAACTGAGTAGCTTGAAATAGAAATGTTTTTGACAATTAAACTTTACTTACACTAAACTGATTTGTTTAATAAAGAACTGTTTTGAAATTTAACTGTGAGTAAACAAAATCTCTACTTATACTAACTAAACTGAATTAGCTGAATTAGAACTGTTTGAATAAACTGAATAGCTTGAAATAGAAATGTTTTTGACAATTAAACTTTACACTAAATTGATTTGTTTAATATAGAACTGTTTTGACATTTAACTGTGTGTAAACAAAATCTCTACTTATACTAAAATGAATTAGCTGAATTAGAACTGTTTGACTAAACTGAATTTCTTGAAATAGAAATGTTTTTGACAATTAAACTGTGTACACATGCCAAACGGAATCGTTTGAAACAGAACTGACTATTTTCATACAAATAGATTTGGCGTTAAATAACCTACAAAGGTTGATATGCCATAAAACCCAACCAACCAACCAACCAATTAAATAGTATCACGACTTTTCTTCTAGAAGAGTGGCTTTGACATTGAATAGCCCAAGAATGTTGATATGCCCTTAAACAAAGAAACCAAACCAATCCGAAGAACCACAACCAACTTCGAGTCAGAGTGAACCTGAGAGTAATGGTAATTAAGATGGCGCACCACGTCCCCTAAAACTCAGGTACTGGTACCTCACCATCCATAAGATGCAGTTTCGTGTCCTACTCAGGACACAATTAATAAATTCGAACTGGGAGTTGCTTATGCAAATTATAAATTTATTCCTTAAGTTCCACTGCATGATCCAGGGAAAATAAGCGATTAATTTGAATAATCGATTTAAGTTAATTAATCCGTATAATTAGCAAATTCTAATTTGTCTGGGGTATATTTCACGAACCCAGCATGTTTGGTGATTGAGCAAAAAAAGGAGAAAAAAAATTGTCACGTTCTGGATTTGTTTATTTTTTGCGAAGTAAAAAGCTGTTAGCATTCTTATTCCCTAAAATCATATATATATATATATATATATATATATATATATATATATATATATATATGTATGTATGTATATGTATGTATATATATATATATATTGTTCAGAAAAATTGTCGAATTTTAGTATAATTCTTATTCTACAGTTATTTTAAAAGTAAGTAATGTTGGCGACAGCAGTCGAAGGCTCCCTTTTCAATAGCTACTACACCGGGGTATAGGGGGAAGGACGCTCGTCCTGGATTGCTCCACTTTACCCTTGATCCGTACCTTATAATGCTCATTGTTAAGCAAGCCGGCATCAAGTACCATTTTTTGAGTCTTTGATATGACTCGACCTGGGATTGAACCGCTGTCTTCGGGAACATTGGCGAACACTCAACTCAATAGGCCAATGACCCCATCCCTTCTTTCAGAATTTGATTTTGAAACTAACATGAATTTTTTTTATTAGATCTACTGGAGGGGTTCATGATGTACTGGTTACCAGTGACCCGAGGTTACTTTCATTTCACATATCGGTGATATCTTTAGAAAAGATATGAATCCAAGTAATCCCTCCCTAACTATGAGTAAATAATAAGACATGCTGAGATCTTTACCCTTGTTATGGAACGTTTGGTTGGGTCTAATGGCATATCAACCATTGTAGGTTATTTAATGCCAAATCCTCTTTATACACATATATTAAATATATAGGATTTGGTTTGGTTGGGTTTTATGGCATATCAACCATTGTAGGTTATTTAATGCCAAATCCTCTTTATACATATATATTAAATATATAGGATTTGGTCTGGTTGGGATTTTATGGCATATCAAGCATTGTAGGTTATTTAATGCCAAATCCTCTTTATACATATATATTGAATATATAGGATTTGGTTTGGTTTGGTTTTATGGCATATCAACCATTGTAGGTTATGTAATACCAAATCCTCTTTATACATATATATTAGATATATATGATTTGGTTTGGTTGGGTTTTATGGCATATCAATCATTGTAGGTTATCAAATACTGAAACTTCTTTATATATATATAATAATATATATGATTTGGTTGGGTTGGGTTTTACGGCATATCAACCATTGTAGGTTAACAAATGCCAAATCCTCTTTATACTTATATATTAAATATATATGATTTGGTTGGGTTTTATGGCATAACAACCATTGTATGTTATCAAATGCTAAATCCTTTATATATGTATATATATATATATAATACCAAATGAATATATATATATATATATATATATATATATATATATATATATATATATATATAATTCATGGAATTTAGACTGCGACCCCTGGGTTTCCTGGAGTTTTTTGCAAAACAACAATCATCAGGCAGTTAAGAAAACGAAATGAATCGAAACATTTTGGGAATTTTTATGATTCTTTACATGCGGTTGTAAGTTTGCGAGTGTGTGAGTGTGTGTGGGTGTATGCGTATGCTTTTGTGGGTTATAGTTGTGTATTAATGTGTGTATGTATGGGTTTAAGTGAAGTTACAAACGCAGAGCGTTGTTTTAGCCGGATATAAATTAGTAGGTGTATCTTTATTTTTCGCTACATTATTTTATTTCTGTATGTGTAGGTGACTATAGCTAAGGAACAAAACATCATCATTGCATGTCTAGGGGAATGAATAAAGATTTGATTGGTAAGAGTATTTAAACGGAGATATTGTTGTGAGACCGAAACTTACCTGCAACATGGACTCTCCCAGCACTATATTAATAATAATATCATCCTAATACCGAGCATGCCGCAGCAGTAGTAATAGAGAACGAGAAGTACAACTACCAATATTGGACACTATCCTTTGTAACTTTTGTTAATATATCTTTCTTACCTCAAAACCGTGTTTCGTGTTTCCTTCTGTGTACCGACTTTGGGTCCACATCAGATATATATACATATATGTATATATATGAAGATTTTGAATGAAAAAAGAAGTGATGTGTTCACGTTTCTTTTTATTTGCATGAGAACAAGCTTGGTCATAGGTTTGCCACAAGAAAATGTTCGGCCACATGTTGCCAGGATGATAGTACAGAAGATCTTGGGGCAGTAGAATGCACTGAATACACCTCTGCAGGGGGTAAGACCTCCCCCAATGAGTGTCCTGAATATGATACTAAACAATCTGATGGTGAGGTTCTATGCCAGAGCTTTGGGGAATGCGGAACACCCCTTCATTGCCATTGCTCCCAGGTCCACTGTGGCCCGGCGGGGTAGGACCCTATCTATGGGTTAAATAGAACTAACGGTATACTTACGCTAAACTGAATAGTTTAAAATGAAAATGTTTTTGACAATTAAACTGTACTTGCATTTAAACTGCGTGCTTATGCTAAAGTGAATTATTTGAAATGGAACCGTTTTTTTGACATTGAAACTGTACTTATACAAAATTGATTTGTTTAATATAGAACTGTTTTGACATTTTACTGTGTAAACAAAATCTGTACTAACGTTAAACTGAATTAGCTGAATTAAAACTGTTTGTATAAACTGAATAGTTTGAAATAGAAATGTTTTTGACAATTAAACTGTTTACTCATACTAAACTGAATTGTTTGAAATACAACTGATTATTTACATAAAAATGGATTTGGTGTTAAATAACCTACAAGGTTTGATATGCCTTAAAACCCAACCAACCAACTACGGAAGATCATTGATTTGGGAAATGAGACTTTGACCCCATCCACAATATTATCATAATCATCCTCCCACCGACAACTATTTTTTAAGTATCTGAAATATTACACCCCATAGTATATTCCGTTTTAAAAGAGAAGTAAATGGCTGACAAAAGCTTCTTGACATTTTTTTCTTTAGTTTTTCTTTTGATTAAATCTTTTTGTGAAATATTTTTAAGACAACGGGTATGGAGAAACTGTCGAAAAGATCATTCATTTTAAGCGCTTTCGTTTAACCATCAGCCTATATTAAAAAATGTACTAAGAGATAGTTTTATGAATTGTACCGGATGTTTTTAATATGTTGATTTGAGAAAAATGTGCTTTTGATATTAATTATGAAGTTTTAATTACGAAACACGACAGAAACATTACGATGATATTAATATGTGGTGTTGTTAAGAGTGGGCTTACAAATTTTTTTATAATTAATGCATCGAATGGTTTCAGTAGCTTTGGTGCATTGTCAAATACCATGTTTCTTAGTGTTACTGTATATATATATATATATATATTTGTGTAAATATGTATATGTATATATAGATTATACACACACACACATATATATATATACATTTATATATACGTATTTCTCTCTCTCTCTCTCTCAATATATATGAATATATATTTTCTCTCTCTCTCTCTCTCTCTCTCTCTCTCCATATATATCATCATCATTATCATGTCGCGCTGGTAGCACGGATATCCCTGACCCTCTCTCGCAACTCCTCCCTATCGTTCATCGCCCTAGGTAGGTCTTCAGGACAACATCCCGTATCCTCACATAGCTGCTGAATATATGTTCGTGCTGGTCGTCCTACTTTTGCAAGGCCATAGGAGTAAATCTCTTATGAGTTCGTCCCTGCTTCTCCAGAAGTGTCCTGCATGTCTGGTTCGTCTAACTTGAATAGTTTTCGTGATAGGGGGCTGGTGGCCGTACAGTTGGTGTATTGTGGGGTGTTGCCGCCAGGACTTGTTCAAGATTGCACGCAGCATTCTTGTGTAATTGCCGTCTAGCTTGTTCTCCAGTCGTTTTGTTAGCGTCCATATAGTGCAGCCATATAGCAGTATCGATGTGACTGCTGCCTGGAAGAAACTGCGTTTCATTTTATCGGTTAGGTCTGATTTCCATATAATCGATAGCCTATTGATAGCTGTCCATGCTTTCGTTAACCTCGTTTCGATGTCCTTTTCGGTTGATTCGACGCTGCTTCCTAGGTAAGTGAATTTGTTTACTAGTTTAAGAGGGGTTCCTTCTAGAGTGGAGATGCACCCCGTTTGATTATAGCACATATATTCCGTTTTGTGTATATTAACATAGAGGCCTATGCCTGCGGCTGCTCGTTCAAAACTATACAGTAGTGTTTCGGCTTGGTCGGGTATATTTGCCAGTATCGCTATGTCATCGGCGTAGTCGGCGTCGGTAATTGTTTTTGCGGGGTACCTTCTGCTTCTTTTCTTCGTCAGTTCGAAGCCATTCTCTTTGATTTTGTCAATCGATGTTCTAAGTTCGTAGTCTAGACAAATGATAAAGAGGTACGGAGCCAGCGTGTCCCCTTGTAGTACTCCTGCTACAATGTCGAAGTATTCTGTGTCTCCATCTGGTGATCGTACTTTTACTTTAGTGTTTCTATAGAGAATCGTTATTGCCGCTACGGTTTCTTTAGGTATGCCGTACGCTAGTAGGATTTGTTCCATCTTTCCTCTGTGAATGGAATCAAAAGCCTTGGTAAAGTCAATAAATATTAATGTCGCTTGTAGGTTTTTTGCCCGTACACCTTCAAGGATTCTACGGATGGTTAATATTTGTGAGGTCGTGGATCTATTTCTTCGAAAGCCATTTTGGTTTTTCCTAAGGATGTTGTCAATTTTGGGTTCTATGCGGTTTCGTAGTAGGGCATTGTAGATTTTGGCTGCTATGGATGTAAGTGTTATGCCTCGGTAGTTTTTGGCTAATCCGAGGTCCCCCTTTTTAGGGAAGGGGAGTATGCATCCCT
>OY757945.1:20265056-20282556 GCA_963585895.1 Sepioteuthis lessoniana | reverse complement strand
CTTTTGATTAATCATGTGATGAAGGTTTTAACAACCTGAAATAAATCTATAATGATACCAAGAAATTGTAGAATACACCGACTGCTTCTCTGTAGAGGGGTAAGAACCCCCCAACGAGTGTCCTGGATATGACACTAAACAATCTGATGGTGAGGTTCCAGCAATGCTGGAGCTTTGGGGAATGTGGAGTACCCCTTTATTGCCATCGCTCCCAGGTCTACTCTGGCCCAGAGTGGTAGCACCTGATAAGGGCCCTATCTATGGGTTAAATAGAACTAACGGTATACTTATGCTAAAATGAATTGTTTGAGTAATCTGAATAGCTTGAAATAGAAAAGTTTTTGACAATTAAACCGTACTTACATTTAAACTGCGTGCTTATGCTTAACTGAATTATTTGAAATAGAACTGTTTTTCGACATTAAAACTGTATTTACACTTAACTGAATTGTTACATATAACTGCTTGACTAGTTCGAAATGGAAATGCTTTTGACAAACTGTGTACTTATGCTAAACTGAATTGTTTTAAATAGAACAGATTATTTACTTAAAAATGGATTTGGTGTTAAATAACCTACAAAGGTTGATATGCCATAAAACCCAACAAACCAAACCAACCAAACCAGATACCAAGAAAGTAATTTTTTCTTTTTGTTTTTACTTTTGAACTAATACCTTTGGAAAAAGTATGAAAACCCTTAATAACCCACCCACATATGGGTTCAATAGTATCACTGCTGTTCTTCTACAAGGATGGTTTTAGCATTGAATAAACCACAAAGGTTGATAGGCCTAGTGGGCAGAGTGTTCGTTATTGTTCCTGGAGACAGGGGTTCAATCCCAGGTCGAGTCATACCTAAGACTTTACAAAATGGTACTTGATACCTCCTTGCTTAACACTCGGCATTATATGGTATGTATCAAGAGTAAAGTAGAGCAATCCAGGAAAAGGAGTAGCGCCCCCCAACACCTCGGTGTTGTAGCTATTAAAAAGGGAGGCTTCAGGTCGCCAACGTTATTTTCTATATATATATATATATATATATATATATATATATATATATATATATATTTGGAATATTCATAAATAAAAAGTATTCATTATGAGAGATTGAGATCTAAACATAGAACTGACACAGAGTCAACGGTACTTGGTGACAGTCATTTTTTCGCTTATGCGTCCACCAAACGAAATGATTGTTGAGAAAAATCTTTCTTTATTTCGTTGGAGCCTAGATATATACATGTGTTTGTATATATATATATATATATATATATATAATCAATAACAATAAGATTGATATATATGCTTCATCGTAAATTTATTTCACCTGCTCATCAACGGGATCTTCAGATGATGTTTGAACGAAGTCAGTTTCTTTTTACCGTTAACATCAGGGAATACTTACTTCAGTTCAAACTTCATCTGAAGAACCAGTTGATGAGTTAATGGAATAAATTGATAAGGCAATATATCTATACATTTTATTGTTACTAAAGACACACACACACACACACACACACACACACACACACACACACACACATATATATATATATATATATATATATATATATATATATATATATATATATATAAACATACAGAGAACCTCCCCTACATGTTCAACTCCAGTGTATATCTGTCCCAATTTTTTAGGTTTTAATATAGAGAGGTAGATAAAAGCATGTCTGAATGAATAAAAAATATATATATACGTGTGTGTGTGTGTGTGTGTGTGTGTGTGTGAGGAATTATATATACACACTTACACATACATAAACATGTGTAGGAATGAACAACCCTCTATTTAATTATATGATCTAAAGAAATAAACATATGCCATATATATATATATATGCAAATATTTACATGTATGTATATATATAAAATAGAAGGATATATACAGGAAGAAATGTATGAGTATCTATATACTTATATGATACAATGAAATAAACACATACCACATACACACACACACACACACACACAGACATTTACTTCCATGCATATATATATATATATATATATATATATATATGATAGAAAGCAAATATATTGGGAAAAATGATTAAGTATGTATATACTTACACGATACAATGAAATAAACTCATGGCATATATATATATATATATATATATATATATATATATATATATATATATAACTTATGAATGAAAGAATGGCTACATAAACGTTGATAAAATCATTGCATATGAATTTATTAATCCAACCTGTTTTTAGGCTTCAGTCATGATTAGAAATATTCTTTACATGACTGTTTATATAGGATGTCATAATATACATGGGACCCATGTGTCTGCTAATAACATTTACAACTATTAATCCTCGATTGCAATATCTTGTACAAGAGAGGAAAAAATACCTAGCGTTGAAACTTATCTGGAGACAAAGTCATTCAAAATCATCTCCAAATAGATTCATGTCATTAATATGATAATAATTTATTACTGAGACAAGAAACTCAAAAAAAGATTGCATGTCCTGGAAGCTGATACAATACCAATTAAAGAAAACATTGATTTGATGTCTCTAGCTGAAAGGATGCATTTTTTACAGGGCGTGTTCCAGATGACCGCCATTGCGCTTGTTTCAGTAATAAATCATTATCATATTAATGGGTTGCATCTATTTTGAGACACCCTATACCATAAAAGTTTTGGAGGCGTATTTCATATAACAGTTACTATTTAATGGGATGTCAACCCGTCTAGGGTTATTTCATGTCTCTAGTTCAAAGGATGCATTTTTTACAAGACGTGTTCCAAATGACCGTCATTACTCTTATCTCAGTAATAAGCATTATCATATAAATGGGTTGGATCTATTTTAAAACACTCTGTATTTCAAGCCTGAAAGGCTTATGGATTCCACAGGATTGGCTCCACGACAGAATCTATCTTGAACTTTAAAGCTTTACGATTTAGACATTTGACTTTGTATATCTTTATAAATAATTGGATTTTTTGTTTTACCGTTAAACCGGAAGACTATCTAAAATGTAAGAAAATTTTCGAATCATCATATTTCAAAATATTTTAATGATTATTAAAGTGTTTTGGAAGGAAATGCTTTTTGGGTGATTTCGTTTGTTCTTGAATCCATTTGGAGGGTGGAGAGTGTTTCAAGATGTAATATCGATCTATGTTCATGGTTTCCTTGAAATGATGTACAGCTTGGTAAATCTTTTTTCAATCTTTGCTATCATAACAAATTTAGCGTCTCTGTTAAAACCATGATCTGTTTGGCAGAAATGTTGTTCTACGAGGAGAAGTTTATCATAATTCCGAGATTTGATTAAGGAATATATAACTTTCCTCTTGTACAGAATTGTATTTTATACCTGTCAAATTTTCTAAACTTATCGTGATAATAATTTATTTCTTGCTTATATTTTGGTTTTGTTTCTCTTACAATTGCATATAGAGACATGTTTTCATTTCCTTTTCCATAAGAAGCAGCCAATGTTCCAATGCATGGAGAGATTCATTCACGTCTCACACCATTTATTTATTATCACTGCTTTATCAGATTAAACGCGGCAATGAGAAGTCAGAGAATCAAAATTATTTGATTATCATTGCAACCAAAGCCAAGTGGATCGACTTAACCATATTACTTTGCCGGTCTTTGAAAAGAACACGGCCGAGCGTATCTACATACGTGTCTCTTCGCCAGGTGAGTATTATTTTCACAAGTTGAATTTGAAACACAATTGTATACTGAGTTTCCGGTTGAAAACCGGATGCTTCGAGCCAAACTTATGACCTACCTACCCACCAAATGTGCTGGTGCGATGCGAGTTTCGGATTGACAGTGCAACAAGCAATGTTGAGAGTTTCTTGGTTCTCTTATTGTCACGTGACTCAATTTTCTTCCAGTTACAAGTAGCAGCACCACTTCTTTCTCCTCCGGCCACAAAGAACTGTTGTGGGAGCCTTACCCATCTCACCATAATGGACTCTTCTCACCGTTATTAGTACTGAGAGATTTTGATGCCAGAGAGGCAAATGATTATCGGTCTAAACATCTCCATTTGCCGGGTAGCACTTCAGCCGGCTGTGTTATCTGTGGCACGGATCTGGCCGAGTGTGTCTCGGTACCTGGAGATAACCTTCGGCCTCAGTGGGCCTTCCCCCAAGGCTTTTACCCCTCGTGGGGGGTTCATCGCCCGGCGTCTGAGGCGCCCCTAATAAGGGGAATGCCGACGGGGCCATAGGCATTTTTGGAAATGCCGGGCGCGTGTGGGCTACGGCCCTGCGCTCAGACCCACCAAAAAAGGCTTTGTGCCACACATGCCTGTTGGGTGGGGCGGTCATCAAATACTGCAGATCAATATCGGTGTTATCCGAACAGTACGAGACTTCTTACCTTTTCCTTGTAGCTCTATCTTTCTTGTGTAATATAATCTGTGATCTAATATCCGTGTTTGCGTTTTCATAAGTGACCCTTTCCGGGGCCACAACAAGAACATAATCCTCCCCGGCCTCAAGGTCCGAGTCCTCCTCTGACTGTAAAACTCCATTCCTCCACCTGCTGCAAGACTATATCTTCCTCCACTGGCCGCAAGGCTACAGCCACCTCCATAGGCCTCAAGACTATATTTTCTTCCACTAGCTGCAAGACTATATTTTCTTCCACTGGCTGCAAGGCAATAGTTTCCTGCACCGGCCACAAGACCATATATTTCTCTACCAACCGCAAGGCTACAAGACTCCATCTTCCTCCCATGGTCGCAAGACTATATTTTCCACCACTGTCCGTAAGACTATATCTTCACCCAACGGTGACAAGACTATATCTTCCTCCACCAGCTGCACAACTCCATCTTCCTTTTTACAATGTGTTGCCGTAGCTTTCCGTTTTCTGTTGTTAGATAGCTGTTCTGTTTTTTTTAACTTTGTCCATACAGGAATTTTCCTTAAGTCCAGCGTCTTTCGTATTCTGCCTCTCTCTTAAAAAATTAACCTTGTGTCATATTGTTGTATATTGACCTACGACCAAGCCGGACTGTCAAAATAGGAAATGCACCTTTGTAAATAACAGGTGCATCTGGTCGAGGAATAGCAGAGTGTAGCCGTGACCGTGGATGGGTTGAATGAGCACAATTTGTGACGCCACAAGAAGAAGGTAGGTGTTGAACTATTATATAACTGAGTTCACAGGAAATTCAATCAGTTGGAGACAAGATGCGGTAGAGAAAGCCAGCACCCAGCAGAGGGAGCCCTAAGACCCCCGATTAATCAGTTTGGAGAGCAGACGAGTTGGAGAGAAGATACTGGAATGAGAACATGTCCCAGAGAGGCTGGGCCTCCCGGTCCCTGGTTGAGCAGCTCAGGAGAACGGGAAAGAAACGCGGTTATGGTCAATAGAGTGGGGGTCAAAATGTTGTAGTTCAGTTCGGTTTCCAACTCCCTCTCATATACAACTCTTTCAAATAAAGTGAGAGGAATATTTTTTTAAGAACTGTGGCGCTCGTCTTTATTGTGTCGTTATGATTCTGCAGGCAGATGTATATGTGTTTGTATAGTTGGTCATGGTTATACAACAATATTCTACTGGATCGGAGAGGTTGGGTAAATACATCTATGCGTGTGTGCAGGTGCGTATAAGCATTTAGAAAGTCATTCCTACTTTTCTTTTGATAATTCAACAAACTATGTCGATGTACATATTTGCAATATTTCATTAAAATCCGGTGCATACATAATTTTAATTCCTCCCAACATCAGATTTCGAATCTTTCATACGATCTAGTATTGAATTCTTCAGTATCCATTAAAGGTTGTCGAACGTTTTTCACTCAGCTTTAAGTAAGCGCTTGTCTATCTCTGTGCGATAAAATATTAAAATCTACCATGAAAAACTACTTGACAGTCGTGTTTCTTGAGACGTGCTGACAAGAAAAACCTGCCACTTTGTTCGTTGAATTCATTGACGATACATTCCAGAGGATGTCTGTATAACAAATCAGGACAATGTTAGATAATGGCAGTAGTTTTCCACCTCTCTCCAGAGTAGGTTCCTGTCGAGAACAATGAACCATCGCGTTGGTGACATTATATAATGATCGACTTCACGAGGAACACGATTGATGGTGTTGGGTGGCTTGATCGGAGTCTGGGGTTAGAAGAATGAAATAACCCCCTTAAAACAAAGACTGTCTTCCACGTTCGTGGCTGAAGTCGTTTTCAGTATGTCCTCCTCCACGACACCCAGCGCCACCTTTTCTCTTGTATTTTCTCTCTCTCTCTTTCTCTCTCTCTTTCTTTCTTTCTTTCTTTCTCTCTCTTCGCGAGGGAAGAGTCTCGACAAAATCGTTTATATTCATCAAAGATGTGAGCTGTTTAAACATACATGACACTGTCTGTGTAAATTGAGGTGCTTTTTTCCCCCGCCAAGTTTTATTTTATCATTCATCTATTTTATTTATTATTTCTTTTCTTTTTTTTTTTTTTTTTTTTTTGCTTTTGCCAGATGGGAAGAATGATGGTTGGAAATCACCTAAAGACTTGATGAAAACCAGTCGAAAATTACATTCCTGCATGCTGACCATTTTCATCCAATTCTCCTCTGCACTTGATATGAAAAACAAATTCCACTCAGAACTTCTTGACAGCGCATATTCTCTCGATAAGGAATATTTGATATCAGCAAGGATAGAAGAAAACTCCTTGCATAACGGCTAACAAGAAAAAAAGAACTTGATCACTAGTGTGAACGCAGCAGAAAACAGGCGATGTGCTCAAATACCTAACTTTACTAACCAATGGGACTCAAGTAAAAGCTAGGACCCCCCCCCCGACAAAGCAGATATAAACATTTGAATTCAGTTACTTCGCAGTTCTCCTCTTGCTGATATAACAATGCAAAATATCTTAAAGCATGTTTACATAGGTATCTTGTATGCCCTGTCGACAAGGATTAGAATATGCTTACTGTATCCCCTGCAAAGGGGTAAGATACCCCCCCGCAAAAAAAAACGGTGTCTTTTGTACGACACAACACTACACTTGATAGTGAGACAGCAGTTCTGGATATCTAGTCACTGCGGACAACTTTTTGGCATCAAATAACCTACAATGGTTGATATGCCATAAAACATAGTCTGAAGGCCCTAAATCTGGTGAGTATAGAGGATGCGGTAAAGTTGTCCATCCGAATGACTATCATTTCTTCGGCCCCATGAAAGAAGGTTTAAGAAGCAAACGTTATGTCAGAGACGAGGAAGTAAAAACTGCAGTGATGAACTGATTCTAAAAACAGTCAACGCAATTTTACGAGGCAGGGATACCTCCTCTCATTTAAAGGTGGAACATGGCTATTGTGAGAAACGGTGACTATGTTGAGAAGTAGAGATGTGATCTACAGAGGACCAGCTTCATTTTGATGTATGATACATGTTTCTGTGTCGGTAATTTTTCTTGTACTGAAGAAAAAGGGGTTATTTTATGATTCACCCTCGTACTTTCCACAGAGACATCAATTTTGATAATGGAGAAGCCAAAAAGAAATGTGCAGGACGGCGATTGTTGAAATATGGAGAGAGAGGTAAAGAGATTTGGGAATAGAAATATAGAGAAAAAAAGGAGGGAGAGTGTAAGAGAGTGGAATAGAGAGAAAAAAGAGGGAGCGAGTAGAGGAGAGAAAGATAGAGAAGGGGGATGGTTTTGATAAAAAAGAAGAGAGGGAGGTAAAGAATAAAGAGGAGAGTGAGAGGGAGGGAGGAAGAGTAGGGAAGTGAAATATAAAGAAGTAGGGAGGGAGAGAAATATAGAGAGGTAGAGTAAGGGAGAAAGAGTGGGAGAGAAATCCAGAAGAAATATTGACGAGAGAGAGAGAGGGGGGGAATGAAATATAAAGAAAGAGAGAGAAGGGGAGATTGGACTATAGAGGGAGAAAGAGAGAGAAAAAGCATGAAAAGCAAGAATAGGTGAGTGGATAGTTTAGAGAGAATTATTGAGAGAAAGAGATAGAGCTGGAAACAGAGAGAGAAGAGAGAGTGGGTATATATATATATATATATATATATATATATATATATATATATATATATAAAGAAACAGAGTGACAGAGGTACAGAAAGAGGAAATATAAGCGAGGGAGGAAGTGAATAAGAATAAAGGGAAATAAATGTTTATTCTAAAGCAATGAAGAAGCGAGGGAGGAGAGAGCAATTTAGAGAAGGAGGGAGAATAGGAGCGGTGGTGGATCCGAAGGTGAGAGGTAAGGAGAGAAAGAGAGAGGGTCCTGAGAGAAAAGAAAGCGGAAAAGGAAGCGAGGGAGAATGAGAGAGTGTGTATAAGAGAGAGAGAGAGAGAGAGAGAGAGAGAGAGAGAGAGAGAAAGATTTGAGAGACCGTGACAGAGAGAGAAGCAGAAAAAGAAAAAGGTGAGATATGAAGAAGAGAAAAAGGAGGAGGGGAAACAAGAATAAAACGAAAAATAACACTCAGTCAGAAGCAATGGAGAAGCTGACAACGATTCTATCAAGATAAGTTGGAAAGCTATATATATATATATATATATATATATATGTATGTGTGTGTGTGTGTGTGTGTGTGTAGGCCTAGTATGAAACTGTAGTCCCTACAGACACAAGAAACAAAAAAAAAAAAAGATTTAAAAAACAGCAAAAATATTGTCAGAAGATCAAAAACAAACAAAAAACTTTTTTTTTTAAGATGGCTGTCAAATTAAAAAAAAAGGAACCGTTAAGTTCGCGTAAATTTGGAAATTTAAAAAATAATAACCTGAAAAACGTTGTGAGGATATATTTGTCTTTACATACATATATATATATATATATATACAAAAAATTGATAACTAAGTTATCCAAGTAGGAGAGATTTTATTGAGATGCAAAGTCGATACTATAGCGTTTCGATTCAAATGAACCATCATCAGCACTGGGAAGGGTGATATCTAGTGATGTTAAATCAACGAGGGATGTTTAAAAGTACAAAATACAAAAACCTAGGGAAAATTTGAATAACAAGAAAAAGTTGGCCGTTTTCTTGTCATACATATTTTCCCTAGGTTTTGTATTTTGCACTTTTAAACATCCATCGTCGATTTAACATCACTAATATCATCTCTCACAGTCCTAATGATGGTTCATTAGAACCGTAACGCTATAGTGTCGACTTTCCCTCTCAATAAATCTCTCATTCTACTTGGATTACCTTGTTATCAGTTTTTCTCTATTTATTGTCGGATTTCACTCCATTATTTACTTCCATACACCTGACCAAGCCGAAACACTTCTGCATAGTTTGGAACGAGCAGCAGCAAGCATAGGCCTCTATGTTAATGCACACAAAACGGAATATATGTGCTATAACCAAACGGGGGACATCTCCACTCTAGAAGGAACCCCACTTAAACTAGTAGACAAATTCACGTACTTAGGAAGCAGCGTCGAATCAACCGAAAAGGACATCGAAACGAGGTTAACGAAAGCATGGACAGCTATCAATAGGCTATCGATTATATGGAAATCAGACCTAACCGATAAAATGAAACGCAGTTTCTTCCAGGCAGCGGTCACATCGATACTGCTATATGGATGCACTACATGGACGCTAACAAAACGACTGGAGAAGAAGCTAGATGGCAATTACACAAGAATGCTGCGTGCAATCCTGAACAAGTCCTGGCAGCAACACCCCACAAGACACCAACTGTACGGCCACCTGCCCCCTATCACGAAAACTATTCAAGTTAGACGAACCAGACATGCAGGACACTGCCGGAGAAGCAGAGATGAACTCATAAGAGATGTACTCTTATGGATCCCCACACATGGCCGCGCAAAAGCAGGACGACCAGCTCGAACGTACATTCAGCAGCTATGTGAGGATACAGGATGTTGTCCTGAAGACCTACCTAGGGCGATGAACGATAGGGAGGAGTGGCGAGAGAGGGTCAGGGATATCCGTGCTACCAGCGCGAGATGATGATGATGATGATGATGATTTACTTCCATATATACAAAAAAAAAAAGAAGATTTCACGTGGGGCACTCAATAAGTTAAGGTTCGGTTTGGATTTTTACGTAATGGCATATCAACCTTTGTGTGTCATCTAATGCTTAAGCCATCTTTTTAGAACAATAGTGGTGCTATTTAAAGTTCTTTGTTTAATGGTATATCACCCTTTGTGGGTTATTTAATGCAAAAGCCGTCCTTGTAGAAGACAGATTTTACTATTTAACTGTGGGGGGAGTATGTAATTTGGTTATTTTAGTAGATTGCTCTCTAAATTATTCCCACCACAAATACAACACAAAACTTTATAATCGCGTGAAAGAAATGGAATAGAACACAACGAAAATTAAACAACAAACAATTTAATATGCAATTTAATATGCATATAACAGAATATGAAAAACAAAATACATGATGTGTAAATGGCCTTTTGGAAAATAAAGTTTGAAGAAAAGAATAAATTTGTTGAAAGATGTGTGTATGTTCATGCTAACAGAGTCCGTAAATAAGTGGTTCTTACTTAGAATGGCGAAAAGTTATTTTCTTGAACGAAAAGAAATTTAATTTAGATTGTCCACATAGCTTTCAGAAGTACTGGGACGCAAAAAAATTTCCAGAAGATAATTGCTCAACAAGGCATTGTGGAGGGGGATCTCTTGTGATCTGAGCGGGGCCTTCTCATCTTCAGGAAAACTTAAATTACAATTTGTCAGTCGTCGACAAAAAGCAGCAGGTTGTGCTAAATGATTTATCTTTCGCACGAGAAGAGCGTCGTCTATGTGGAGAAGAATGGATTTCTCAACAAAATAGTGCTGCCATCCACGATACATCAATAACAAAGAATTACTTGCTTGAAAAAAAAAAAGACTTCTTGACCACCTAGCGTACTCTCCAGACCTCAACCCGATAGAAAAATTGTGGGGATTGTTTGTAGCAAATATTTATGGTGGAGGTCGGTTGTACTCAGCAATTTCTGAAGTCAAAAACGCAATCTTAGATGCATGGGAAATATAGCTTCGTTTCAACTTCAGAAACTAGTTGATATTATGCCAAGCTGAATTTTTGAGGTTATCAAAGGTGACAGCGGATCTACAAAATCTTTAATCAAAAATGTGCCTTTATATTGTATTGTTCTGCACATTGGTCTTATATCTATGTCAGAATAAAAATTTTAAATTAAGCATAAATGTTAATATACGTATAAAAAATGAACTGAAATTTCTTCATATTTTAAATTTCTTTATCTTTCATATATCTGATTTTTATAATTCAAAAATTGTGGTATCGTGGTTACCGTCGTAAAAAATGGTCAAGGAGATTCGATTTCAAATCCTGGATGAGTCTGTTTACATTTCATGTAGCGCTTGGGAAAGGGATACATCTATCGACTCTCCCTCGAGTCAAGGGTAAATAGTAGGGCTAACTGGGGTATTTAATCTTAGTATGGCATCTGGATTAAGATAAGAAAAACTCTGAATTCAAACGTTTTAAATTCTGCTTAAAATTGACCTTGGGTCACATCCTGCTATGTATATATGTACTCAACGACCAAGATGTGTCTCTGTATATATGTACCCAACCTGCTATATATATACGTACCCCACGACCAAGATATGTCTGTGTATATATGTACCCTATCTGCTATGTGTGTATGTACTCAACGACCAAGATGTGTCTCTGTATATATGTACCAACCTGCTATGTATATACGTACCCCACGACCAAGATATGTCTGTGTATATATATACCCTATCTGCTATGTGTGTATGTACCCAACGACCAAGATGTGTCTCTGTATGTATGTACCCAACCTGCTATATATATACGTACCCCACGACCAAGATATGTCTGTGTATATATGTACCCAACCTGCTATGTATATAATCTACCCAACGACCAAGATGCGTCTCTGGATAAATGTACCCAACTCGCTATGTATATATGTACCCAACGACCAAGATGTGTCTCTGTCTCCTTCTCTGATGCCCTCTTATTCATTCTCTGTCCTTTTATGCCTTCTCTCACTCTATATTTCATATTATCTCTCTCCCCTTCTCATCTCCTTTCTTTCTTTCTTTCTTTCCATCTCTCTCTCTCTCTGTCTTATTCTCTATATTTCATATTATCTCTCAAAACTTTTCATTATCTCTGTCTCCCCATCTCACTCTCTCCTCTCTCTCTCTCTCTCTCTCACGCTCTTTCTGTCTTATTCTCTATATTTCATATTATCTCTCAACCCTCCTCATTATCTCTCGCTCTTTCTCTCACTCTCTCTCTTCCTCTCTCTCTTTCTCTCTCTGTCTTATTCTCTATATTTCATATTATCTCTCAACACTTTTCATTATCTCTGTCTCCCCTTCTCATCTCCTTTCTTTCTTTCTTTCTTTCCATCTCTCTCTCTCTCTGTCTTATTCTCTATATTTCATATTATCTCTCAAAACTTTTCATTATCTCTGTCTCCCCATCTCACTCTCTCCTCTCTCTCTCTCTCTCTCTCACGCTCTTTCTGTCTTATTCTCTATATTTCATATTATCTCTCAACCCTCCTCATTATCTCTCGCTCTTTCTCTCACTCTCTCTCTCTTCCTCTCTTTCTCTCTCTGTCTTATTCTCTATATTTCATATTATCTCTCAAAACTTTTCATTATCTCTGTCTCCCCTTCTCACTCTCTCCTCTCTCTCTCTCACGCTCTTTCTGTCTTATTCTCTATATTTCATATTATCTCTCAACACTTTTCATTATCTCTGTCTCCCCATCTCACTCTCTCCTCTCTCTCTCTCTCTCTCTCACGCTCTTTCTGTCTTATTCTCTATATTTCATATTATCTCTCAACCCTCCTCATTATCTCTCGCTCTTTCTCTCACTCTCTCTCTTCCTCTCTTTCTCTCTCTGTCTTATTCTCTATATTTCATATTATCTCTCAACACTTTTCATTATCTCTGTCTCCCCTTCTCACTCTCTCCTCTCTCTCTCTCTCACGCTCTTTCTGTCTTATTCTCTATATTTCATATTATCTCTCAACCCTCCTCATTATCTCTCGCTCTTTCTCTCACTCTCTCTCTTCCTCTCTTTCTCTCTCTGTCTTATTCTCTATATTTCATATTATCTCTCAAAACTTTTCATTATCTCTGTCTCCCCTTCTCACTCTCTCCTCTCTCTCTCTCTCTCACGCTCTTTCTGTCTTATTCTCTATATTTCATATTATCTCTCAACCCTCCTCATTATCTCTCGCTCTTTCTCTCACTCTCTCTCTTCCTCTCTTTCTCTCTCTGTCTTATTCTCTATATTTCATATTATCTCTAAACGCTTCTTATTATCTCTCACTCCTCTTATCATCCCCTCTCTCTCTCTCCTCGCTCACTCTGTCTTTTTTTCTATATTTCATATTATCTCTCAACACTTCTTATTATCTCTCACTCCTCTTCTCATCCCCCCTCTCTCTCTCTCTCTCTCTTCTCTCTCTCTGTTTTATTCTCTATATTTCATATTATCTATCAACGCTTCTTATTATCTCTCACTCCTCTTATCATCCCCTCTCTCTCTCTCCTTGCTCACTCTGTCTTTTTTTCTATATTTCATATTATCTCTCAACACTTCTTATTATCTCTCACTCCTCTTGTCATCCCCCCTCTCTCTCTCTCTTCTCCCTCTCTCTGTTTTATTCTCTATATTTCATATTATCTATCAACGCTTCTTATTATCTCTCACTCCCTTTCTCATCCTCTCTCTCTTTCATTCTCTCACTCTCTTTACCCTTATTATTCTTTCACTCTCTGCCGTAAATATGAGGTGAGTAGTAGTTATTTGGCCTCGAGAATGAAATTCTCAAAAGAATTTCAACGAACAAGAAATAACAAGACCCAAGAAGTACAAGGAACGAATATTAACAGTGACTTTTGTTTTAATAATGTGTGTTAGGTTGGAGAGAATCCTTAGTCTGCAATTATTCTTGTGTAGGAAGCAAACTTTTGGTGACATTTCTTGAAAGGTATAGATGTTTGTAACTGAAGAAAAGGAAATTACTTACTCGAATATTTTGTCTTTCCTTCTTTTGGTGAAACTGGTTTCTTACGCTTCTGAATACCTTGAGTTCTAGTAGTCAGACGAGTTCTTTTTACAAACAATGTTTTTCTCTTCCCTCTCTTTCTTCTGATTCCCTTCAAGCTGTAGGTTCTTTTATATATATCACTAGAATTCTAAGTTCTTGATGAAGTTAAATTTTATCCTCCCAAATTCTTTTGGTGAGTTCCCATCATTAAAGAGAAAGGTGATGTCCCGTACCTAAGGGATTTTTCAATTGGGGTCTGCCGTCGTGTAGTCTATTTAAGTCTATTTTTAGAACTTTAGAAATTTTTTTTTTTTTCTTTTTTTTTTTTTACTGATAGGACATTTTTAGATAAAGATTTTTAGATCTGTTTTTGGAGAAAACTATATTTCTTAGAACAATAATAGATGTGTTTCATCCCTGACACCGAAGTTCTAACTCAGGCTTCTCTTCCCAGCATCTACACCATCTTGATACAATCAGCTTCGTTGGGCCAGTCATGTTATCTGCATGAAAGATCACCCCTCCCGGAAGAAACTGCTCTCTGGCGATCTGTCTCAGGGCAACTGCTCTCAAGGATGTCAGAAAATGCGCTTCAAAGACACACTGAAGGTCTCCATGAAACCTTTCAGTATTTCTCCTAATTTCCTGGAATATCTAGACAGACACAAGTGGCGTTATCAAATATGGAGCGAAAGTCTGTGAAGCAAGAAAAAGCGTAGGAACTGAGCGGTGCAAGAAACTTAGAAAAGGCACTGCCACACCAGCAACTGCCACCACTGCCCAAGACTCATGGTCTCATTAGTCATCTGTGAACTCACGGGTCACGTCCTCAATCATAAGGTTGATCAGATGGTCCTCATCAATAACGATTGAGAAGAAGAAGAAGAAGAAGAAGAAGAAGAAGAAAATTGTTACGTCACTATACATTATTACGTCATTATTCACTATATTATACATACTTGATGATCTTAATTGAGAAGCTATAATGCAAAAAAAGGAAAAAGAAAAAATATAAATATTTCAAACCTATTAACTCTCTGTTATTTATCATACGTCCCACCAACGCACGAATGTGGCACAAGGCCGTTTTTAAGGTGGGTCCAGTCGTAGGGCCGAAGCCCACACGCGTCCGGCAAGGCCCAAAATATCTTCGGCTCCGTAGGCATTCCCCTTATTAGGGGCGCCTCAGGCGCCAAGCAATAAACCCAAACACCCGAAGGGGGTAAAAGCCTGGGTAATTGCCCCCTGAGGCCGAAGGAACTCTCCATTGCTTATAATTCACTTGCTGACGTGGTACGCTTGTTGGCCGAGCGGTCTAATACTAAGTCTTACGTAAAGTTGGGCTGGTTTCGATTCCAGCATCAAGCGTCCTACATGTCTAGTCACACGGAAGAGTTGGGATACAACAAAACAGTCTATCTGTGGATGACAATATATATATATATATATATAGTAAGTTAATACATTCCACATATATAATAATTTTATACTTTCTCTTTTTCTTTTTGTCATTCTTTTTCTTTTTTCTTTTTCTTCCTCCTTTTGATTCGAAATCTTTCTCGATAAATAAACGGAACATAAATTCTATACAAGAAGGAAGTCACTTACCAAGAAAGAGAAACTCAACAGAAAGTGAGCAGATAGAAAACGCTCCTTTTGCCATTCTCATTTCCCCCGAGCAGTTTAACTCCATGATTGTTTTGGGGTCATCAGGAGAGAATGTGCACCATTTCGGGGCCTTCCTCTCAACGGTTTTATTTGCACCTCGGCTCCCCTCACTGACATGTGGCCCCATTATAGCATCGTATCAAATTAACATCTAACGGCGAAATGTCAATTTTCAAATCTACAGGCGTTAGTGGAATATTGTTATGCATTCACACGCAGGTGATACGATGACGTGTTGATTTTGAAATATTCCATGGGACGTTAAACATTATTTCTAATAAGTCAAATGACGTCATTTAAAACACAAACAAATGCTGATTCGCTAATTAAACAGCCAACTTCTTCTTTTTATAATATTTTCCCTAGATTTTTGTATTTTATACTTTTAAACATCCATCGTTGATTTAACATCTCTAATATCATCCCTCATAGCCCTGGTGATGGTTCATTAGAACCGAAGGGAGCCTGTTCTGGACTTCGGTTCGGAGCGTGGCTCTGCAAAAGGAACAATAGCAGACTTGGGGACTTTTTAGGCACCTAGTTTCGACTTGGCTACCCTCGGGTGGGCGAGCTGCAGTTTTGTCTCCTTTGTAACCCATGTATGGCACTAGACCTCGCGTCTAGTTTAAGCAATAAACTGGCATACGTGCCCGGACCCACATTTGGGTTCGTGAAACTGCTTGCCTCATCAGTCTCACATTGCACCAAGTGAGCCGATCAGCAGCATAGACCAGCAGGGTTCGAGTCTCGGCTCGTTCCCGACCTCCCCCTCCCTTTATCCCCACTTTAATCGGCCTTCGGGTTTTTGACCTTGTGTCAAGTCGTGTCTGGTGGGAGGCAGCGACAAATATCTGGTTCATTAGAACCGAAACGCTTTACTGTCGACTTTGCTTCTCAATAAATCTTTTCTTGTACTTCCTTATTTACTTCCATTGTAAGTAAGTAAAGTTGGCGACCATGGTCGAAGGCTCCCTTTTTTTATCAGCTACTATACCAAGGTGTGGGGGAGGAAACGACTCCTTTTCCTGGATTTCTCCACTTTAACATTGATCGCTACCTTATAATGTTTTTAGGCCCTACCTTATAACGCAGATGATTTCACTTCATTAACTGAAAAGAAATTTGTGAGTGTATATACTTATGAATGTAACTATGCGCATGCGCGTGTTTTTACAAAGACACGTTTAATATGGCTCAGAGTAGCAGGAGCTGAAGAAAATCTAACCAAACAATGACTCTTTAACCTGCAGCATATATATATATATATATATATATATATATATATATATATATATATATATAAAGAAAAATCTATTAAAAAATGGAGTGAAGGATCCTCATGAGCATTTCATAGTTAAATCCGGTCCACAATGATATGGATGCATCTATTTAGGAAGTGGTGAAGGATTCTAATAAGCATTTTATAGTTAACAGAGGTCTATGATGACATTGATAAAAGAGAAAGTTGAAAAAATATACAACTCTATTTAAATCTAAAGCCGTTGGAGCGAAGTCATTTAAAATAAAAATTAGTATGTGCACACACACACACACACACACACACTTATATATATATATATATATATATATATATATATATATATATATATATATATCTGCAGTTTTCTTAACATATATACATATACATTAGTTCTACAATATATATATATATATATATATATATATATATATATATATATATATATATTAGTGGTACTAAATATATATTTATTCATATATGTATATTAGTCCTACTAAATTAAGTTGAAAT
>OY757945.1:20250056-20260056 GCA_963585895.1 Sepioteuthis lessoniana | reverse complement strand
GTGGCCGTATAGTTGGTGTCTTGTGGGGTGTTGTCGTCAGGACTTGTTCAATATATATATATATATATATATATATATATACTTTTAATATATATATTAGAACTGTCTTCATAAATGAAGATCAAGAAGAGGATGGTCCATGCACATAGCATGTAAATTCACAACTCATAAAACCGATGTGAACTGGAGAGGTACAGCTGCAGTAGAACGTCTGGCTGGTCAGGAATTGATAGAATTGAGTTGCACTTCTTCCCCTTGCTCCTTTTTTTTTAAGAGTGGCCATGTCAGTGTTTTCAAAAGAAGAGATGACATGGTTGGTGGTGAGGGACCAGACTTCCAAGCTTGGGTGCACCATCAGCGATGGCCAATGTGACAGGTACCAAGGGATTTTTCAAGCAGTCCTTCTATTGCTTCTTCAGGGCTTATCTGTCACGATAGCTAGTGAAGAGCTTGCCACAAAGCATGATCATTGGCAGGCAATGATTTCCTATCCAGGAGATGTGTCCTGCCCAGCATAATATATATATATATATATTTATATATATCCACATTTATGCACACATACACATATACCACAAGGGTAGGTTGAGAAGCTCATCTGATGATGTCAAATCTGCTCCTGACAACTTTTTACCAGTAGGACCAAAACACTGCAACACCAATGGAAGAAGTGTGTGGACAACAAAGAGAATTATGTTTTAAAAACCTCATTTGGTCACATTTTATCATAGTATCTTGATCAGCCAATGAACTTTTTAGCTAACCCTCAAATATTGATTGGTAATATGTGGTGTAATGGTTATCGTCTTAGCAAATGGACACAGCGACATGAGTTCAAATCCTTGACCAGCGTAATTGCATTTCATATAGCACTAATACCCTTGGGAAAGGTATGAATCTAATTATTCTCCCTCCAGCTATGGGTAAATAGTAGGACAGACTGGGTCCTTCAGCCTTGGTGAGGCATCTAGTCTAGGAGAAGGAAAACTCTGAATTGAAACCTGTTAAACTCCGCTTAAAAATTGACCTTGTGTCATGTCCGACCCGAGCAGAGGGGTTGGGTAAATATGAATAAATTGGCATAATGATTAGAGTTTCAGCAATGGACCTGGAGTACAGGGTTCAATCCCAGGTCAAATTATACCAAAGACTCAAAAAATAGTACTTGATGCCTCCTTACTTACCCCTCAGCTTTATAAGGCATGTATCAAGGGTAAAGTAGAGCAATCCAGAAAAATGATTGGTTCCCTTCCCTACACGTTGGTGTCATAGCTATAGAAAATGAAACCTTCCAGTCGCCCTCAACTGCAGTCAGCCAACTTACTTTACTTAATAACCAACTCATATGTACATATGATCAAAATTGATGAGTACATTGCAAATCAAGCACATTGCTAAAACAACTGTAAAACCTGTCAAAGTATTCCAAAATTAAATCTATGTATAGGGCACACAGTGAGGATTGTACTCCTAGCACAGTCATTATGTATTACTCACATGTTCAAAAGATGTGTTGCTAACAATTTTACAATGACAAAAAAAAATGATTGTTTTTTTTAGCTAAAACTTAAAATACAATTCATGTCTGAAGATTTAAACATTTCCTTGAATATATATTTACCCAACCCCTCCATACAAGCATGATGTGATACATGGTCAATTTTTCTGTGGAGTTTAACAGGTTTGAATTCAGTTTTTCTTCTTCTGGGCTGGTTGCCATAAAAAAGTTAAAGTTTGCATCACTATTTACCCGTAAATGGATTGGCTTAGCTCGGTTTGATTTTATGGCATATCAACTATTGTAGGTTATTTAATGCCAGATCCACCTTATACATATATATTAAATATATATGATTTGGTTTGGCTGGGTTTTATGGCATATCAACCATTGTAGGTTATTCAATGCCAAATCCTCATTATACATATATATTAAATATATATGATTTGGTTTGGTTGGGTTTTATGGCATATCAAACATTGTAGGTTATTTAATGTCAAATCCTCTTTATACATATATATCAAATACATAGGATTTGGTTTGGTTGGGTTTTATGGCCTATCAACCACTGTAGCTTATTTAATGCCAAATTCTCTTTTAACATTATATTAAATATATATGATTTATAAACAGATTTTGTTGATAAAACCTTTAAATAAGCATAAGCTCATTCTTTTGTAATGAGTAAGATGTTTCAAATTATTGCTATGTATCACTAACAATTCAATTAAACATCAGTCATTTCTTTACCCACAGTTAAATGATCAAATAATTCTATTTCAAACAATTCAATTCAGCACAAGTCATTTGTTTGCACTCAGTTTAAATATCAAACAGTTCTATTTGACTGATCAAGAGGACTCTATCAGCTGCTACCAGTCTGGGCCAGAGTGGATCTGGGAGCAATCGCAATGAAGGGGTACTCAGCATTCCCCAAAGCTCCAGCATTACTGGAGCCTCATAATCAGATTATTTGTGTCATTCTTTATGGTCAGGCCTTACAACTCTGCAGAGATGAAGTTAGTGTATTCTACAACCCCAGCCAACTAGGCCACTGGACACTCATAGGGTGAATCTTACCCCTCTGCAGAGATGCAGTTGGTATATTCTATGGCCCCAGCCAGCTGGGCTGCTACAATTGAAGGGAGAATATTTAGATGCGTACATTTTTCAAGTGTATTATTGTTATGCGAAATGTTAACAAGCTCATCCATTTCTTTGTATAGGATTAGAAAATTTCTTCATTCTTCAGAGATTTTTCTTTTCAATACTTGGAGCAGTTTATCTAACAGTATCAGTTGAGTTATTTTTACTTATGCATGTGTGTGTGTGTACATATATATATATATATATGCCACATGGTCAGGCCTTGTTCGGTTGACTAATGCTGAGACAGTATATATTTATTTTAACAAGTTATAGATTCAAGTAACTATTCCTATTTAATAATATATATATATATATATATATATATATATATATATATATATATATAGTAATAATGATAATAAATAAATATATATTATATATATATTTAATCCATAGAAAATATTGTTCTGCAACCTAAAGTTTCTTGAAGTTTATAACAACATTTGTCAGGCAGTTATAAGAGCTCTATCACAGATATTGAGCACTCTCCATATTATATTGCACTTGGTTCGACACATAACCACATAGTGATTTACTGACGACCAACACTCTCATAATATATATATATATATATATATATATATATATATAGAGAGAGAGAGAGAGAATCAAAAAGTGGTACTTGATGCCACCTTGCTTAACACTCAGCATTATTGATCAGGATGAAGTGGAGCTATCTAGGGAATGGAGTAACACCCTCCCCTACACCTTAGTGAAGTTGCTATTGGCCTTGCTATTGGCTATTGAAAAGGGAGCCTTAAGGTCCTTCATGACTACAGATGACAACTTTACTAACTTAATATATATATATATATATATATATATATATATATATATTATAAGTATAAATATATATATATATATATATATATATATATATACATGTTAGCATATTCGATTAAATAATTAAGACACATTTTGTTTATACAAATTTATTAAGATCCTTTAACGTCTTGAAAGAGTTGTTGTCGTAAGACCAACATAAGTATTGTTTTTGTTGGTGAGACAGTCTCCCAAGGGACATTTGAACACACACATATATATATATATATATATATATCTTACAGGTAACAGCAAAGAATTGATATTATGTTGTATTATGTATTAGTGTATTTAGGGATATAAAATTAAGTAATTAATATCAATATGAACATTACATAATTGTACATATGTATATAGTTGTAAAGTTGGCGACCGTAGTCGAGGGCAACCAGAAGACCCCCTTTTCAATAGCTACTACACCTAAGGAGGGCACTACACCTTTCCCTGGATTGCTCCACTTTACCCTTGATACGTACCTTATATCGCTGAGTGTTAAACAAGGAGGTATCAAGAACCATTTTTAAAGTCTTTGGTATGATGGGACCTGGGATTGACCCTAGGTCTCTCGGACCATTGGTAAACACTCTACCCACAAGGCCAATGAACTGGTCTTTATATATGTATATAAATGAATATTTATTTCTTAAAAATTACATTTTGAAGAATATGAAAATATACAACAGATGTAATGGATAAAAAAAATCACATTGTCATAAGAAAAGAGAGAGAGATTGTGTCTATGTGTGTGTATATATATATATATATATATATATATATATATATAGATAAATTTTTGTTGTAGGTCCAAAGAGAGAATAAAAGATATTTTAAAAAAGGTAGGTCCACAAAGACAGTTGTATTTTCTGAATTTATTTTGTTCTTACATACGTGTATGTGTCCAGCTTGATGCTTTCATCAGAGATCATTTATGGCACAAGTAATTGGTAATGACATTTGAACTCACTGGTGTTTACTCACACTCGCATATATATATATGCAAAAACACAAACATACATACACACATGCACATATATATGCCTATATATATATATATATTTACGAGGATCATTAAATTAAAGTTTCCAGACTTTTTCGTATGGGCAGTTTTATTGATAGTACACACATGAAACTCTAGTCACCTTTGAAGTAATTTCCTCCGGCCGCAATACACCTGTTGTACGGTTGCAACAACTTCTGGAAGGCCCCATGGAAGTCCTGGTGTGTGAGAATGTCAATGACCTTCGTCATAGCCTCTTTTATCTCCTCAATTGTCTCATAATGACAGCCTCTGAGCTTAGGGAATAACCAAAAGTCACAGGGACCAAGGTCTGGACTATAGGGAGGGTGAGGAACTGTCTTGATGCCCATCTTGGTCAAATAGTCTGTGACAAGGATGGAGTTGTGAAACTGGTGTATTGTCCTGGGGGAAATGCTACTTACCTGATTTGAAGAGTGCTGGTCTCTTCCAACGGAATCTCTTCCTGAACTCCCTTAAAACCTCAACATAGTAACAGTAACCCTAACCCTTTGGCCAATCAACTCTGGTGTATTGACTTCCTTACTCCTGCTACACCTCTCATCATCCCTCACAGATTCCTTCTTTGAATCTCTTCTGCCACTCAAAAACTGATGCTCGATTCATGCAAAATGATTGAAAAGCAGTGTGAAGCATTCCATACATTTCTCTGGCATTTTTTCCATGTTTAAAACAGAATTTTATTGCATATCATTCTTCTAAAGTGTCAGATTGCATTTTTGAAATTCACCAACTGTGAAAATCAGGTTTTAGTAGGGTGTATTCCAATTCCTACTGTAGCTGTTCATTTGAACCTGAAATCATAAGAATTGGTCAATCATCTCATAAGATGTATAGCAATAACATACTGAATTTTCAAGAGCCTACATCAATTTTAAATGCCTGTACAAAAAAGGCCTGTAAACTTATTGAATGCACTATATATATTTACACACACACACACACATATATATATACACCTACATATATATATACACACATATACATATATGTATATGTATATGCATAGATATTTATAGATATACACAAAAACACATATATAACATTATAATGTATGTACATTCTGTCGCATTGTAGTAAGAAAGAGATACACAGTGAAATAGAGTTGACTATTTATTAACTGAAGTTGTATAGTCAAACAAATAATATAAGTCTCACACTGTTGGTGTCATGTCCAAAGTTGGTTTTACTACTGACAGATATCTTTCAGTACTGACCGTGCTTAAGAAACACAGCGTCTTTTATTCCTCCGAGATACTGGAAGTCTCATGGTATACAACACATTCATGGGTTTGTATATTGTAATATAAATACTGTTTTTTATTAAAGGATACTTACATTGTATATGTTTAGATATATACACACACATATACATACACACACACTATATATATATATATATATATATATATATATGAATATATATATATATATATATATATATGTATATATATAATAATAAATAAATATATATGAGATATATGTATTTAATTCATGGAATTTATTTATTTATCATTATTATTATTATAACTATCATCATTATTATTATTATTATTATTATAGCTCTATCCAAGATATTGAGCAATTTCCATATTATATTGCACTTGGTTTTACACAAACCCACAAAGTGATTTAGTGACAACCAACACTGTTATAATATATATATATATATATATATATATATATATATATATATATATATATATGTTTATATTTATATATATATATATATATATATATATATATACTCTTATTACTTTTGAACAGATCCAATTTCAAGTATTGTGTACTTTAGATATTATATAAGAAAAATATATCAAAATGAAAGATATATATATATATATATATATATATATATATATATATATATACACAATTAAATGAGTGTGCATAATACATATGTATATGTTTATGTTTATGAAATATTCATATATATATATATATATATATATATATATATATATATATATATATATAAATATATATACATATATATATATATATATATATATATATAGATAGATATATATGCACATACATGCAGACACATATATAACAAGATTACTGTTTGTATAATATATATATGTGAGTATGTATACATATATATTGTAATATGAATACTATTATTTATAAAAGAATGCTTTATATATATATATATATATATATACATATATATATATATATATATATATATATATATATATATATATATATATAAGCGCGTGTCTTCATTGATTCGCTTTCGGGCAGAAAAATAATTTTAAAGATTTAAGCAATTTTTTTCTACAAAAAAAACTGACTTGCACTTTTTTAAATAAACAAATAAAAAGCCCCCACCCCATTTTATATTTTCTTTAGTCACTGTTGTTCATGAAGTTCTTTTTAACAAGCAACTCTCTCTCTCTCTGTCTGTCTGTCTCTCTCTCTCTTTCTCTCTCTCTCTCTCTCTCTCTCTGCTTTTTTTTTTTTACAAAGCTCAAGATATTGTTTTTTTTTTTGACTAAAAAAAAATACAGTTTTCTTTTTTGATATTGATATCCATGTGATTTTTGTCATTTGAATATTGTAGGCTATTGTGTCATACATTACAATTAAAGTAAAAGAAAGAAGATACTAGCAAAGAAAAGAGGAAAGAAAACAAAATAATAAGAGAAGGCAAGCAAAAACGAGTGCCTGAAAAAAAAAAGAAAAAAAAGAGAGGTTGATTTTTATCAAAGGCCAAAGTTTATTAATTTATCTTTAGATCTAACCTTTTCTTATCTATCTCAGACTGTTCATATCTCTTTATATAACTCAATCTATTCATATATACATATATACATATCTCAATCTACTATGCTACTATATATATATATATAGCAGCAAGCATAGGCCTCTATGTTAATGCACACAAAACGGAATATATGTGCTATAACCAAACGGGGGACATCTCCACTCTAGAAGGAACCCCACTTAAACAAGTAGACAAATTCACGTACCTAGGAAGCACCGTCGAATCAACCGAAAAAGACATCGAAACGAGGCTAACGAAAGCATGGACAGCTATCAATAGGCTATCGATTATATGGAAATCAGACCTAACCGATAAAATGAAACGCAGCTTCTTCCAGGCAGCGGTCACATCGATACTGCTATATGGATGCACGACATGGACGCTAACAAAATGGCTGGAGAAGAAACTGGATGGCAATTACACAAGAATGCTGCGTGCAATCCTGAACAAGTCCTGGCAGCAGCACCCCACAAGACACCAACTGTACGGCCACCTGCCCCCTATCACGAAAACTATTCAAGTTAGACGAACCAGACATGCAGGACACTGCTGGAGAAGCAGAGATGAACTCATAAGAGATGTACTCTTATGGATCCCCACACATGGCCGCGCAAAAGCAGGACGACCAGCACGAACGTACATTCAGCAGCTATGTGAGGATACAGGCTGTTGTCCTGAAGACCTACCTAGGGCGATGAACGATAGGGAGGAGTGGCGAGAGAGGGTCAGGGATATCCGTGCTACCAGCGCGATATGATGATGATGATGATAAGAGTGTTGTTTGTCACTAAATCACTTTGTGGGTATGTGTTGAACAAAGTGCAATATAATATGGAGAGTGCTCAATATCTAGGTTAGAGCTATTAAATAATAATAATAAATAAATATATATCAGATATATATATATATTTTTTTTTGTCTGTATTTTTTTCGTATTTTCGATTTTCAATTCATTCCATCTTTTTAACTGCCTGATGATTGTTGTTTTGCAAAAAACTTCATGAAACCCAGGGTTGCAAAGTATTTTCCATGAATTCAATATGTATATATATATATATCTAATATATATTTATTTGTTTTATATATATATATATATATATATACTTTAAGAAAAAACAAAACTGGTCACATTAGGATTATAAGTTTATTTCCATCCTGTTATGTGCTTTTAATAAAATCAAAAAATACGAAAAAAAAATTAACAGGACTTCAGATCTTATGGATAAAATAATTCAGAATAGACACAGGAAAGAAGGGTGGGAGGGGATAGAAGAGGGGTTAAGAGTTTTCTCCTCATTTAGCCCACTGCTGTTTTTTTTTAATTTTATTGCCGGTTGGAATAATAGTAAATTAATTTTTTTATTTTTATTTTTTAAATTCTAATTAGTTTTCAACTTAAAACTCCAGATTTAATACTAATTTAGATAAAATAACTTTATATATATATATATATATATATAAAGGAAGCATGACACTGAAATTAATATGCAGCATTTCTTCATAAAATAACGTTACCACCATCTAAATCACATACAATGCAGATAATTAAGTAAAATTCACTGCCTATAAAAGATCTTTGCAGGCCAGCGAGCCTCGTTCTCTGAAGACACTACAACTTTCAACACTGTAGCTATGCATATTATATCCTCACTCCTCATGTCGCGCCGCCTGCGCGGATATCCCTGACCGTCTCTCGCCAGTTCTCCCTATCATTCATCGCCTCCGGCAGGTCTTCAGGGTTACATCCCGTGTCCTCACATAGCTGCTGTATGTAAGTTCGTGCTGGTCGTCCCACTCTTGCACATCCATGTGTGGGGGTCCACAGGAGTACATCGCTTATGAGCTCGTCCTTGCTTCTCCAGCAGTGTCCTGCGTGTCTGGTTCGTCGAACTTGTATAGTTTTTGTGATGGGGGGCAAGTGTCCGTATAGTTGGAGTCTCGTGGGGTGTTGTCGCCAGGACTTGTTTAATACTGCTCTCAACATTCTTGTATAATTTCCGTCCAGCCTCCTCTCCAGCCGCTTCGTAAGCGTCCATGTGGTGCATCCATATAGCAGTCTCGACACAACCGCTGCCTGGAAGAAACTGCGTTTCATTTTATCAGTTAGGTATTCACACAGATATAATTGAAACACACACACACACACACACACACACACACACACACACACACACACATATAAAAAGATATATGTATAATATGTATATATACACTCACCCATACAAACTATCAATTTATATATATATGTATATATATATATATATATATATATAAAGAGAGAGAGTGACTTCGCCAATGGCCCGGGAGACCTGGGTTCAATCCCAGGTCGAGTCATACCAAAGACTTTAAAAATGGAACTTGATACCACCTTGCTTAACACTCAGCATTATAAGGTACGGTTCAAGGGTAAAGTGGAGCAATCCTGGGAATGGAGTAGCGCCCTCCCCTACACCTTGGTGTAGTAGCTATCGAAAAGGGAGCCTTCGGGTCACCCTCGACTATGGTCGCTAACTTTTACTTATAATATATATATATATATATATATATACAGAGACACACCCAGACACCACTTACATATATGCACACAGACACATATACATATATAAAGACATACACATATATATATTCATACAGACATACATACACATACCCATACATACATACACATACCCATACATACACATAATGTATACACACACTCACACACACACACACACACACA
>OY757945.1:20222556-20247556 GCA_963585895.1 Sepioteuthis lessoniana | reverse complement strand
CCACTGTTTTTCTTCTTTAAGGATGGCTTTGGCACTGAATAACCAACAAAGGTTCATATGCCATTAAACAAAGAAACCACGCTTCTTAGATGAAGCATTTTTGGTAACACTAATTAATTTGGGGGTGTCCTCGTCGTGTAATGGTTAAAGCGATGGACTGTGGAATTGTAGTACGCGAGTTCATACTCCATTCGCGCTATTACGTTCACTTTCGGGCAAATACCCTTGGGAAAGGTATGAACCCCCTCATCCTCCCAGCTATGGGTTAAATAGTACCACTACTGTTCTTCTAGGAGAATGGATTTGGCATTAAATAACCTAAAAAGAGTTGATATGCCATTAAACAAAGAAACCAAACCAAACTAATTAATTTTTGCCTTACAGAGCAATGTTTCCGTAAGACCCAAATTTCAGTCTGAATTTCTGGGTTTTAGCTTTTATCATATTTACTCAACCCCTCCGCACGGGCAGGATATGACACAAGGTCAATTTTTAAGTGGGGTTTAACAGGTTTGAATTCAGAGTTTTCCTTCTCCTAGACTAGTTGCCTTACCAAGACTTAAGAACCTAGTCTGCCCTACTATTTACCCATAGCTGGAGGGAGAATAATTGGATTCATACCTTTCCCAAGGGTATTAGTGCTATGTGAAATGCAATCAGTCTCGTCCAGGATTTGAATTCATGTCGCCGTGTCCATTTCCTATGACGATAACCATTACACCACAGGCACTTCCCTTTTTTCCTGGGTTTTAGTTTTTATCAGTGGCATAAGAAGATCCTCAAAGTTCCTAATCAAAACCAAACCTATGTGGTACGGTGATACACCAATACAATAAAGTACCTTAGTGGTCGTGTTGATACTGCTATACGGATGCACCATGTGAACCCTAACTAAATGTATGGAGAAAAAGCTTGATGGCAATTACCCAAGAATGCTGCAAGGTATATTGAACAAGTCCTCGAGGCAATTCCCTACAAAGCAGTAGATGTATGGCCACCTACCATCCATCATGAAAACTATCCAAATTAGACAAAGCAGACACTGCTGGAGAAGTAAAGACGAACTCATAAATGATGTACCCCAGTGGACCCCTTCATACAGATGAGCAAAAGTTGGATGACCAGTTAGAACCTATATACAGCAGCTCTTTGCCGATACCGGATGTAGCCCGGAAGACCTACTGGGGGCAATGGACAATAGAGATAGGTGACGAGAGAGGGTCAGGGAGATCCACGCTGGCAGTGAGACGATGACGATGATATAGATATCTTTAATGTAGCTGTAATTAGGGTACTGTAAAATACTGCTGACCAAACCCTCAATTAATGGCCCCTACTTAAACCTGACCAAAAGTTCCCAGCTAAGAACATTGGTACAATCTCAAATATATAATATGCAAATTTGTTTACATTTTGCATGATACCTACGGACAGCTTGGCTAATGGGCCAATCTTAATGAAATTTACCCTGTGAACTTGGGTAACAAAGACCATTTACCTGGGGTAGTAGAATATGCTGACTCCATCTTTGCAGAGGAGTAGGACTCCCTCGACAAGTGTCCTGTATATGACACAAAACCATCCAGCCCAGAATATACCAAGTGCATCTCTGATAAAGGGGTAAGACCCCCTCACAAACAAATGTCCTAGATATGACACTAAACAATCTGATGATGAGGACCCAGTAATTTTGGAGCCTTGGGTAATGCAGAGTATCACTTCATTACCATCTGACCTGTAGTGGTAGCACCTAATAGAGTCCGATCTACAAATCAAATAGAACTATTTGACATTTTAGCAGTGTGAAAATAAATAACTAACGTTAAATTGAATTTTTAGAAATAGAACTATTTGATTATTTGATTGTGTGTAAGCAAATGACTGATGTTTAATTGAATTGTTAGAGGTACATAGTAATACTTGGAACCATTTAACTGTGCGCAAACAAATCACTAATATTGAATAGAATTATTAGCGTTAGATAACAATAATTGAAACCATTTAACTGTGTAGAAACAATAGCAATAATAGTAGTGGGCAAACAAATTAGATCTATCTAATTTAAAGATGAAACTACCACCTAACTATTCACAAACAATTCATATATGTATATTGATTTAACTGTGCGCAAACAAATGACTGATGTTAAATTGTAACTCTTACATAGCAATACCCATTTAATTTTGGCCCAGTCGGCTGGGGCTGCAGAATATACTGACTACATCTCTGCAGGGGGTAAGACTCCCCCAACGAGTGTCCTGGATATGATACTAAACCATCAGATGCTGAGGCTCCAGTAATGATGGAACTTTGGGGAATGAGGAGTACCCCTTTACTGCCATCGCTGTCAGGTCCACTCTGGCCTGATAGGGTCCTATCTATGGGTCAAATAGATGAAAACTGTGAGCTCATGCTAAATTGAATTGTTTGAAATAGAACAGTTTTTATATTTAAACTGTGTACTTATGCTAAACTGAATTATTAAAAATAGAACTGTTTTTACATTTAACAGTGTGTAAACAAATGATTCATGTTTAATTGAATTGTTAGTGATATATAACAACACTTCGGACATTTAATTTTTGGCCCAGTCGGCTGGGGCCTGCAGAATATACCAATTACATCTCTGCAGGGGGTAGACTTCCCCCACGAGTATCCTGCTTATGACACTAAACAATCTGATGCTGAGGCTCCAGTAATGCTGAGACTTTGAGGAATGCGGAGTACCCCTTGACTGCCATCACTGTCAGGTCCACTCTGGCCTGATAGGGACCCTATGGGTCAAATAGCAGAAAACTGTGTGCTTATGCTAAACTGAATTGTTTGAAATAGAACAATTTTGATATTTAAACTGTGTACTTATGCTCAACTGAATTATTAAAAACCATTTTAATTTTTTTTACTAAACTGAATAGTATGAAATAGAACTGTTTTTGATATTCAAACTGTATAGTTATGCTAAACTGAATTGTTTGAAATAGAACTGTTTTTACATTTAATCATGTGTAAATAAAAACCTGTAATTATGTTAAACTGAATAGTGTGAAATAGAATTGTTTATATGTATAAACAGGACTTGGCATTGAATAAGCCACAGGGGTTGATATGCTATAAAATCAAACCAATTCTTGGGTATCAACAAGTGTTTTAAAGTTATTGGTAGCCCAGCCCTATAACTCATAACATCTTGGCTTGAAATTGATCAGAAAAGCCTAAATTGTTAAGAAAGAAACTAAATTTGGATTTGGTTTCTTTGTTTAATGGCATATCAACCTTTGTAGGTTATTTAATGCCAAAGCCATTCTCCAAGAAGAACAGTAGTGGTACTATTTAACCCATAGCTGGGAGGATAAGGGGGTTCATACCTTTCTCAAGGGTATTTGCCCGAAAGTGAATGTAATGGCGCGACTGGAATTTGAACTCGCTTACTACGATTCCGCGGTCCATCGCTTTAACCATTACACCACGAGGACACTCCAACTAAATTTGCAGTAAGATAGGCTGTAAAGTGGTGATAGATAAGAAAAAAAAAACTGAGAGAGAAATATGGATATGAACTGAGATATATCAATACGAACAGCCATAGATTTGAACATATTTTGATAGACAGATAGATAGATAGATAGATAGATAGATAGATAGAAACGCATTTAGATTGATAGATGGAAACATGTTTAGATAGATATATGAGAACGTGTTTAGATGGATGGGAAAATAGATAGATAGGAACATATTTAGATGGAGCGACAGCATAACATTTAGATACATTAAATGTTTCAATTATATATTATTGTCAAATAAAACATAGTCATCATTTTTGATTAGATGGAAGACAATATTTTTTTAATTTACTCAAACTTGAATTAATGAAAGACTTTTAACTAAATGTATAATACTTGATGCGTAAGACATTTTTAATCTCTATGTTTGAATTTCATTCGTGATAATCTATAACGTACTTTTCGATGATTGATTTGAAAATGTTAGTCCATTATTCCTACAGTAACATGTGCATGTTTGAGAGGTAAATATTCAGAAGTTCTGGTAGAAAGTGCTTTAGGATATTCACATTCATATTTTAACCCAGGCAATACCAGGTACTTTTGCAAACTGATAATGATCAACAATGTTTTGTCTAATATTTCGTCAACTTGATAATGTGTTAGTTGCAATAAAAAAACAACAGAAATCAAATGAAGGAAATAGTTGGTTGGTTGTTTTGTTTTATGGCATATCAACCTTTTTCAGGTCATTTAACATTGAATTAAATTTCAAATGATTTAGTACAAGTATAGTTTTTTTGTTTACAATCAGTTAAATATCAAAACACTTCCATTTTGAACCATTTAGTTTAGTACAAGTACACAGTTTAGTTCTATCTAAAAGAAGGTCTGTTTGAAACAGTTCAGTTTAGCATAAGTACACAGTTTAAATGTCAAAACAGTCCTAATTTAGTCAAACAGTTCTAATTCAAACAATTCAATTTAGTATAAGTATAGTTTTTGTTTATACACAATTAAACATAAAAAAAATTTATATTTCAAACAATTCAGTTTAGCATAAGTATGCATTTTAGTTCTATTTTACCCATAGATAGGACCCTACCAGGTGCTACCATTCCTGGCCAGAGTGGATCTAAGAGTGATGGCAATAAAGGGGTACTTCACATTCCCCAAAGCTCCATCACTACTGGAGTCTCAGCATGAAATTGTTTAGTGTCATAAGCAGGACACTCAGAGATGTAATTGGTATATTCTGCAGGCCCCAGCCGACTGGGCCAAAAATTAAATGTTCAAAGTATTGCTATGTATCACTAACAATTCAATTAAGCATCAGTCATTTGTTTACACACTGTTAAATGTAAAATCAGTTCTATTTTTAATAATTCAGTTTAGCATAAGTTCGTAGTTTAAATATTAAAACTGTTCTATTTCAAGCAATTCAGTTTAGCATGAGCACACAGTTTTCAACTATTTGACCCATAGATAGGACCCTATCAGGCCAGAGTGGACCTGACAGCGATGACAGTAAAGGGGTACTCCTCATTCCCCAAAGTTCCATCATTACTGGAGCCTCAGCATCAGATTGTTTAATGTCATATCCAGGACACTCATTATGGGGATCTTACCCCTCTGCAGAGATGCAGTCAGTGTATTCTACAGCCCCAACCGACTTGTCAAATGAAGGAAATACTAGTATAAGAAAATGGTTCCACCATTCTGTCTCTAATGAAATATTTAGAGACAAAGCTACATGGTAACTGCTCAATGATGCTAGAAACTGTTTTGAACCTATCCTGAAGGTGGTGCCACAAAACTGCAATGGTATGACTATTTACTACCTATTTCACTAGTCCAGTCAGCTGAGTCTTTAGAATACACTGACTGCATCTTTGCAGAAGGGATAAGACCCCTCTCCCCATGAGTGTCCTGGATGTGACACAAAACAATCTGATAGTGAAGATCCAGTAATGCTGGTGTTTCAGGGAATGCTGAGTACCCCTCCATTGCAATCACTCCCAGGTCCACTGTGACCTAGAGTGATAGCACCTGATAGGGTTCTATCAATTCGTCAAATAGAACTGTTTGAAATTTAAACTGAGATCAAACAAATGACTTATGCAAAATTGAATTATTAGAAATAGAACTGTTTGACCATTCAACTGTGTATAAACAAATGATAGATGATTGATCAAATTGTTTGTGATACATAACAATACTTTGAATCCTTTAACTGTGTGCAAACAAATGATTTACATTGAATAGAATAATTAGTGTTAAATAGCAATACTTGTAACCACTTTGCAGCTTACTAATAAATGATTAACATTGAATAGAATTATAAGTGTAAGATAGCAATAAATGAAATGATATAACTGAGTAGAAACAATCACAATACTAGTTTGCAAACAAAATAGTTCTAACTCAATTAAAAATGAAAATTGGATTTGGCATTAAATAAACCACAAATGGTTGATGTGCCATAAAATCAAGCCTATCCAAACAAAACAAAACAAACCATTCTTGGTTATTTAATGCTAAATTCTGTTTTTACATTTATACTAGATATATGATTTGTAAACTCATTTTCTAGATACACAGTTTAATGATCAAACAGTTCTATTTCTAACAATTCAATTTAGCGTTACTCAACAAAGTTAAATGGTTCCAAGTATTGCTATGTATCAATAACAATTCAATAAAACCTCGGTCATTTGTTTACACACAGTTAAATGATTGCCCATTCGGCTGGGGCTGTAGAATACACCAACTGCTTCTCTGCAGAGGGGTAAGACTCCCCAACGAGTGTCCTTGATATGACACTAAACAATCTGATGGTGAGGTTCCAGCAATTCTGGAGCTTTGGGGAATGCAGAGTACTTTTTCATTGCTATTGCTCCCAGGTCCACTCTGGCCCAGAGTGGTAGCACCTGATAAGGGTCCTATCTATGGGTTAAATAGAATTAACAGCATACTTGTGCTAAAATGAATTGTTTGAGTAAAACTGAATAGTCTGAAATAGAAATGACTTTTACAATTAAACCGTACTTACATTTAAACTGCGTGCTTATGCTTAACTGAATTATTTGAAATAGAACTGTTTTTCGACATTAAAACAGTATTTATACTTAACCGAATTGTTACGTACAACTGCTTGAATAGTTAGAAATGGAAATGTTTTTGACAATTAAACTGTGTACTTATGCTAAACTGAACTGTTTTAAATAGAACAGATTATTTCCATAAAAATGGATTTGGCGTTAAATAACCTACAAAGGTTGATATGCCATAAAACCCAACAAACCAACCAACCAACCAACCAACAGTTAAATGATCAAACAGTTCTATTTCTAATAATTCAATTTATCATCAGTCATTTGTTTGCACTATAAAATAGTTCTATTTCTGACAACTCAATTTAGCATAAGTCAACAAAGTTAAATGGTTTCAAGTATTGCTATATAACATTCACAATTTAACATCAGTCATTTGTTTGCACACATCTAAATAGATATATATTTGTAAGAAACTAGTATTCCACATTCCCTAAAGCTCCAGCATTACTGGAGCCTCGTCATCAGATTGTTTAGTGTCATATCCCTCTGCAGAGATGCAGACAGTGTACTCTAAAGATTCAGCCATCTGGGTAATCCAACAATGGTTGATATGCTATAAAACCAAACCAAACCAAACTAAACCTTGCCCAGTCGGCTGGGGCTGTAGAATACACTGACTGCTTCTCTGCAGATGGGTAAGTCCCCCACCCAACCATGAGTGTCCTGTATATGATACTAAACAATCTGATGGTGAGGTTCCAGTGATGCTGGAGCTTTGGGGAATGCTGAGCACCCCTTCATTGTCATTGCTCCTAGGTCCAATCTGGCCTGGAATGGTAGCACCTGATAGGGCCCTATCTATGGGTTAAATAGAACTAACTGCATACTTATGCAAAACTGAATTGTTTGAATTAGAACTGGTTGACTAAACTGAATAGCTTGAAATAGAAATGTTTTTGACAATTAAACTGTACTTACATTAAACTGTGTGCTTATGCTAAATTGAATTGTTTGAAATGGAACTGTTTTTGACATTGAAACTGTACTTACACTAAATTTAACAGTGTATAAACAAAATCTGTATTTATACTAAACTGAATTAGTTGAATTAGAACTGCTTTGACAATCAAACTGTGTACTCATGCTAAACTGAATTGTTTGAAATAGAGCTGACTATTTGCATAAAAATGGATTTGGCATTAAATAACCTACAAAGGTTGATACACCGTAAAACCCAAACAAACAAATAACTAAACCAAACCTATCTCACAAGCCATCTAAGTAATATGAGGATGACACACAGTTATGACTGACTCATAATCGACATTTTCAAGTGGACTCCTGTATACAGACATCCTAGTCTTGGCTTATTAGCTAAAACTTATGTTTATCAGCTATGTATTGACTCTAGTCTGTCAAGAAGACTCACTAAGTGCAAGAGACAGATATTGAGGGAGGGTCAAAGAAATGAGTGTAGTCAGTATACTTTGACGATAACAGCTAATGAATTTGATTTCTGCTCCAAGTAAAAGGCACTTAATATGGTAGTTACAATAAAAAGCAACAGAAATAAGATGAAGGAAATACTAGACTAAAATAAATAATAACTGACAAAGTTTCAGCCAAGGAATTTTATCATTACTGCAAGGAAATGTAATTGAATGATCTGGTAGTTGCGATAAAAAGTAACTGAATTAAGATGAAAGAAATATTAACTAATCATCTCTATCTTTCATTTTATACATTACAATAACGACCGACTCAGTGACTTTAGAATGACTAAGAAATAATATTAATGACACAACCACGTTTCTAAGTGGATAAATCTTCTTTATGACAAGATGAGACTCAAAATTCAGTATAACTTTCATGGTTTTTTAGCTAATATCACCGGTATAAGATGTTTGGTTCGTAGGCTATGTTTTATGGTATATCAATCCCTATGGGGCATTTGATGCCAAATCCTCTTTATATTTGTTATGGTACCCAACCTGCAGATTGTAATGAACTCTTCCTGTTGCTATTAATATTAGGAGAATATTCATCTCAGTCGTGAAGTTTATTCCAGCCTAAACACTTTGGTAGTCAGACTGACGTTCAACACCTTTTTATCTATGTTGTATTATACTTTCATTAATATACTTTGTTCCAAGTAAACCCGAGTTCGTGTTTTTCTTCCGGACCCTCTACTGATCCACAACAATATTTATATATCAAATATATATAATTTGGTTTGGTTGTAATATATGGCATATCAACCATTGTTGGTTATTTAATGCCAAATCCTCTTTATACATATATATCAAATATATATGACTTCTTTTGGTTGGGTTTAATGGCATATCAACCCTCGTAGCTTATTTAATGCTAAATCTTCTTTATACATATGTATTAAATATATATGATCGGGTTTGGTTGGGTTTCATGGTATATCAACTGTTGTAGGTTATTTAATGCCAAATCCTCTTTATACACATATATTGAATATATATAATTTGGTTTGATTGGGTTTTATGGCATATCAACCATTGTAGGTTATTTAATGCCAAATCATCTTTATACATATATATTGAATATATATAATTTGGTTTGATTGGGTTTTATGGCATATCAACCATTGTTGGTTATTTAATGCCAAATCCTCTTTATACATATATATTGAATATATATAATTTGGTTTGATTGTGTTTTATGGCATATCAACCATTGTAGGTTATTTAATGCCAAATCCTCTTTATACATATATATTAAATATATATAATTTGGTTTGATTGTGTTTTATGGCATATCAACCATTGTAGGTTATTTAATGCCAAATCCTCTTTATACATATATATTAAATATATATAATTTGGTTTGATTGGGTTTTATGGTATATCAACCATTGTAGGTTATTTAATGCCAAATCCTCTTTATACATATATATTGAATATATATAATTTGGTTTGATTGGGTTTTATGGCATATCAACCATTGTTGGTTATTTAATGCCAAATCCTCTTTATACATATATATTGAATATATATAATTTGGTTTGATTGGGTTTTATGGTATATCAACCATTGTAGGTTATTTAATGCCAAATCCTCTTTATACATATATATTGAATATATATAATTTGGTTTGATTGGGTTTTATGGCATATCAACCATTGTTGGTTATTTAATGCCAAATCCTCTTTATACATATATATTAAATATATATAATTTGGTTTGATTGTGTTTTATGGCATATCAACCATTGTAGGTTATTTAATGCCAAATCCTCTTTATACATATATATTGAATATATATAATTTGGTTTGATTGGGTTTTATGGCATATCAACCATTGTTGGTTATTTAATGCCAAATCCTCTTTATACATATATATTAAATATATATAATTTGGTTTGATAGTGTTTTATGGCATATCAACCATTGTAGGTTATTTAATGCCAAATCCTCTTTATACATATATATTGAATATATATAATTTGGTTTGATTGGGTTTTATGGCATATCAACCATTGTTGGTTATTTAATGCCAAATCCTCTTTATACATATATATTAGATATATATAATTTGGTTTGATTGTGTTTTATGGCATATCAACCACTGTAGGTTATTTAATGCTAAATCCTAATGCTAAATATATAATTTATTTAGAAATAATATTTAATGAATTTATTTGTGTATGAATAATTACACACACACACACACACACACACACACACATATATATATATATATATATATATATATATATATATATATATTAATAGCTCTAGATGTGTATGTGTAATAAGAAATAATATTTTTGTTTGGACGTGGCACAAGGCTGAATGAATGTGGCACCCTATAAGACTCAAACTCACTTGTGAAGGTTTGCTTGTCTAGTTTACTAAGTATTGCTTCATTCCAGGTGCCCTATTTATATAAATATATTTACACACGCGCATCTAGATCTAAGTTATACATACACACGTCTAGATCTAAGGTGTTCTCTTGCATATATATATATATATATATATATATATATATATATATATATATATATATGCATATATATATATATATATATATAGACATTTAGATCTAAGTTAGACTATGCCATACAAACTTAGATCTTTATATGCTCTTCCACCAATACAGAGCACTCTTTATTTATAGATATAGCAAACCGTATTATTGATATATATTACAAATCAATCTGGCCTCAACACGTCTGACTCGACCCAGGTTGTCACCAGCTGAAAAATGAAAATATTTCAAGAAGCCCAAGATATGACAGAGGATGTTGCCATATGTGTCTAATTTTTCTGCTCTGTGACATAAAACTAATCAAGTGTAGGTGATATTGTAAGGTACTGTTTTGGTCTCAAAACCATGCCTGACCCCCATAGTCATCATCTGATGAATTAGCTTATAGAAATGCACTGAAAATGATTTTTTGATAGAAACGCATTGAAAATGATTTTTTTGATAGAAATGCATTGAAAATTATTTTTATGATAAAAATGCATTGGAAATGTTTTTTATTATAGAAATGCCTTGAAAATGTTTTTTTATGATAGAAATCCATTGAAAATGATTTTTATGAAAGAAATGTATTGGAAATGATTTTTATGATCGAAATGCACAGAAAATAATTTTTTTAATAGAAATGCATTGAAAATGATTTTTATGATAGAAACACATTGAAAATGTTTTTTTTATGATAGAAATGCATTGAAAATGATTTTTATGATAGAAATGCATTGAAAATGATTTTTATGATAGAAATGTATTGGAAATGATTTTTATGATAGAAATGCATTGAAAATGATTTTTATGATAGAAATGCATTGGAAATGATTTTTATGAAAGAAATGCATTGGAAAATGATTTTTATGATAGAAATGCATTGAAAATGATTTTTATGATAGAAACGCATTGAAAATGTTTTTTTCTATGATAGAAATGCATTGAAAAAGAATTTTTTTGATAGAAATGCATTGAAAATGATTTTTATGATAGAAACGCATTGAAAATGATTTTTTTATGATAGAAATGCATTGAAAATGATTTTTATGAAAGAAATGCATTGAAAATGATTTTTATGATAGAAATGCATTGGAAAATGATTTTAGTATCGGAAAGCATTTGAAATTATCTTTATTATAGGAATACATTTGAAAATGAGTTTTACTAAAGAAACACATTAGAAATGACTTTTATTATAGAAGCGATTTCACCGTGAAAGTTTATTGGAAAGGATTTTATTTTAAAACATACATAGGAAGGAAATTATTTTCTATAAAATGCATTGGAAATTATTTCAAGTCCAGAAATGTATTGATAATTATCAAACTATAAAAATTACAAATTTGATAGGTCTGTCTGAAAACTTTTGCAGTGAATGTACAAACTTAGTCTTAATCATCAATATATGTGACAATTTTAGAAGAAATAACCATCCACTTTCTGACCCTCAAGCCTCACACAAACATTGACATATAGAGAAAATAACATTTAGTAATTAGCTCAGTATATTTGATTCTTTTTGTTTGGTGGGGTATTTGAATTTTCCAATTCTTATATTTGCACTATCATTACCTCATGTTTACAAGTGAGAGGAGGTTGATTTGCCCCCAAAAATTGCATCTGTTTCCTGTCAGCCAATAAAGACCCCAAGACGGACTCTATTACCGACTTAGGTAATGAACGGACAGGTCTCTTGGAGAGGAGGGGGTGAGAATTAAAATTGTGCCAATAGAGGACATTCATAATCATCATGGTTGATTTCTGGGTGAAGAAATCAATCAAAGAAATAATTATTACGCCTCTAATATTAAACATTCTTTCACAAGCACTTGTTTCGGAGAAAATGATTGGGATAATTTTTCCAGCCAGACAGTGTACGAGTTAATTATATTATTTTGTCATTTGTCACCAGGGTTTAGCTCAAGAAAATTTTGGCAAGAAGAATGATATACAAGCGTGTAAATTCTTCTGTTACGATCTGAAGGCAACTAACGATGAAAGGCAGTATGAAGTAAGCCGTGCCAAAGTAGAGGATGTTTCTGAAATGCTAATATCATTTCATGATCTAATAACTGGACCAATTTTCGTTCAAATGATCTCAAATTTTCACTTGTGTAGAATCAGCTCAAAATTCTACATTTAATGTTTATATTAACTTTTTTTCAGTGGTAAAATGTCTAAAGTGTTGAACTGCGGCCTCAAAATAAGCAAGTTTGAACTCCAGTTGTGCCATTTACATTCCCTTGCGGAGGTGTCTGTTATGTAATGGTTATCATTATAGGAAATGGAGATGGCTGCACGAGTTCAAATCCTGGACAAGGCTGATTGCATTTCACAAAGAACTCATACCCTTGCGAACTGTACGAATCCAATGATTCTCCTTCTAGCGATGGAATCTTTAACCTCGGTTAGGCAACTAGTCTAGGAGAAGGAAAACTCTGAATTCAAACCAGTTAAACTCCACTTAAAAATTGACTTTGTGTCACATCGTTAGGAGGGGTTTAATAAATACATACATTCACTTTCTGACCAATACCCTTTGAAAAGGCATGAACCCCCTTATCCCTGCAGCCATTGGTCAAATAATATCACTGCAATTATTTTGACAAGGATGGCTTTGGCATTAAATAATGTACAATGGTTGATATGCCATTAAACAAAGAAACTAAACCTTTTACAGTGAATGGCATTTCTATAATTGAAAAGAAAGAAATCCATAAAACACAGAATTGTCCGTGGTGTAATGGTTATTGATGTAGGAAATGGACACGGTGACACGAGTTCAAATCCTGGACGAGACTGATTGCTTTTTACATAGCACTAATACCCTTGGGAAAGGTATGAATCCAATTATTCTCCCTCCAGCTGTGGATAAATAGTAGGGCAGACTGGGTTCTTCAGCCTTGGTAAGGCAACTAGTCTTGGAGAAGGATAACTCTGAATTCAAAGCTGTTAAACCCTACGTAAAATATCCTGCTCGAGTGGAGAGGTTGGTAAATATCATCAAACATAGAATTTGGGATTTTATGCTGTTAAAATTTGATGTCATTTGAGATGTACTAGGTGTTTCAGAAAAACTGATATTATTTTGTCATTTACAAATTTGATCAATTCTTGTACAAATGATCTCAAATTTTTATGGTATGCATACGAACAACACAAAATTCTATGATTACTGTTTTATTTTTTTTGCTTTTCAGGTCTAGAAATATCATTCGTAGGAAAAGAAAAAAACGTTTAAACATTAAACACAGAACTTCAAATTCTTTCTACCCATGGTACAAAAATTTGTGATCATTTGATCGTTTGTTTGTTTGTTTGTTTTGTTTTGTTTTGTTTTATGGCATATCAACCTCATCGGTCATTTAGTGCCGAATCAAGTTAAGGAAAATAAGTCTGAAAAGAAATTCAAAGGAAAGGTCTTAGGAATCAATGATAAACTTTAGATAATTAGTAAGTTATTTGTTTTTTGTTAAGAGTTTATTTGTAGGGAATCATGATCAGAAAAATACAAAAAACAAAAAACAAACAGTAAAACAGGTTGGGGAAGGGATCAGTTTGTTAGAATATATCTCGTAAAGAAAGGGTTTATAGAAGAAATTTGGTCTCAGTGTAAATTTCTTTAGATTTTTGTGTATAACTTCACTGTTTTTAGAATTGATATCACATTATTTATTTCAGTGTTTTGGAACAGTTCCTTCATATTGTTTGCACTATAGAAGGTTTTTCTTATATGGGCTAGGTCGGTACATTTGATGAGAATGTGCTTCATGGTGTATTTGAGATGTACAGGATATTTCGGAAAAACTGAGATGATTTGAATGAAAATCGGTCAAGTTATTAGATTATGAAATATCAATTTTTTTTGGAACATGCCATACATCTCAAATGATCTTGGATTTTAAATGGATGGGTAGAAAGAATTTGAAATTCTATGTTTAATCTTGAAAGACTTTTTCTTTTCCAGTGAATGGCATTTCTATGACAGAAAAGAAAAGAGTTAGAATTAATAATTTGAGATTTTTATCATTAAGTGTTTTCAGACTATTGTCTTCATCTTCATTGTTTTTTCCATAACGTTTAGGCTGATATGTCTTCGGCCTTCTTCAAGTGTTTGTCGAACTCGGCAACCTTCACAGAACTTTGAATTACGTCCTTTACTGAATCCATGGGGGTCACCTGTTCTGAAGATGTTAGCCATAACTGGGTACAAGTGTTTCTGTATTATTACTCGCCTGCAGTCAGGATTGAACCTGCAACCTCCAGATGATTGTCTCCTTAGAAGCTTACAGAACCAACGCCTATAACCGTTATGCTATGTGTCCCGCTGGACCGTTTAGAGTGAATTTTTGGGACTTATAAACTCAATGTTCTTACTTGACTAGAATTACAACTATTATGTATGATTTTTAACCTGTGCTCATATTCAGATTTTTTTTTTTTATTCGATAAATGACGTAGTTCGAAGTTCCGTGAAGGTTCCCGAGTTCAACAAACACCTGAAGAAGGCCGGACAACATATCGGCTGAAACGTTGTGGAAACAGCAATAAAGATGAAGACAATTGTCCAAAAACCTTTATTGATAAAATTCACCAAGCTTTGTCTCAGAAATTTAGACAAATGATAATTTGAGATGTTTCGACACATGCCATTAAAATTGATATCACTTAAATATGAATTGGTCAAGTTAGTAGATTATGAAATGATATCGATTTTTCTGAAACAGCCTGCACATCTCAAATGATATCAGATTTTAATAGCATGTATCATCATCCTCATGTCGCACCGCCAGCACGGATATCCCTGACCCTCTCTCGCCACTTCTCCCTATCATTCCTCGCCTCTGGCAGGTCTTCAGGGTTACATCCCTTATGCTCACATAGCTGCTGTATGTATGTTTGAGGTGGTCATCCTGCTTTTGCTTGGCCATATGCGGGGGTCCATAGGAGTACATCACTTATGAGCTCGTCCTTGCTTCTCCAGCAGTGTCCTGCATGTCTGGTTCTCAGTTAAAGAATTTCAAGCATTGCTATTTAACACTAATAATTCTATTCAACTTTAATCATTTGTTTTCACACAGTTAAATGGTTCCAAGTATTGTTATGTATCACTAAACATTCAATTAAGCATAAGTCATTTGTTTACACATGAATAAATGGTCAAAAGCTTCAGCAGTTCCATTTGTCTCATCGATGAGGCACTGTCAGTTACTAACACCCCAGATCAGAGTGGACCTGGGAGTAATGGCAATGTTGCAGTAACCCATATTCCCCAAAGCTCCAAAGGACTGGAGCCTCACCATTAGATTGTTTTGTGTCCTGTCCAGGACACTTGTTGGGAGGGAGTCATTTTGTCATGTCCCCACTCACCAAGGATTAATATGAGCACATCTAGGATACCCTAACCCTGAACAAAACGGAATGAAAAACAAACTCATTTATACATATTGAAACGTTTTATACATACATACGTGGTGCATTCAATAAGTTTCCAGACTTTTTTTGCACGGGCATTTAAAATTGTCATAGACTCTTGAAAATGCAGTATGTTATTGCTATACATCTTATGAGATAACTGACCAATTTTTATGATTTCAGCTTCAAATGAACAGCTGCAGCAGGGATTGGAATACACCCTACTAAAGCTTGATTGTCACAGCTGGTAAACTTCAAAATGCAATCTGGACGTCAGGACACTTTAGAAGAACGATATGCAATAAAATTGTGTTTTAAACTTGGAAAAAATGCCACAGAAATGTATGGAATGCTTCAGACTGCTTTTCGACCATCTTGCATAAATCGAGATCAGTTTTTGAGTGGCATAAGAGATTCAAAAAAAGCAAGGAATCTGTGAGGAATAATGAGAGGTGTTGGAGGAGTAAGGAAGTCAGAACACCAGAGTTGGTTGGCCAAAGGGTTAGGGTTAGGGTTACTATGTTGAGATTTTATGGGAGTTCAGGAAGAGATTCCTACGGAAGAGTCCAGCACTCTTCAAATCGGGTCGGTGGCATTTCCACTAGGACAATGCACCAGTCCACGACTCTATCCTTGTCACAGACTATTCGACCAAGATGGCCATCAAGACAGTTTTTCAGCCTCCCTATACTCCAGACCTTGATCCCTGTGACTTTTGGTTAATCCCTAAGCTGAGAGGCTGTCGTTATGAGACAATTGAGGAGATAAAAGAGGCTGTGACGAAGGTCATTGACACACTCACACCAGAGGACTTCCATAGGGCCTTCCAGAAGTTGTTGGAACGGTACACCAAGTGCATTGCAGCCAGAGGACATTATTTCGAAGGGAACTAGAGTTTCATGTGTGTACTATCAATAAAAGTGCCCATACGAAAAAAGTCTGGAAACTTATTTAATGATCCTTTTAGTAGATGAAAGTGGGTACAAAAACGGTAACAGTCTTACGTAATGTTGTTAAGTACATCAATCATCGCCGGTAAAAGAGAAAATTTTCAACTGTTCAGAGAACAGAAGTAAAAGAAGATGTCTATACATGTCAAATGAGCACATCTTTACAGTTTAAAGAACAGAGACTGAGATGTATCCTGGATTTGTCACATGTGACCACAGACATGCGCAATGATCTGAAGAAGACAATTTATTGTCTCCCTATGCTATGATAACACTTTTATTGTGTTGTAACCTAGCGAAACATTACTGAATGAGAAATAACCAAAACGGAGGTTGAGAATGAAATGGAAATCTTGTAACATCAGCAAAATACAATACTCGCAAGCAGAACGTAGAAGGTTTACCACTGATAGGGCTGTACTACTTTATCAGCATATTAACCCCTCTCCCCATCTTGTTCCACGCATTTATGAGGAATAGGGCATACCCATTACTGTTCACCGGTAGGGTATATAAAAATTTATCAACATTTATTAAGGGGTGTCGTCGTGGTGTAATGTTTAAAGCGATGGACTGCGGAATCGTAGTAAGCGAGTTGGAACTCCAGTCGCGCTATTACGTTCACTTTCGGGCAAATACCCTCGGGAAAGGTATGAACCCCCTTATCCCCCCAACTATGGGATAAATAGTAACACTACTGTTCTTCTAGGAGAATGGCTTTGGCATTAAATAACCTGCAAAGGTTGATATGCCATTAAACAAAGAAACCAAACCAAACCAACATTTGTTAGGTTTTTTCTTTGCAATGATTTTTTTTTACAGCTTTATATAAGCTGCCCCCCCAAAAAAAAATATTGCGAAGAAAGTGAAAGTAAGGCAAATTTTCTCAAGACAATATATTATTATGAGATGTCTTCTTACAAGTAGTCGATTTATTGAAACGGAATTAAAGAACAAAACAGAACTGACCTTCATTTTTCTGGAAAATGACAATATTACAGAAAATAATTGCCAAAAGATTTCTCTTACCTGAAACAAAGAGAAAACACCAATTAGAAAACAAAGAAACAATTCATTTCAACTTTATCAAAAGAAGGTTTTCATAGTAATTGTTGATACTTTAAGTAAGAGACTAAGATCGCCGCCCCTAGTCGAGGGTGACCCGAAGGCTCCCTTTTCAACAGCTACTACATCGAGGGCGCAACTACATTTCCTGGATTGCTCCACTTTACCCTTGATCCTTATCTTGTAATGCTGAGAGTTAAGCAAGGCGGCATTAAGTACCATTTTTTGAGTCTTTGGTATGACTCGACCTGGGATTGAACCCAGGTCTCCCGGACCATTGGAGAACACTCTAAACCCTTAACTTTCAAAACTTTATTTCAGTTTTAGTATTATCATTTTACTTGTTTGAGAGTTTTTCACACCAGCATTAGCTGATGGTTTTTCACTGGTGTTTGAGGGACAGCAAGTCTTCTTAATTCTCCAGGACTCTTCTCAGTATTCTGGCCGATTTTAACAATGCTGAAGTTTGGATAGTCTCAACTTGTCCTGTGATTTCTAAGTCTTCTTGGCCCTTTTAGCAAAACTTGGGGGATTGTTCCAACGCACCTATTTCCATTGATATCCCTGTCTACTTCATGTTCCACAGTTTTTTTTGTGTGTTCTCTGACAAGGTCTTGGTACTGATCTCGCTTTTGTCTCTTTTTGTGTTTCCTTCAGTTTTTACTTTGTGGCCCACTGGAACCATCAAGTATTGGACAGGTTCTCTGTCTCTTTTTTTTTTTCTAACAATCACTTGATCTGGTCTTCTGGCCGGGATTAGGTCATCTATTTATATCTCAAAATCCCAGAGAATTGTATGCGTCTCATTCTCGTTGTATGGTCGAATTTCAGTTTCTTGCAAAATTCCGATTGAGTCAACTTCCTCATTATTATTATTATTATTATTATTATTATTATTATTAAAGATTCCGTTCCCCTAGTGGGATGGCTCTAAAATGGGGATTCATCTACAATGTATTTATTATGATAGACTGAGCCATGACTGAGAATCCTTTTTCTAAAATTCTTTTTAGATTATATTCGTCTTTTTAAGGGACACGAGTTCAAATCCTGGACGAGACTGATTGTATTTCACATAGCACTAATACCCTTGGGAAAGGTATGGATCCAATTATTCTCCCTCCAGCTATGGGTAAATAGTAGGACAGACTGGGTTCTTCAGCCTTGGTGAGGCAACTAGTTTTGGAGAAGGAAAACTCTGAATTCAAAGCTGTTAAACTCTGCTTAAAAATTGACCTTGTGTAATATCCTGGTCGAGTGGAGGGGTTGGGTAAATAAGATCATCTAAGGACGATAATCATTTATTCTATCTCTAAGAATAGAAAACAGTTACTAATTTCAGGTTTCCCTTGTAATTAAAAATTAAAGTTGGCAACCATAGTCGAGGGTGACCAAAAGGCTCCCTTTTCAATAGCTACTACACCGAGGTGTAGGGGAGGGAGCTACTCCTTTCACTGGATTGCTCCACTTTGCCCTTGATACGTACCTTATATTGCTGAGTGTTAAGCAAAAAGTTATCAAGTACCATTTTTAAAGTCTTTGGTATGACGCGACCTGGGATTGAACCCGGACCATTGCTGGTTATAATTAACAGAATAGGTTCCTAAGTTCAACATAATACACCTGAAGAAAGCCAAAGGACATATCAGCTGAAACGTTATGAGTAAAACAATTAAGATAAAGATAATAGTACGATTATTTTAAGTGATAAAAATTATCTGGCTTCATCTCAGAAATTTAGGTAAATAGTTAATACGTTTTCTTTTACATCATTATCAAGAAAGCTGTTTTGCTATTTTGTACCCCTTTCACATACTTATTTCATAAAGCCGGACAAAAATGCTGGGTCCCGTATAACATAAAACTTAATTCGTAAATCAATCCCCCAAATTTAGAGCCATTTCACTGGCGGGGGGTTCTGTGAGAAGAAGAACTACCGATTCTATGAAGCAGTATAACAAAGATCAGGAAACTTTCAATTATCACCAACTTTGGCTAAGTTGAACATCACAGAACATCACCATCATCGTATCGTGCTGCTAGCATAGATCTCCCTGACCCTCTCTCACCACTCGTTCCTATCGTCCATCGCTCCGGGTAATTCTTCCAGGCTACATCCTTTATCGACACAGAGCTACTCTAGATAGGTTCTAGCTGGTCATCTAACCTTTGCTTGTCCACTGGAGTAAATCACTTATGCGTTCGTCCTTACTTCTCCAGCAGTGTCCCGCATGTCTGGCTCGTCTAATTTAGATGGTTTTCGAGATGGGTGGTAGGTGGCCGTAGAGCTGCTGTTTTATAGGATGTTGCCTCTAGGAAGGGTTCAATACAGCTCGTAGCATTCTTGTCCAATTGCCGTCAAGCCTTTTATCCTGACGCTTAGTTAGCGTCCACGTGGTGCATCCATATAGTAGTATTGATACGATCGCTGCTTGGAAAAAAAACTGCGTTTTATTTTATCAAACAGGTCTAACTTCCATATAATCTATCGATAGCTGTCCCTGCTTTTGCTAGTCGCGTTTTGAGGTCATTTACGGTTGATGAGACGCTGCTTCCTCAAACACAAACGATACACTGTTACCAACAACAACATAACTTAAAAACAAACATTCCTTCTCAAACCACTGAAAATGTTATGCAATATAGCGAAACATGTTCGCTAAAAAAATAAACATCTTTCACCAGTTTGTCATAAATACTATATAGGACTTTACACTCCTATGAATTATTTTGGGCGGTATGCCACTTGTTCCCACAAAGATGGTGGACGCTCAATATTCAGTCTCGGGAAACCATTGGCCAGCAGGGCAACGTGACATGTTTAAAACTAGGTCCGCGCGTAAATTCAAGTCCTGCGTTTTTGAGCCACCTACAAGACGCGTATTTTCTATAAATACGTCGTCTTCAAACACCCTTGTTCTCTTTTACCAAATTTCTTCGCAGCAGCAACACAATCCCTTCAGCGTGAATCAACAGGAGAGAAAAGCAACACCATGGATGGGCCTCGCAGACATTCATATACAAGGACTATGAGACGCTTTCCAGTCTCTGAGAAACTGCCCGTTTCTAACCATAAAAAAGGACATTTTAAACTTGTAATTCTTTTTGTAGCTTAGTTGTGTTACACACACACACACACACACACGAGCTCACACATATACACACACTATTATTTTGTTAGTAGAGTTAGTAATATTTTTTATGTATCAATGTAAGATTTAATTGTTGCAGAATATAAATTTGTTTTTATTCGTCGCCTTGTTTTAAATGTTCATTTTGTCCGCGCCATTTTACAACCTTTACTCGTTTCATATCTTTTACTCATTTGTTGCATATGCTTTATTCATTCACTATCTTTATCCATGTGCTTATACAACCTTTTTTCTAAACACTCTGTATCAAACCTCAACATTAAACGTGTGGGAAATATTAAACCTTATTCAATATACTTAAACTAATCACCAAAATTAATTCTAAACTAAAACACGAAACTTGTGGGGAAGCATAACTACTAAACCTTATTCTATAAATATCAAACCTTATTCTAAATAGCAAAAATTCATTCACTCCTCCAACAACTACACAACATCCTGTCGGAAATATATATTACCATCTATATATATATATATATATATATATATAAGAAATATTATTGTAAAATGAAGAACAAATTGACATCTTCCGTATAGCATGTTTCACTTTTACGATTTCAGATATTACCAAATTTTTTCGTAGAAATGAATGAAAATGCTTACGTAATTGTCATGGAAACGGACGCTATTTGAGATGATTTTGGTTGTGATTTTTCGAACTGTTATCCTAATCTTCATTGTGGTAGGTTGAAACACAACGTTTCGATCGCTGTATCCTCCGACCTTCTTTAGGTGTCCCTTGTTTATAGCATAGAAATATGACTCAACATAATTATTTAATAAAAATTGTCTGCTATAATCTATTAGGTGTCTCAATATAGATGGGACCCATCTGACAGCTAATAACTCTATTAGTAATAATGTTGTGTTATATTTTGTTGCAGATTTGAAAATAGTTTACTATAACAACTAATTATCCTTGATCAGAATGCCGTGGACAAGAGAGGAAAATATTTTTCGTCACTACGTACAAAATATTTTTCGTCACTATGACAAAATCATCCAAAACTGTCCCAAAATAGATGCAACTTATTAATACGTATGATAATGCTTTATTACTGAGACAATAAAAAAAATTGCATGTCCTGGAAGCTGATATAATAATAATTAAAAACAACTTTGATTTGATGTCTCTAACTCGAAGGATGCATTCTTTTACTGGATTTCTTCATTATTATTATGTTTTAAAAATATAACAGAAGATTATTGAAGAATAATAACTCTTCGTATTCATTAATAAGTAAAAAGTAAAGTTGTCTCCCTTTAGTCGAGAGTGACCCAAAGGCTCCCTTTCCGATAGCTACTACTGTTATATTTTGACCTTTTGACCCGGCCCAAAATGCCATTCAAGGTGATGAACCGGAAGGAAGTGACACATTCCGATGGCTGTTATGTGAGGAAATCCTGTGGGAGGAAATTGGCTGATGAAATGGGACGAGCTAAAAAAATTCCCATGGTACACTCATAGACTGATGCACCGGAAGAAAGTGACCTCTGAACTGCATGACAGTTATTTCCGCTTGATGACGATTAAACATTCGATTTCAAAGATCGAGTGGGCGTCGAACGAATTCATAATTCAATTGAGTTCGACGAGCCAGTTGAGTTGCCAGTAGAGTTCCAGACAGTTGGAGACGAGATGTGGTAGGGAAAGCCACACCCGACCGAGGGGGCCCTCGGGAACCCCGATGGAGTTTGGGGTCCAGAGAAGATGCTGATAAGATGCAATAAAGAAAGCCAGCATCCAGCAGAGTGGGCCCTAGGCCTCCGGTTGAGCAGCCTTAGAGAACAAGAAAGACACAACGTGACGGTCATAACAGTGGGGTCAAAATGTTACAGTTTATGTTCGATCTCCAGCACCCTCTCACACGCAAACCTTGAACAACCCTTTCGAACCCTTGCAATAAAGGAGAGGTAAATATTGTTAAAGAAGTCTTCCTGTGTCTTTGTCACTTCCTGCGTCTGTCTTTATTATTGTGTCGTTATGATGCTGCATGAACATGTAGATGAGAATACAACACTACACCTATGTGTCGGGGACGGCGCTACTCCTTTCCCTGGATTGCTCCACTTTACCTTTGATCCATGCTTTATAATGCTGAGAGTTAAGCATGGAGGCATCAAGTATGATTTTTTGAGTCTTTGGTATGACTCGACCTGGGATAGTACCCAGGTTTCCCGGGCCATTAGCGAACACTCTAACCATCACGCCAATGTTCCATTAAATTCATTTATAAAGCGATGAAATAAGAATAAAGATTATTATTGAAATGTAATATTGCTTGGCATTCATTGATATTGCAATAAAATATGACTGAAGATTATTATTAAAGAAAAAAATACAATCTGCTATAATCGATTTCATTTTAATTGATGAATATTCAGTTTTGCGTTATTTCTATCATTTAGAGTATTCGGCCTATTGTCTTTATCTTTATTGTTATATTCCCAACATTTCGGCCGATGCATCCTTCGACTTTCTTCGTATGTTTCCTGTCGAAATCAGAAATGTAGACGGAACTTCGGATTGAACCATTAATTTAATCCAAAACGGTAAACTGTTCAGGAAACACCCGAAAATTAGTTTTTTTGGTTTATGGCATATCAACCATTGTGGGTTATTTAATGCCAGATCCTCTTTATATATATATATATATATATATATATATATATCAAATATATATGATTTGGTTTAGTTGGGTTTTATGGCATATCAAACATTGTGGGTTATTTAATGCCAAATTCTCTTTATACGTATATATATTAAATATATGATTTGGTTTAGTTGGGTTTTATGGCATATCAACCATTGTAGGTTATTTAATGCCAGATCCTTTTTATAAATATATATATCAAATATATATAATTTGGTTTGGTTGGGTTTTATGGCATATCAACCATTGTAGGTTATTTAATGCCAAATCCCACTTTATACATATGTATTGAATATATATGATTTGGTTTGGGTGGGTTTTATGGCATATCAACCACTGTAGATTATTTCATGCTTATTCATATATATTAGATATGCATGATTTGCAAACATGTCAGCAAACTCAAATAGTTCAAAGTATTTCTATATATTAGTAACATCAGTCATTTGCTTTCACACAGTTAAATAAGCAAACAGCTCTATTTCAAATAATTCAATTTAGCATAAGTCAACCAAGTTAAATTGTTTCAAGTATTGATATGCATAACAAACAACTTAATTAAACATCAGTCATTTTTTTGCACACAGGTAAATGATCAAACAGTTCTATTTCAAACAATTTAATCTAGCATAAGTCATTTGTTTGCACTCAGTTTAAAAGTCAATCAATTTTTTACCCACTGATAGGATCCTTTTTGATGATAACACTCCAGGACCGATGGCAATAAAGGGGTACTCTGTATTCCCCAAATCTCCACCATCAGATTGTTTAGTTTCATAAACTAGGACTTTTATAGTGGTGTCTCATCCCTCTGCAGAGATGAAGTCGGTGTATTAACCCCCGCCCCACAGCTGACTGAGCTCTTTGGTTATATGGCATTCAAATATTCGAAATATGAGTTATTTTTTAAATGGTTTTTGACCCATTGATGTGACCCTAATAGATACTACCACTCCGAAATACAAAAGAATACAATAGCTGAAAAAGAAACTTGTCAAATAGGACCACATGAATAAACTTCTGTATATAAAGTCATCAAATTATAGTTTTAATACATACGATAACCTACTCAACTATTAGAGTTCATCAGAAAAATAAAATGAAATATTATAAGTATATATGAGACCAAGTGAAAGTGAAAGTGAAAGAGAAAGTGAGGAAATATCAACTTTTCAACGGTATATTTATAATGTGAATTGATATC
>OY757945.1:20185056-20215056 GCA_963585895.1 Sepioteuthis lessoniana | reverse complement strand
AGGATGGCTTTGGCATTAAATAACCTATAAAGATTGATATGCCATTAAACAAAGAAACCTAACCAATCTTTGGAATACTTGCAATGTATGATAGATACGGATGGAGAGGGAGTCAGGCTTGATGATGATTGTTTAATACCAAAGCCATTTCTTTCGAAGAACAGTAACGGTACTCTATAAACTATAGCTGGGAGGATAAGGGCTATCATACCTTTCCCCGGCCTTTTGGCTGGGCCGTCTAGCATTCGTGTCGGATGGGGTATCAATCAATGCCAGATTCGAGCCATTGTCCTAATGAGTAGTGTGTTCGCCAATAGTCTGGGAGACCGGGGTTCAATCCTAGGTCGAGTCATGCCACACCAAGTTGGTTGGGCCACGTTAGAGTGGGCGAGCTGCAACCTTGGTCCCCTATGTATAGCACTAGACCTTGCTGTCTAGTTTAAGCTATAACCTGGCATACGTGCCCGGATCCAAATTTGGATACGTGAAACTGCTTAGACCCACATTGCACTTAGCAGGATTCGAGTCTCGGCTCGTTCCCGATCTTCCCCCTCCACTTAGGGCTTTTGACCTTGTGTCAAGTCCTGTCTGGTGGGAGGCGGCGACAAATATCATACCTTTCCCTAGGGTATATGTCCGAAAGTGAACGTTATAGCGTGACTTGAGTTCGAACTCGCGATCTAGCGTTTTAACCATTACACCATGGGGACTGCTAAGGTTAGCTATTAAATATGTGTAGTATATTGGTGCCAGTGTTAAATGCTTTTAGGTTAGTTTTTTTTAATATATATTACCTTAAAGATTTGTGGACGATTTTTATTGTTATTTTTACAAAGGATTCTTGTGTTGTAATTGAGAATGTTTTGTATATCGGAGGATATGAGCTTTTCGTTGTCATTGTTATGCTTAGTAATTAGATGTTGTTTTATGTCACTTGTGTCTGAGAGGTGGTATGTAAACCGACGAGAGAGTGTTGTCGTAGTGCGACCAATATATATATATATATATATATATATTGTCATCCACAGACAGTTTCGTTCTATCAGAACTCTTCAGTGTGGCTAGACACGTAGGACGCTCGAAGCCCATCCAACTTTACGTTAGACTAAGTCTCTGACCGCTCGGCCAACAAGCGTACCACGTTGGCTTAGGGAATTTTAAAGGTATTTATGTATCGGCTACCAGAGTGCTCAAATCTTTCGATGCATGTATTTGAATTGCGAAAACACAAATGTAGGCCTAAAAACCTGCTATGTCACCTGAAAAAAAAAAAGAAAAAAAAAAGCGATTTCAAAGATGAATCGAACTAAATGACACTGGTTTATCGTTGTGGTCAGGTCTTCCCGCGCGTATTGTGTACCATATTTTCTACGCTCACATCCCAAACAGATAATTTTCTTCTTGATTTTTTTTAAATCAATGTTTTTATCTAATGTGACGTTTGGTCAGTATGTGATTTTGTTGATTTCATATTTCCTCAAAGTCTGCCCGGTAAATTAACAACACTACAAAGTGATTAGACTTAATGATTATTGGTAAAACGTTGGCAGTCATTTCTCGAAATCTTGGACGACGGAAGTATTTATTTTCTTAACAAGATATTTTCCTTTGTTTGCTCTCTCTGTCTTTCTCTCTCTGTCTCTCTCTCTGTCTCTGTCTCTCTCTCAGCAGTTGTAGTTTAATTTATTTTTTGTGAGAGTCAATATTTTCTCTATTTTGTCTTTAGAATATCGGTTCTCACGTTCAAAAACGTGTTCATGGAAAAGACAGAAAATAATCGCTTATAAAGCGTTTAAATTTCCTTCGCTTGCGATGGTTTCCTCTTGGCTGAGTGGTAGAATCTTGGATTGGCGTTTCAGTCACCCAGGTTCTGGAATCTAGCCTGTCTCGCCACACTAGAAACAGTCTGTCTGTGGATGACAATATATATATATATATATATATATATATGTATATATAAGTAGACGAGGGTGACCCGAAGGCTCCCTTTTCAATATCTACTACAATAAGGTGTAGAGAAGGACGCTACTCCTTTCCCTGGATTGCTCCACTTTACCCTTAATACGTACCTTATAATGCCGAATGTCTGAGGGATTGAACCACGGTCTCCCGGGCCATTAGCGAACACTGTTTTGACATTAAAACTGCGTACTTATGCTAAACTGAATTGTCAAAATAGAACTATTTTTACATTTAGATGTGTGTAAACAAGAATCTGTATTTATGCTCAACTGAATTGTTTGAAATAGAACTGTTTCTATATATATAAAATGGATTTGGCAGAATATAACTAGCAATGGTTGATATGCCATAAAATCAAACCAAACCAAACACACATACATATATATACATACACACATATATACATTGATATATACACATGGTTGGTTGGCTGGTAGGTTGGTTGGTTAGTTGGGTTTTATGGCATATCAACCATTGTAGGTTATTTAAAGCCAAATCCATTCTTATACAAATAGCCACTTGTGTTTCAAATAATTCAGTTTAGCATGAGTACACAGTTTAACTGTCAAAAACATTTCTATTTCAAACTATTCAGTTTAGACAAGCAGTTCTAATTCAGCTTATTCAGTTTAGTATAAGAAATGATTTTGTTTACACTATTGTTTATATATATATATATATATATATATATATATATATATATATATATATGACCCGGGAGACCTGGGTTCAATCCCAGGTCGAGTCATACCAAAGACTCAAAAAATGGTACTTGATGCCTCCTTGCTTAACACTCAGCATTATAAGGTTGGATCAAGGGTAAAGTAGAGCAATCCTGGGAAGGAGTAGCGCCCTCCCCTACACCTTGGTGTAGTAGCTATCGAAAAGGGAGCCTTCAGGTCACCCTCGACTATGGTCGCCAACTTTTTTATATGTATGTATACACATACAATTACACACACACACACACACACACACATACACACACACACACACACACACACATATATATATATATATATATATGTATGTATAGCCGTCATGTGTTGTGGAAATAGTTTAGTAATGTGAGTACAACGGATAATTTCCTGAAAATTATTGATATCTTAAAAAAGTCGACTTTAGCCAATAAAACAATGAAAATAAATAGCGAAAGAAACAAACAAATGAAATAAAAACTTTTTGAACAAAATCAAGACGCATACCAAAAAAAAAAAAAAGGCTTCATTCCCCCATCCTTTCCTCGCTCGCACCTGTCCCTCTCAGATGATTTTTCTTTCTAGAATTGTGGCTTCTAAGTTGTTACTGGTTATTATTTCAATAAGGAGACTAATTTGAGCTTATCGTTTTATCGCTTGTTCACACCTGTTTGCTCATTAACAACTCAGTTTTATATTCATTAGCGATTACTTCACTTTAAACATGTTGTAACACACAAGAAAGAAGGAAAAAATGAAACATAAGAAACGAGGAAAGAAGAAGAAGAAAAAAAAGATATTTATTGGCTAACCAAATCCTTATCAATCTTCAATTAGGAAATGACCTTAATTACTTGCACAAACGGTGTAAAGCCGGCAGCCGTAATCGTATTCCCCCCCCCTTTCTCACAAGCATACAAATATAAGGAAAAAGTTAAAAGAAAGAAAGACGTTTCTTTTTTTAGAGACAGAGGAATATCGGTAAGAGAAAGAGAGGGGAAAAAATTGTTTTTCGCTTCTTTTTTTTTTTTTTTTAAATCAATTGCTTTACTTTGAATCACACAACTGCAAAAAAGGTGTAACATGAAAAAAAAAAACAAAAAACACACACACAAAAAAGTTTTTTTTTTCGTAAAACAGTTGTTTTTTTTGCAAGTATGATTATTGAAAGATCATTATTATTGTTGCTCCTTGAGAGTTTTTCACATCAGCGTTAGCTGATAGTCTTTCACTGGAGTTTGAGTGACAGCAAGTCTCCTCAAGTTTCCAGGACTGTCCTCAGTATTCTAGCCGATCCCTACAATGCTGTACTTTGGATAGTCACCACTCGTCCTGTTATTATTAAGTCCTCCAGTCCCTGTACCAATCTTTTAGTGACCGTACCAAGTGCACCAATTATTATAGGTATCACCGTCACGTTCATGTTCCACAGTTTTTTTTCAGTTCTCTAGCATGGTCTAAGTATTTATCCATCTTATCGCTTTCTTTCAGTTTTACTCTGTGGTCAGCCGGGACATCAAAGTCCACAATTCTGCAACTTCTTTCTTTTTTGTTGATTATTATAAAGTCTGGTCGTCTGGCCGAGAATAGGTGATCCGTGTTGTATTTTGGCCTTCGACCCGGCCCAAAATGCCATTCTAAGGTGATGCATCGGAAGGAGGTGACACATTCTAATGGCAGATATGAGAGGAAATCGCGTGGGCGGAAATTGGCTGATGAAATGGGACGAGGTAAAAAAAAAATCCCATGGTACACTCATAGACTGATGCTCCGGAAGAGAGTGACCTGTGACAGTTATTTCCGCTGGATGAGGATCAATCATGCCATTCCAAAGATCGAGTAGACGATTGAGTGGGCGTTCAACTATTATATAACTCAGTCAAGACAGAAGTCAGAGTTGCAGTTGGAGAGACGACGAGTTATAGACGAGATGTGGTAGGAAAAGCCACACCAGGCCGAAGGGGCTCGGGGCCCCCGATTGAGTTGGGGTGCTGAGAAGTTGCTGATAAGATGTAGCAGATCACCCAGCAGAGTGGGCCTCTGGGCCTCCGGTTGAGCAGCCCTGGAGAACGAGAAAGACACAACGTTGACGGCCATAAGAGTGGGGGTCAAAATATTGCAGTTTCTGTTCAATCTCCAACTCCCTCTCACACGCAAACCTTGAATAACCTTTTCGAACCCTTGCAATAAAGTGAGAGGTACATATTTTGTTAAAGAAGTCTTCCTGCGTGCGTCTTTATTATTGTGTGGTTATGATACGGCATATGAGAATATAACAATCCATTTGTATCTCAAAATCCCATACGAATGTGTGCATCTCATTCACCAGCTCTGGTTCTTGGTTGTGCATATACCATTTGTTCGTTTGGTCAAATTTCAATTTCTGGCACAAAGTATGAACCCTCTTATTCCCCTAGCAGTGGGTTAAATAGTACCCCTACTATTCTTCCATAAAGATGGTTTTGGCATTGAATAACCCATAAAATATGAAGTGGCATTAAACAAAGAAAACAAATCCCCGGTGTAAGTATTCTACTTGATTTTAAGAGTGCTGTGCTTTAGATAGAGGAAAACAGAGACAGAAAAAATATTTATCGCTTTTTTAAAAATGAATTATTTGTTTCGAATATCCCAACAGAAAATTGCCCAGTCGGGTGGGGCTATAGAATACACCGATTGCTTCTTGACAGAGGGGTACGACCGCAACTCCAGCAAGTGTCCTGGATATGACACAAAATAATTTGATGGTGAGGTTCCAGTAATGCTGGAGCTTGAAGGAATGTGGAGTACCCCTTCATTGCCTACGATCACAGCTCCACTTTGACCCGGAGTGGTAGCACCTAATAGGGTCCTATCTATGGGTCAAATAGAACTAAACTGCGTACTTGTGCTAAAGTGAATTACTTTGAATAGAACTGTTTTGAAATTTAACTGTGCGCGGACAAAAATATAATAAGTATAGTTGGCGGCTTTAGTCGAGAGTGACCAAAAGGCTCCCTTTTCAACTGCTACCACACCGAGTTGTTGGTGAGGGCGCTACTCCTTTCTCTGGATTGCTCCACTTAACCCTTGATCCTTACCTTATAATACTGAGTGTTAAGCAAAGCGGCATCAAGTACCATTTTTGGAGTCTTTGGTAAAACTCGACCTGGGATTGAACCCCGGTCTCCCGGACCATTGGCGAACACTCTACTCATTAGACCAATTCTGGACTGTTTGAATAAACTAAGTCGCTTCAAGTAGAAATGTTTTTGACAATTAAACTATATACTTATGCTAAAATGAATTGTTTGAAATAGATCTGTTTGACTAAATGAACTAGCTTGAAATAGAAATCTTTTTTACAATCAAACTATGTACTTATGCTAAACTGAATTGTTTGAAATCGAACTGTTTGTTTGTATAAAATGGATTTGGCGTTTAATAACCTATCATGGTTGATATGCCATAAAACCCAAAGAACCTAAACAACCAATCCAACAGTAAAAAAAGAAGTTGAACATGAAGAAGAAATCGATTAAAAAATCCTTTTTTTTTCTTTCCAAAAAATGTTTATGGCAATAAAGTTGTGTTAATATAATCATTATATATTCTGTAAGTTTTTCTTAAAAACAGAGGGTTTTTTTATTAATGTCTGAGTGAAATCAAGTCTCCACGTGTCCTTAAAGGGAGGCTCTTTGATGTAATGGCAAAACTGTTGGACTTCGGCCACGAAGTAAGCGAGTTTCAGTTATATACCCTTTTGGACAAATACTCTTATTCTCCCAGCTACAGGTTAAATAGCACCACCAATATTCCTCTATAAAGATGGCTTTGGCATTAAATAACCCATAAAGGTTGATATGGCATTAAAGATTAAAACCAATGCATCAGATCTCCAGCACACAGTATTTTATTTTAGTAGTGCTGTGGTCAGGATCGTCTCGATTTTTCCCCTGAATTCCAGTTCACTCATTCTTTTCTCATTTTTAAGGTGAGGTGGGTGCTATTCCGACGGTTCCATCTACTATTGGTATCACCATTGTTTTTTTATGTTCCACATGTTCCAGTCGGCGGGGGCTGGAGAATATACCGACTGCAGAGGGATAAGACCTCCAACCAGTGTCCCGGATATGAGATTAAACCAACTGATAGTAAGACTCCAGCCTTGGAGATTTGGGGAATGTGGATTATCCCTTCATTGCCATTGCAATGAAAAAACGTATTAATACGGGTTGATATGTTCAAATTGAGTCAAGTCATGCGATGGAATTTTTTTGAAAAGTAAATGGCGTTTTGTGGTTTGAGAAACGGATTTGTGATGTTTTATTGCTTTGAATGTTTAGAGAAAGGGGCGCTTTCTTTAGAGTGAATTTTGAATTCTTTTAATATTAATTTTCTTATAGATATGAAATTTTCAAAAAAAAAACTTGTCGCTGTGGTATTGTGTTGTGGTGTGTAATGGAACATAGCAAGAAAGACCTAAAAGCTCTGATGAAGACTTCTAAAGTAAAGTTGGCGACCGTAGTCTTGGGCAACCTGAAGGCCCCACTTTCAATAACTACTACACCGAGGTGTAGGGAAGGACTCTACTCCATTTCCAGGATTGCTCCACTTTACCTTTGATCCGTACGTTATAATGCTGAGTGTTAAGCAAGGTGGAATCAAGTACCATTTTTTGAGTCTTTAGTATGACGACCTGGGATTGAACCCCGGTCTCCCGGACCGTTGGCGAACACTTTACTCATTAGGCCCGGTTCTGAAGACTTCTCATTGAATCAAAATTTATCTATCATTATTATTTCTCATACTAAAATAATTTTAATAAAACACTTTTGCATTCAAAAAATGATTAAAGTCGAAACGCGTTGGCAAATAAACAAAGCATCAAACATATTTTTCTTCCGTTTAATCTTTTTTACTTACACTCAGTCAAATTAAACTCTTAGGAGACATTTCTATGAAGAAAGAATTGACGGGTGTCTGCGGTAGAAGAGGAGCCTAGAATTGTTTGTTTTCCGAATGAAACAGAAAAGTTTGTCCAGTTCACTCTAATCAATGTGAATAAGTTTTAACGAAAAAGTGTTAAATTCCTAAGAGCACTATCCTTCAGAACTGTTTAGAAGCCATGGAGAAAAGGATACATCTAAACAGAAGCGTGAAGTAAATCATTCCTAGCCAGTAAAAAACCAAGTGCCTGAAATTAGTAAACCAAAGAAAAGAAAAAAAAAGAGAACTTTGAATTCAGACACCATATTGGTATTTCTGTAAAAAGACGGTTTTGTAAAGGATAACTTTTCTTTATTTCGGTCCAACGCCGTGAAGGTTCATTTGACTTTCTGTTGTGGCCCCGGAAAGGGTCACTAACGAAAACGCGAACACGGATATTAGATAACAGATTATATTACACAAGAAAGATAGAGTTACAGAGAAAAGGTAAGAAGTCTCGTACTGTTCAGATAACACCGATATTGATCGCGGTATTTGTGGCTCGCCCCACCTGACGAGCAAGTGTGGCACAAGGCCTTTTTTAGGTCGGTCCGGGCGCAGGGCCGGAGCCCAAAAATGCCTACGGACCCCTCGGTATTCCCCTTATTAGGGGCGCCTCAAGCGCCGGGTATTGAATCTCCCTCTCGAAGGGGGTAAAAGCCTGGGGGTGAAGGCCCCCTGAGGCCAAAAGAAAATCTCCAGGTACCGAGAAACACTCGGCCAGATCCGTGCCGCAAATAACATGGCCGGCCGAAGTGCTACCCGGCACCTGGAGAGGTGCAGAACGAGATTAATCTGCGGTATTTGATGCACGCCCCACCTAACGGGCATGTGTGGCTCTAGGCCTATTTTTTGGTGGGTCCGGGCGCAGGGCCGTAGCCCACACGCGCCCGGCATTTGCCAAAAATGCCTACGGCCCCGTCGGCATTCCCCTGATTATGGGCGCCTCAGGCGCCGGGCGATTAACACAGCCCTCCCGAAGGAGGTAAAAGCCTGGGGGCAAGGCTCCCTGAGGCCGAAGGAAATCTCCAGGTACCGAGACACACTCGGCCAGATCCGTGCCACAGATAACACGGCCGGCCGAAGCGCTACCCGGCAACTGGAGAGGTTCAGACCGAGATTGATCTTCCCCTCTAGCAGCAAAATCTCTCTGTACTAATAACGGTGAGAAGAGTCCATTGCGGTGAGATGGGTAAGGCTCCCACAACACTTTCCAATTCTATCCTTTTATCTTATATTTTTGTGTTAAATCAAATGTGTTTTTAATTCAACTATGCATGGCAAAATTTGTGCAATGTCAGTGCAAACGTACGCGTTAAATTTCTTTCTTTCAAAATAAATTCTTTGTAACGGGATAAATGTTTGATTTTCTCAAAAATGTATTTTTTTCCCAACCTGCTGTTCTTATTGGCCTTTTTTTATTACTTTTCTTTTTCTTTTCTTCCCTATGAATTCTCTTGATTTACTATTGTCTTGAACGGTGACATTTGAGGCTTTGTTAATTTTCTATACCTTGTTTTTGAACCTACGGGTGACGAGCTCGGCTTAATTCGATATATATATATATATATAATTAACTTAAATCGCGAGTCGGAAATCTCCTACTAAAGTTTCCCCTTAACGGATCATCAGGAAGTCTAACTCCGAGTCGAGTTTCTCAACGAGAAGTATAGGCATAGTACTACGTTATCTAGTTATGTGTGGGAGGTCAAGGATAACAAAGGGATAGATCCGATACTGAAATGAGAAGTAGTAAAGAAATGCCGTAATATAAGGCTGGCGACAGGGATTGTTTACTTTGCATGGAGGAAAAATTGGCAATAGCGTTTTGTAACGAGAAGTATAGGCATAGTACTACGTTATCTAGTTATGTGTGGGAGGTCAAGGATAACAAAGGCATAGATCCGATACTGAAATGGGAAGTAGTAAAGAAATGCCGTAATATAAGGCTGGCGACAGGGATTGTTTGCTTTGCATGGAGGAAAAAATGGCAATAGCGTTTTGTAAAAGTAGGGATATGTTAAACCAAAGATCGGAGGTGTTAAATAGTTGGAGACATAAAAGGGCGTGGTTGCTCAATAATTAGGGATAGGTTTCGGAGTATTTATAACGAGGGTTTGTTTTTTTTAAATAAAAGTAAGGTTTTTTGTTCATTTTTTATAATTATTTATTTATTTATTTATTTGTTTCATATGTTATGTAAATTTTAAGCTAGGTGGGTTTTTGGTGAATATAAAAACAGCGTTTTCTCCTTTAGCATTAGTCGGCGTTTGACTTCCTGATGATCCGTTAAGGTGAAACTTTAGTAGAAGATTTTCGACTCGCAATTTAAGTTAATTTTATAATTGGCTCCACTCGTGTTGAACACTCTTGTAATTGTAGCATTGCAGCGTTTACGGAGGGTTTTAGTTTTCTTTTGATCAACTGACTGCATATCTCTTGATTTTTTTAAGGGGTGTGACGGGGTTGGCCTTTTCTTTCTTTTTGTCCTATAATATTTTTTTCTTTTTCTCCCAGGCGGTGATTCGAGATATTTTTTATCTCTTTTTCCTGGCGTTTTTTTTTTCTTTTTTTCTGGTACCGTGAATGCTGGTAGATATTAGATTAGTAAATATATATATATATATATATACGTGGTGAATTCAATAGGTTTCCAGCCTTTTTTGGGCAGGCATTTGAAATTGTCGTAGACTCTTGAAAATTCACTATGTTATTGCTAAACATCTTATGAGATGACTGACCAATTCTTATGATTTCACGTTCAAATGAACAGCTAATGCAGGAATTGGAATACACCCTACTAAATCCTGATTGTCACAGCTGGTGAATTTCATAATGCAATCTGGACGTCAGGACACTTTGGAAGAACGATATGCAATAAAATTCTGTTTTAAACTTGGAAGAAATGCCAAAGAAACGTATGGAATGCTTCAGACTGCTTTTGGAGCATCTTGCATGAATCAAGCATCAGTTTTTGAGTGGCATAAGAGATTCAAGGAAGACAGGGAGTCTGTGAGGGATGATTAGAGGTGCGGAAGGAGTAAGGAAGTCAGAACACCGGGGATGATTGGCCAAACTTTTAGGGTTAGGGTTACTATGTTGAGGTTTTAAGGGAGTCCAGGAAGAGATTCCTTGGGAAGAGGCCAGCACTCATCAAATCGGGTCAGTGGCATTTCCACCAGGACAATGGACCAGTCTACAACTCCATCCTTGTCACAGACTATTTGACCAAGATTGGCCTCAGCCTTCCTATAGTCCAGACCTTGCTTCCTGTGACTTTTGGTTATTCCCTAAGGTCACAGGCTGTCGTTATGAGACAATTGAGAAGATGAAAAAGGCTGTGACGAAGGTCATTGACACGCTCACACAAGAGGACTTCCATGGGGCATTCTAGAAGTTGTTGGAACGGTGCAACAAGTGCATTGCAACCGGAGGAGATTACTTCGAAGGGGGCTAGAGTTTCATGTGTATACTTTCAATAAAAGTGCCCATACGAAAAAGTCTGGAAACTTATCTAATGATCCTCGTGTATATATATATATATATATACATGAATATCATGTGAATAGTGACAATTTTAAAAGTTGATATGCCACAAAAGAAGAGATTAGCAATGAAACTATAACGTAGAATATTCTTTCGGTGAACACACACACACACACACACACACACACACACACACATGTATATATATATATATATATATATATACTCCCCTACCCCCGTAGTGTTGAGTTCTCTGGCAAAGAAATAATCGTGTTGCCATTAGCGTCTATTGCAAGCCTCTTCGTAGATGAATTGAGGTCTCGGTAACCGTTGAACGGATGTATGTAAACAATAGTAATTGTGATTCATAACCGTTTAAAATTTACTTCGCTGCTAATGTCTCCTCGTGGAAGAATGGTTAGAAGCTTTGGCTTGGCGTTTGAGTCAACCGGGTTTCGATCCCAGCTACGGGAAGCTTATGTCTAGCCACACTGATGAGTTCTGATAGAACGAAACAGATCTGTCTGTGGATGACTCTCTCTCTCTATATATATATATGTCTGAATATGATATGAATATTGATAATTTTAAAAGTTGATATGCCACAAAAAAGAGATAAATAATGAAACTATAACTTAGAATATCCATTCGATGAATACATACACACACACACACACATATATATATATATATATATATATAATATATATATATATATATGAAAAATGTATACGTACATTGGTTACAATCCTGAAAACACAACAAACTAATCAACTGAAAGTAAATTATTGCTGAATAGAAATACTATTAGGTTTGTGTTAGTAGAAATAGTAGTGAGAAATAATTAAAAAAAAAAAAACTATCATCACTGTATAGACTAATGACATATAAAAATACTTGAAAATATTCACTCTTATGCGAGTAAATGAGTTGTTTGGTTTTAGTATGGTATTTTTAACCATTTATCATTATTAACCATTATTTATTATTATTATTATTATTATTATTATTATCTATTTATTATTATTAAATTATTATTATTATTAACCATTTATTATTATTAACCATTTATTATTATTAACCATTATTTGTTTACACAAACAGGCTTTGGCATTAAATAACCTATAGAGGTTGATATGCCATTAAACCCAACCAACAAACCAACCAATATATCTGAACAAAAACAAAACAAATAACGTGTTTAATATCTCCTTGAAAATTTTGCCGAAAAATACGTTGATACTTTGGAAGAAGATAATCTACAAAATATTTTTCTTAAAAATGCTTATATAAATCTCGTTTATGGTTGAACGTTGTCTGTCAGGTCAGACTCCTGTCATAACCTAAACGTTATAACGGATTGATTAACGTGCAATGCCTTAAGAAAGTTAGGAAAAAAATTAATAATAAAGGGTGAACAGCAATGAAGAATTGATTTCCGTTAGAGAAATGTTGTCGGTTAGGAAAATGAGCTGGCAAAAGAAAGGGTGAATATAAGAATGTAAGGAAAAAGAATTTGAATTTAAAAAAAAAAATGGAGAGGTGAGAGATCTCCAGAAATCATTTGAATGGCCTAGACACTCTATATTCTTAAATTCTAATACATATATATATATATATATATATATATATATATATATATAGGGTGTCCCAAAACAGTATACACATTAAAAATAATTGTCAACGTAGTATATTTTTACACCTTTAAAAAAATATAATTCTAATTAAACACTATGTTTACAATTATTTTTAATGTGTATACATTTTTGGGGAGTCTCTCTCTCTCTCTCTATATATATATATATATATATATATATACCAACTCCTCCGTACCGGCAGGACGTAACACAAAGTTAATTTTTGAGCGGAGTGTAATAGATTTGAATTCAGTGTTTTCCTTCTCCTACCCTGGTTGCCTAACCAAATAAAATAAAAAAAACAAACTAGTATGCCCTGCTATTTACTCCTCGCTGGAGGGAGAATGATTGGATTTAGACTTTCCCCAAAGAGTATTAGTGCTATGTGAAATGCAATCAGCTTCGTCCAGGATTTGAACCCGTGTCGCCGTGAACTTGAGTCCATTTCCTAAGACGACAACAATTGCACACACACACACACACACATGTATAAATACACACACACACACACACACACACTCGCACGCACGTATAAATACGCACACGCTCACACACACACACACACACACACATATATATATATATATATATATATATATATATTGAGGGGAATCTCCGTGGCGTAGTAGCTACGACATCACATTAAGTGAGTTCGAACTCCAGTCACGCTATTAAATTTATTTTTGGACTAATACCCTTGGAAAAGTTATGAACTTACTTATCCCCCCCCCCACGCAGACCTATGTGTTATATAGTAACACAACTGTTTTTCTCTAAGGATGTCTTTGGCATTAAATAACCCACGAAGGCTGACATACCATTAAATAAAGAAACCTAAAATAGTACCAATACTGTTCTTCTACAAGGATAGCTTTGGAAATTTACTAAGCTTTTTGCTTAGATGTGGCACAAGGCCATATGAAAGGGGCACCCAATGAGACTCGAACTCACTCGTGTAGGTTTGCTAGTCGAGCTTGCTAACCATTACACCACCAGAGGCGCCTTAGCTTTGGCATTAAATAACCCACTAAAGTTGATATGCCATTAGACAACGAAACCTTGAATAGTAACTCAGGATGGCTTTGGCATTAAATGACCCACGACAGTTGATATGCTACTGAAATCAAACCTTTAAAAAATCAAACTATTTTTGAAACACAGTTCAATACTTACAACATACTTTTAAAATATAATTCAGAGTCACACACTATAGGGGCCGAATTATTCAAGATATGTTTTTATTCTGTCATTAATTCTTATTCATTAGCTCTAATGGTTACCGTCGTAGAAAATGGACACGGCGACACGAGTTCAAATCCTGGACGAGACTGATTGCATTTCACATAGCACTAATACTCTTGGGAAAGGTATGAATCCAATTATTCTCCCTCCAGCTATGGGTAAATAGTAGGGCAGACTAGGTTCTTCAGCCTTGGTGAGGCAACTAGTCTAGGAGAAGGAAAACTCTGAATTCAAACCTGTTAAACTTCGCTTAAAAATTGACCTTGTGTCACATCCTGCCCGAGCGGAGGGGCTGGTAAATATGATTAGCTCAAATTCATCAAAACAGCCCAGTCGGCCGGGGCTGTAGAATGAATCGACTGCATCTCTGCAAGACCACCTTCTTTCAACGAATGTCCTAGATATGATACTAACAAATCTGATGGTGAGGCTGCAGTAATGCTGGAGCTTTGTTGAATGCGGGGTACCCTTCATTGCCATTGCTCCCAAGTTCACTCTGGCCCAGAGAAGTATCACCTGATAAGGGTCCTATCTATGGGTCAAATAGAACTGTTTGACATTTAAACTGAGTGCAAACAAATGACTTATGATAAATTGAATTGTTAGAAATAGAACTGTTTTATCATTTAACTGAGTGTAGATAAATGACTGATGTTTAATTGAATAGTTCGTGATACATAGCAATACTTGGAGTCTTTTAACTTTGATGAATTATGTTGGACTGAATTGTTAGAAATAGAACTGTTTTATCATTTAACTGAGTGTAGATAAGTGACTGATGTTTAATTGAATAGTTTGTGATACATAGCAATACTTGGAGCCTTTTAACTTTCATGAATTATGGTAAACTGAATTGTTAGAAATAGAAGTGTTTTATCATTTAACTGAATGTAGATAAATGACTGATGTTTAATTGAAAAGTTAGTGATACATAGCAATACTTGGAGCCTTTTAACTTTGATGAAGTATGATAAACTGAACAGTTAGAAATAGAAGTGTTTTATCATTTTTGAAGCACAGCGCTAGACTTACCACTTACCTTTAAACTATAGTTTAGAGTCACACACTATAGGGGCCAATTTTTTTTCTAGATGTTTTTATTTTATCATTAGTTTTTATTTATTAGCTCTAATTCATCAAAACAGCCCAATCAGTTAACTGCGTGTTCCAACAAAACATGTTTTATAAATCATATGGTGTAGTCGTTATCGTCGTAGGAAATGGACACGGCGACAAGAGTTCAAATCCTGGACGTGACTGACTGCATTTCACATAGCACTAATACCCTTGGGAAACGTATGAATCCAATTATTCTCCCTCCAGCTATGGGTAAATAGTAGGACACACTGGGTTCTTCAGCCTTGGTTAGGCAACTAGTCTAGGAGAAGGAAAACTCTGAATTCAAACCTGTTAAACTCCGCTTAAAAAATTGACCTTGTGTCATATCCTGCCCGAGCGGAGGGGTTGGGTAAATAGTATTTAATACATACATAAAAAGCAGGATTTTGGCATTAAATAACCAACAGTAGTTGATATGCTATAAAACCAAACCAAACCAAACCTCATTTGTCTAGTGGGTAGAATGATCGCCAATGGTCTTGGAAACCGAGGTTCAGTCCCATACCAAAGACTCAAAAAATGGTACTTGATTACACCTGGCTTAACGCTCAACAATATAAGGTAGGAATCTGCTGAAAATGGGGTGCGTCTTAAACACCCGAGCGTCTCATATACCGTTGATTACGGTATGTTGATATTATAACTCGCTTTAGAGTGTTCGCCAATGGCCCGGGTGACCTGGGTTCAATCCCAGGTCGAGTCATACGAAAGACTCAAAAAATGGTACTTGATGACGCCTTGCTTAACTCTCAGCATTATAAGATAAGGACCATGGGTAAAGTGGAGCAATCCAGGGAAAGGAGTAGCGCCCTCCCCTACACCTCGTTGTAGAAGCTCTAGAAAAAGGGAGCCTTCTGGTCACCCTCGACTACGGGAGACAACTTTACTTTACTTATATAGTTTTTTTATCCAATATTTTTTACAGAAAAACCTCAAATTTCACATCAGTAGATAAAAAAAACACTCCTGTTAGTGATTCCAAGATTGAGTTGACCAGGTTCGAGTGCAGATGAAGATAGCTTGATATAATATAAAAATTGATATCTGCTTTTGATATTTCTGTATATTCTCCCTCTGTCTCTGTCTCTGTCTGTATGTCTCTCTCTCTCTCTCTCTCTCTCACACACACACACACACACACATATGTGTGTGTTTGTGCGTGTGTGTGTGTGACAAAACCGTTCACCTATAACAAAATAAATAAATAGCGAGATATATAAAGACAAGTTTCAATGAGTATATATTGTATTATCAATTAAGAAAACGCTAATGTATTGTCGGCTTTGTACAGTCATAATTTCAAACTTAATATGCAAAGTATTCTTTTAAAAAATAAAACAGGAAAAAAAAAAAACAAAACAAAAAAACAAAAAACAAATTTTAATTCTTTCATGAATATTTTGCCTTCTTTGAAAAGCTTACAATCCTAGAATTCCATTTATTATTTGTAGAGGAACAATGGATCTTGAATTCTATTTAACCTCAGCGTCCATTTTCTGCACTCCATTTTGGTTCCCACTCATTCGTTTTCCTCTTAGTTCTCAGAATTTAAATTGCTTTATGTATAGACGTATGAATTTTAAAATAGTTCGTATAGATCCTCCATTTTGTTTTCTTTTTCCGAACAGATTCATCTTAGTTGACTTTATCTATCCCTCTATCTATCTATGAAAAATGTAGAAAAACAGAATAATCCAAATTAGATGGATTTATTTTCATGTAAAGCCAACGTTAAACGTTTCGGTTTTAATAACCTTCATCAGGACTTTGATATCATGAGAAATATAGAACACACAGCGATGGATGCTTGTCGAGATAACGAACAAATAAAATGTATATAACGAAAAATGTATTAACGTGCATTTAGCGTTCTTCATTTAAAAGTATTTAGTACGTATTTGGCACGTGGAACGATGTTTGAAAATGTTGGATTTTTAAGATATCAGAGAAGTCCTCCCATTTTTAGAGAAATATGCAGAGATAGGTAAATTTTTATATTTGCAGATTTTTCTACTTTCTACATACCGTCCATATTTACTTCCATACTGTCTTTTTGGAAAAACAAGTACCAAATAAATTCTTACTCGATATCTAACATGGATGACTTGAAAAAGATCTATGAATAGAAAAACTTTTTTGGGGAATGCCGACTGAACCCAAAGCATTTTGGAGCCGCCAGGCATTCTGGGCTATAACTCTGTACCCTGCTCCCACGTAAAAAAAAGCATTGTGGCACTATTTGGTATGGTTGGACACCGAAGAAACACCTGGTACAATATTAGGTATTTCATGTTGGCTGAGACTGACATCTAGTTCATGTGTTTATCTGTTTCTTTCGTCAGAAGATACAACCTACCGAGATTACATATTCAGATGAAGCTTAAATTTTAAAAAACCGAAACGCTTAACATAGGTAAATTATTAAACTAAAAAAATTAATTGGTCCTCTTTGGAATTATTCCCTACACAGGAAGCTTGGGTTGACGTTTGAGTCAACCGGGTTTCGATCCCAGCTACGGGAAGATACTGTCTAGCCACACTGATGAGTTCTGATAGAACGAAACAGATCTGTCTGTGGATGACTATAGATATATATATACTCCCCTACCCACGTGGGGTTGAGTTCTCTGGCGAAGAAGTAATTGTGTTGCCATTAGCGTCTATTACAAGCCTCTTCGTAGTTGAATTGAGGTCTCGGCTACCGTTGAACGGATGTATGTAAACAAAAGTAATTGTGATTCATAACCGTTTAAAATTTACTTCGCAGCTAATATCTCCTCGTGGCTGTATGGTTAGAAGCTTGGGTTGACGTTTGAGTTAAACGGTTTTCGATCCCAGCTACGGGAAGATACTGTCTAGGCACACTGATGAGTTCTGATAGAACGAAACACATCTGTCTGTGAAAGACTATATATATATATATATTAGAATAATAATAATATATATATTATTATAATAATATATATATATACATATATATATATAATAATAATATATATATATATATAAATTCATTATATTATATATAATTTTATTGTAATATATATACATACAAAAACACACACACATACACACACTCACATATACATGTCTAATCTATATAAACAGATTGTATACATATATCATATATAATTTTATATTGTATATAAAATATTATATATAACATTATACAATACTATATACTATATATAATTTATATAACTTTACATATATAATATATATGTATATATTTTGTATATGTACATATATAAATTATGTAATATATATATAGATCAGGGGCGGAGACAGGACTAGTGCTACTCGTGCCCGGCACGACCAATAACTCGATCAATGTTATTCAAAATGGATTAAAAATCATCCATTAATTTCAAGCAAACATACTTAGTCTGATCTCAATTAAATTACGTATCTATTCAAGTTTCGATAACTAAGTAGCCAAAAGTTCATAAATATATCTGGGAATAATACAACGATGCTGTTTTGAACGGATGGTCTTTGTCCGGCCACCGTCAGATTCATTGAACATCCCATAAAATCGGCTATAATGTTGAACGCCCGATCAGTGCCAGGCACTAGACCCTTATAATAACAGTAATGTTAGATAAATACGCTTTTGGCTGTATCCTATAGCAAGAGCAACCCTTACACTGTGCTGAAAAATCTTAGCACAGACTGCTGATAGATGTATTGGGAAGAGGGAGAGGACCACGGGTTGGGAACTGAAGTTGACAGAGGGCGGGGTGGGCACGAGTAGGAAAAATAGGCTAGAGTCGTCACTGATATAGATACATAATACACACAGAAATATATCTTAGATAATACATATATACATATACACATCTATAAACGTATATGTCTTGTATGATATATACACACACATTATAAAACATATATACATATAATATATTATATATGCATTATATAATCATAACTCTTATCACATATAGTGTTTCTACATATATAAGATATATGCATATAATATATACATATACAATGTAATGTATATGTATATGAATATTACATAAATACACGTACAACATAACATATACGAAGATCATTAAATAAGTTTGCAGACTTTTTTCGTATGGGCACTTTTATTGACATTGCACGCATGAAACTCTAGTCTCCTTCAAAGTAATCTCCTCCAGCTGCAATGCACTTGTGGTACCGTTCAAACAACTTCTAGAAAGCCCCATGGAAGACCTCTCCGATTAGCGTGTCAATGACCTTCGTCACAGCCTCTTTCATATCCTCAATTGTCTCATAACGACAGCCTCTAAGCTTAGGGAATAACCAAATGTCACAGGGAGCAAGGTCTAGACAATAGCGACGGTGACGAACTGTCTTGAAGCCCACCTTAGTCAAATAGTCTGTGACAAGGATAGAGTTGTGGACTGGAGCATTGTCCTAATGGAAATGCACCGACCTGATTTGTAGAGTGCTGGGTTTTTCCGACGGAATCTCTTCCTAAACCCCCCTTAAAACCTCAACATAGTAACCCTAACCCTTTGGCCAATCAACTGTGGTGTATTAGGTTCCTTACTCCTCCAATACCTCTAATCATCCGTTACAGATTCCGTGCCTTCCTTGAATCTCTTATGCCACTCAAAAACTGATGTTCGATTCATGCAAGATGCTCCAAAAGCAGTCTGAAGCATTCCATACGTTTCTATGGCATTTTTCCAAGTTTAAAACACAATTTTATTGCATATCGTTCTTCTAAAATCCAGATTGCATTTTTGAAATTCACCAGCTGTGACAATTAGGCTTTAGTTGGGTGTATTCTAATTCCTTCTGTAGCTGTTGATTTGAACCTGAAATCATAAAAATTGGTAAATCATCTGATAAAATATATAGCAATAACATACTGCATTTTCAAGAGTCTACGACAATTTTAAATGCCTGTCCAAAAAAAGTCTGGAAACTTAAAGAATGCACCACGTATATACTATAATATATATATATATATATATATATATTATAATATATATATATATATATATATATATATATTGTATTGTATAATATATAAGATATATATATATGTATATATATATATAGTATATATATACACATAGATATATACATATATGATAGAATATTATATAATATATACGATACATATACAAGTATGTAATATATATAGTACAATATATATATACATTTGTTTTATGATTTATAGATTTTAAAATAAGCTTTTATTATGTAATATATACATTTTAATGTATACATTCATTATATAATATATACATTAAAGTATGTATATATACATTTTTAAAATATACACATTATAATGACAACACATATATTGTATTATCATATATATACATACATGTGTCATATGAATTTAATATATATACATATATTATATAAATTTATTTAATATACATGCATATGTAATATATATTGCATTAAAACACATATATCCTGTGTGTCTAGACACACTGAAGAGTTCTGATAGAATGAAACAGTCTGTCAGTGGATGGCAATATACATATATATATATATATAATATATATATATATATATATATATATATAAAATATATTGTATTATATAATATAGATTAAAAGATATATGAACATCTATTATAGAATATATAATAGATATATTCGTATGATATATATATTCTAATATATATATATATATATATTCATACACAGTAAAATATTTTCATATACCTAAATATATTGTAAATATGCTATAATATTGACGTATATCAAAATATATTTTAATATTTACTTTATATCATATTTATATCATATGCATATATTATATATCATATTATCATGATATACGATATATGTTTATATATATTATATAATGCATATATCATATATTTTTGTACATGCATAGTATATACATACATATATTCTATATATCATCAATATACAATTAATCAGGATACATATATATATATATATATATATATATATATATATATATATATATATATATATTTATATGTATCATATATGTATATATATATTAGCATATCATGTAATATGCATAAATATTATATATATATATATATATATATATATATATATATATATATATACATATATATATATATATATATATATGACATATGTAGACATGATATATACTATAGAGTATATGTTTATATATTATATATCATATGACATACATTTGGTTTAGTTTCTTTTTTTAATGGCATATCAACCTTTGTAGGTTATTTAATATATATATATATATATATATATATATATATATATCATAAATACATAATTCGTAGTGTCTATATAAATATTATTCATGTATATTATATAATACGCGTATATCTTACAAAAATATATATATCATAACTTTTTTCATATCTATAATATATATTATTATAGTTATACAAATAATTATGAAATATATGTTTTGTAAGATATATGCATATCATATAATATACATATATATTACATATAAACATATGTATATATAATAAATATATATATATAGTCTTATATATATTTAGGATATATATATATATACATATGTTTTATAATATATAATTTATAAACATATACTATATAAGATATATTCTATATACATATATAATATATATAAATAATATATATTTAGCATATATATATATATATATATATATATCATAGATGTATACATATTTAATATATATACATACATACATTTTATATGATATATATATATATATATATATATATATATATATATATATATACGCTGACGCGCCCGCACAAACACCAATGTATAAATATATCATATAAGATATATATAGATACATATATTACATAACATGTATGCACATATGCATATATCATAATATATATATATATATATATATATATATATATATATATATATATATATATATATATATATATAAAGTTCCAGATATCAATAATAGGTATACATATCCATCTCATATAATGTATATATATGTGGATAGATATGCGTATTAATTAATATATATGCAGATACGCACATAATGAAGTATATATATATATATATATATATATATATATATATATATATATATATATATATATATATATATTTTATGATATAAATATAGATATGCATATTTTATACATGAATAGATAGATAAATAGATAGATAGATTGATAGATAGAATCAAACTGTGATAGATAGATAGATAGATAGAATATATATAGAACCATGTATTATATAATATTTGTACAGATATACTTTCTAAATACATACCGACATGCATATTTTAATTCATATATACATACAAATATATCCATTCTATATATATTTATACAGATTTGCATATGATATAAATGTTGTCCAGTGACGTTACTATTGTTTTTTTTAACAATGTGATAAATATCTGAAAATACTGATGTGCTGACTTGCCCCTTTATTTGCTTCTCAAGGGGAGGAGAAATATCGACTTGAAAGAGAGAGAAAAAGTTTGACATCGAATGAAAAAGACACGTCTTCTCTTTTGTCTAACATAACATTTTTTTATTCTTTCTTTTATATTTTTTTTGTTCTAATTGTTTTGTTTTTTCTTCTCCTCCGTCCACTGCAGGCTGTTTCGTTAACCTCGACATGGTGGCATCGGTGCCGTCCTCTTTTCTCTTTCCAATAAATAGAAGAAATCAGAGAAAAAAAAAACGAAAAAGAGCATGTCCTTAAAAGACAGTACAGGGATATGCTAGGCACTAAGAAGCAAAAAGACCAAAGCTGGCAAGAAAGTAAAAAAAAAATTAAAAAAAAAAAAAATTGGAGAACAGAAGAAATTCAGTTTACAAAAAATATATATAAAATAAAATGTGATAAAAAAAAAAAGAAAAAAATTCAAGTGAAGAATAAAGTTAACTCAGGGGCATCACTTTTCTAGCTTTTGTTTCAACTGAGTGGAATAGCATTTCTCTGAAGATCGAAGGATATTGTCTTGGATGACAGTACCAATTGGCGAACCGTTTTCGCTGTTCAGAGTCGTCAATTGTTCTTTTGTTGCGATTGTTATTGGCAGTTCACAATGAACCCATCTTGAAATTTCAGTTGATTAAGTAATTTATTGCACAAAGCAGGTGCTGTTGTTGTTGTTGTTTGTTTGTTTGTGTGTGTGTGTGTGTGTGTGTGTGTGCATGTATGTGTATGTGTGTGTGTGTGGCTTTTTTTTTTTTATCTGTGCTCACTTTCTTGCACCGACTTTAGTAGAACACTCAAACAGGAAAATCAAAACGAGTGAAGCTACCAGTATTGACAAATGAAGAAGGGAAAATACATCGGTCTAAGTCTATTATAGATTTTAGAATAAGCATTGGATTTTTATGAGCACAGATACTACACTTTTGCATAAGAAATATCTTTATTCGATATAAAAATGAGTGACCCAGAAAGCCGAGGCTGCAGAATACACTGACCGCATCTCTGCAGAGGGGTAAGACTCTCCCAATTTGTGTCCTGGATAGGATACTAAACAATCTGATGGTGAGGCTCTAGTAATACTGGATCTTTGGGGAATGCGAAGTGCTCATTCATTGCCATTGCTCCCGGGTTCACTCAGGCCCAGAGTGGTAGCATTATCTATAAGTCAAATAGAAGAGTTTGACATTTAAACTGTGTATTTGTACTAAACTGAATTACTTGGGAAAGAACAATTTTTACATTTAACTATGGGTAAACAAAAAACTGTACTACTTAAGCTAAACTGAATTGTTAGAAAAAGAACAGCATGGTCGTTTTACTGTGTGTAAACAAATGACTGATGTTTAATTGAATCGTTAATGATAGATAGCAATTTTCGGAACTGTTTAACTTTGTTGTAATGGCAAACTGAATTGTATGAAATATAAATGTAGATTTTAACTATTCTGATGTTAACTTGAATCCTTTGAAATAGAAGTATTTTTTTTACATTTAATTGTAAATAAACAAAAAACTTTGTACTTATGCTAAAAGGAATTGTTTAAAATTAAGTAAAACCATCTAACTGCGTGCAAAAAAATGAGCTCAGGGTCGTTAAAAAATGTTATCTAGAAAATGTGTTTAGAAATCATATTTAATATATGTAAAAAAAGGATTTGCCAATAAATAACTTACAAGGGTTGATATGCCATAAAACCCAACCCAGCCAAATCATATATATTTAATATATATGTATAAAGTGGATTTGGCATTAAATAACCTGCAATGGTTGATATGCCACAAAACCAACCCAGCCAAGAAGGTTGAGCTTTGAAGGTCTCAGTTATTGTTTGTGATGTGTTTAGTTTGGTTTCGTTTGTTTTTTGGCATATCAAACTTTGAAGGTTGTTTCATACCAAATTCATTTTTATACATATAAACAGTTCTATTTCGAACGATTCAGTTTAGCATACGTACACAGATTAAGTGTCAAAAAGTAGTTCTGTTTTAACCAATTAAGTTTAGCATAAGTACCAACATTTAGTTCTATTTGACCCATAGATAAGCTCCTATCAGATGCTACTACTCTGGGCCAGAGTAGAGGTGGGAGCGATGGCAATGAAGAGGTACTCCGCATTCCCCAAAGCTCCAGCAATACTGGAGCTTCAGCATCAGATTGTTTAGTGTCGGTTATTTAATACCAAATCCATTTTAATGCAAATAATCAGTTCTATTTCAAACTATTCAGTTTAGCATGAGTGCATAGTTTAATGACCAAAATCTTTTCTATTTAAAGCTATTCAGTTAGCCAAACAGTTCTAATTCAAACAATTCACTTTAGTATAAGTATAGATTTTGTTTACGCGCAGAGTTCTATTTCAAAAAATCCACTTTAACGTAAGTAGTTTCAATATCAAAAACAGTTCCATTTCAAACAATTCAGTTTAGCGTTAGTACGCTGTTTATATGTCAAAACAGTTCTATTTCAAGCAATTCAGTTTAATATAAGTACGCAGTTTAATTCTATTTAATCAATAGATAGTTCCCAGGGTGTAACTGAGAGCGATGGCAATGAAGGGTACTCCAGCATTACTGGAACCTCACCATCAGATTTTTTTTGTATCATATCCAGGACTCTCGTTGGATGAGGGTCTTACGTCTCAGCAGAGATGCAGTTGGTGTATTCTGCGGCCCCAGCTGACTGGGCAAAGTTATATATTGGTTGAGCAAAGAAAAGAAATTAGCACTCTTTGGCACGGCTAAAGTTGACACCCTCTGACGTAGGAAACTAACCCTTCTTTAAATCCAACCTTTAGAATAGGAAGTGGTGTGCAGTGGTTCCATGGGGCAACTTCTCGAAGTATTATGACCCAATTTTAGAAGACACATCAGCAGATGGTAAAAGGTGCTTCGTGTCTATGATAGCAGAGATCGTCTAAAAGTCAGTTGAAGACACTTTGAGACAACAAAAAAAATCACATTCAGCAAATCGATATGCCTCGTCATGAGTTTATTTTCACAGCTTCATCTGCTTCCAAAAACTATTTCAAAAACTTTCTACAAATACTTTTTCTCCCGACAATCTCCTCAGGATGAAACTTGTTGAAAAAAAAAAACGAGATAAAAAAAACAACAAATATTCCTATTCGTCTCGTCACTTTTGTTTATCTTTACAAATAAAGACAGCAAAGACAGAATGTCAACGGAGCTTGATGACTGTCACTTTCTCGCCAATGGTATCATCAGACCAAGTCTTGATCCAATGACAGTCATCCAGCACAGGTACTGGTATATATATATACATATATATATATTTACCAACCCTTCCGCACGGGCAAGATATGACACAAGGTAAATTTTTAAGCGGAGTTTAATAGGTTTATATTCAGAGTTTTCCTTCTCCTAGACTAGTTGCCTCAACAAGGCTGAAGAACCTAGTCTGCCTTACTATTTACCCATAACTGAAGGGAGAATAATTGGGTTCATACCTTTCTCCATGATATTAGTGCTATGCGAAATGCAATCAGTCTCGTCCAGGATTTGAACTCGTGTCGCCATGTCCTTTTCCTACGACGATAACCATTACACCACTGGCATATATATATATATATATATATATATTGTTGCACTCCCTACATAATTGACTCACCCTCCTCCATAAATACGCGTCAACGGAGCGTCAGAGGAGATTGACCAGACCCACGTGACACAGTCACGTGTGATACCACTTGCGTAGTGGCCGGATAGTGACTACCCCACTGGACTCTCAGCTTCCTATTAACTAACTACTGTTTAACCAGGTTAACTTGTATCTAGTTTCTGTTACTTGAATATATATGTTTTTCTATCAACCTTTTTGTGTTCCTCGTGTCTTTCTTTTACCAGCATCACAACCTATATATATAAATATATATAGAGAGAGATAGACCAAGTGTGTATAAATATATATATCTTTGACATTCTCCATCAGGAAATTCATAAATAAAGATTCAAGATAAGGCTCTAACGGCGGAAACGTGGATATGGCAATCCCTTGAGTGATGACAATCCAACAAAATCTTTGTAAGTGTCGTGAGATACCGCTTGGGCACTCTGGACTAGTGGTAATCATGCTTCAGCTCCGAAACCGTGCCTGAACCCAAAGTCATCATCTGATGAAGGGTTTGTTGAAAGCAATACTGCTGTACAAACATCAGTCCTTATATGATACTATACTCCCCTACCCACGTAGGGTCGAGTTCTCTAGCGAAGAAGTAATCGTGTTGCCATTAGCGCCTTTGCAAGTCTCTTCGTATTTGAATTGAGATCTCGGTGGCCGTTGAATGGATGTATGTAAACAATAGTAATTGTGATTCATAACCGTTTAAAATTTACTTCGTAGCTAATATCTCCTCGTAGTTAAATGGTTAGAAGCTTTGGCTTGGCGTTTGAGTCAACCGGGTTTCGATCCCAGCTACGGGGAGATACTGTCTAGCCACACTGATGAGTTCTGATAGAACGAAACAGATCTGTCTGTGGATGACTATATATATATATATATATATATATAAGTTAGGATCGTATAAACGTAGAGTCAACGACGCTTGATTACTGTCAGTTTCTTATTCATGTGATCATCGGACCAAGTCTTGCTCTAATGATAGTCACCCAGCGCTACTACTGATACACACACACACACATGCATATATATATATATATATATATATATATATATATATAACCCTGCAGTACATATGATGTCCCAACGGTTCAGTTACAAGTGTGAATCTCGAGACTGCTTACACGGGGGATTTATTAAAAGTGGTAAAAGCTTGTGGAGAACCAACTCTGCTTTTTGGATGAGCTGATTATAAAATAATTATACAACAGTGAGTCATAGATTCTCCCAAACAATATTCCTCAGGTTTTAGATTTAGAGTGTGTCCTTTCTTTTAGACTGTCTGCTTGTAACAGGCTAAAAATTCCAGTCTGATCATCCTAATTAGTCATAGCTCGGAGGAAAAGAAAAAAAAGAAGATCCATGTCTTTCTCAAAGGCATCAGCACACATTGAAACGTAAACTGAATCATCCAGGATTTGAACCCTGCTCGTCGAATCAGTAGAAAGTTCTTTGAATAACTTGTTTATCTATATAAACCACATTATAAAGCTCGATTCAATGATCTTCTAAACGTGAAAATCCCACAAAGGATTATTTCTCCGTTTGATGTTTAAGTGGAAAAAGCAAATTTAGACAAGAGACGAATTTACAACAATGACTTTCGATCTTGAAACGAAGTCTGTGTTCTTATTCAAAGGAATTGGATATTATTGGATGGATGAAAAACCTGTCACAAAATACTTCAATTTTTGTGCAACAGTTGAGTTAAGTTTGGTTTGGTTTGGTTTTATGGCATATCAATCCTTGTAGGTTATTTTATGCCAAATCCAGTTTATTCATATATATTAGATATATACATGATTTGTAAACATAAGTCAACAAAGTTTTATGGTTCCAAGTATTGCTATGTATCACTATCAATTCAATTAAACATCAGTCATTTGTTTGTACACAGTTAAATGATCAAACAGTTCTATTTTTAACAATTCAATTTTGCATCAATCATTTGTTTGCTGACAGTTTAAATGTCAAACAGTTCTATTTGAACTATAGATAAGACTCTATCTGGTGCAACTACTCCAAGCCAAAGTGGACCTGGGAGTAATGAAAATAAAGGGGTACTGCGCATTCCCCGACATTACTGGAGTCTCACCATCAGATTGTTTAAGGTCATATCTAGGACACTCGTTGGGGATGGGTCTTACCCCTTTGCAGAGATTCAGTCGGTGTATTCTACAGCTCTAGTCAACAGGGCCGGAGTTAATTTTACTAGCTTTTGTAAGTTCATATATTTTGGAATCTAGCCTCAACATGTGCGTTATTTATTAAACAAAGAAGCACGGTGAAAATAGAATGCGTTAATTCGCAGCACAAGTCACAACCCTGCAACCTAATATTTGTGATCTCCTCAGTGCCTACCACACTCATCTTTCCCATTTAAAAATAATTCAAAAATTAAAGGTGCGTTTGGATATATATATATATATATATATATATATATATATATATATATATATATATATATAAACTGGCTCATTGGTCTAGTGGATAGAGTGTTCACCAATGGTCCGGAAGACCAGGGTTCAATCCTAGGTCACGTCATACCAAAGACTTTTAAAATGACACTTGATACCGCTTTGCTTAGCACCCAGCAATATAAGGTACGTATCAAGAGTATAGTGGAGCAATCCAGGGAAAGGAGTAGCGCCCTCCCCTATGCCTCGGTGTAGTAGCTATTGAAAAGGGAGCCTTCTGGTTGCCTTCCACTACGGTCGCCAACTTTACTATATATATATATTTACCCAACATATGCGTATGTGACACGAAGCCAATTTGAAACGGAGTTTCGTAGGTTTGAATTTAGAGCTTTTCTTCTCGATTGGTTACTATACCAAGGTTAAAAAAGCTCAGTCTGCCCTACTATTTACTCATAACTTTTGGGAGAATAGTTGGATTCATACTACTCCCATATTGCTTCGAGAGTACCTGGCTTTGACTGGGTTGCCTGGCATTCATACTAGGAGGAGTCTCAATGACAAGCATAGATTCATATTTAACTAGACCTTCAGGCTTAGTGAATATATAACCAGCAAGGTCACCTGGCATACGTGCCCGGAGACTTAGCAAAAGCTAGCATCATTCACATTGCTCCTACTGATTCTATGACCAGCATAATCCAACATAAACCTCTCCCCTAAAACCACACAATATAAAAAAACGTGTGTCAAATCCTGCCTGGTGTGAGGCACGGATAAATAAACATACCATTTCCAAAGATATTAGCGCTATGTGAAAGATAAGCAAACTCGTCCATGATTTGAACCCAGGTACTATTTACCAACCCCTCCGGCAGGATATGACACAAGGTCAATTTTTTTAAGCAGAGTTTAACAGGTTTGAATTCAGAGTTTTCCTTCTCCTAGACTAGTTGCCTCACCAAGGCTGAAGAACCTAGTCCGTCCTACTATTTACCCATAGCTGGAGGGAGAATAAGGGGGTTCATACTTTTCCCAAGGGTATTTGCCCGAAAGTGAACGTAATAGCGCGACTGGAGTACGAACTCGCGTACTACGATTCCGCAGTGCATCGCTTTAACCATTACACCACGAGGACACCCCTTTGAACCCAGGTCACCGTTTTCATTTCCTACGATGATAACCATTACTCCGTTAGCGCCTCTATAAATAATGCTTGCATGGATTCTTTCCTTATGTAGATTGTATTTAGCACTGGTAAATTAGTGTCATAACTAAGATACTGTTTTTTAGTCGGGGGGGTCTTACTTCTTACTGCAGTGGATACAGTTTGCATAATCTGTCCCCGTAGCCAACAGAGCGTGACATTATAAAAGGGGAGCCTGTGTCCTAAGGCGTATCGTCTCAAGAAACAAACTCAGCATTTCGAGTTCAAATCC
>OY757945.1:20130056-20182556 GCA_963585895.1 Sepioteuthis lessoniana | reverse complement strand
TCTACTCCAGTAACATGTTGATAACGTACCTGGTTGTAAGCATGTAGGTACATAGCAAAAAGTCATAAGTAAAAGCTTTATTCACTCTTTTCCGACATCAAGAAAAATATAAACGCCTTTATATCTCTTTAGTAAAAAATATATCTAATGCATTTTTGTTGTAAAAATCATCTTCTCAAGCATTTCTATAGTAAAAATCATTTCAAATGCATTCTTATAGTAAAAATCATTTTCCAATGCATTTTTATAGTAAAAATCATTTTCCAATGCATTTCTATGATAAAAATGCCTTTCTATTGTAGAAATTATTTTCCATGCATTCCAATTGTAAAGATCATTTCCAATGCATTTCTACAGTAAGAATCATTTTCCAACGCATTTTTATAGTAAAAATAATTTGCAATGCATTTCTGTTATGAAAATCGTTTTCCAATGCATTTCTACAGAAAAAATTATTTGCAATGCATTTCTTTAGTAAATTTTTTCTAATTCATTTCTATAGTAAAAATCCTTTTCCAACGCATTCCTATAGTAAAAATCATTTCCCAACGCATTCTTATAGGAAAAATCCTTTTCCAATGCATTCCTATAGTAAAAATCATTTTCCATTGCATTCCTATAGTAAAAATCATTTTCCAACGCATTTCTATAGTAAAAATCATTTCCAGTGCTTCTCTATAGTAAAGATCATTTCCAATGCTTTTCTGTAGTAAAAGTCATTTGCAATTCAATCATATCGTCAAACACTTTTTCATGCATTCCTGCAGTTAAAATGATTACAATAGTAAAACCTATCTTTAATTCATTTTGATAATTAAAATTTCCAATACATTCCTATAGCAATGTCATTTTCAAGGAATTTCTATTGTAAAATTCTTTGCAATTCATCTGTATCGTAAAATATCTTCCAATACATTCCTACTATAAAATTATTTACAATGCTTTTTATACAGTAAAATAATTAACAATCCATTCCAATATCAAATCCATTTTCAAAGTATTCACATTATAAAATGATTTACAGTGTATTTCTATCACCAAATAATTTTCAGTTCATTTCTATTATAGAATCACTTCCAATAAATTTCTATAATACAATCACTTCGAATGAATTTCTATAATAAATCAGTGCTGCTTTGATTGATATTTTCTACCATTTTTTTCCTTATGAATAAAAGAAAAAGCTTTTTCTTCTTTTAAACAGATGATATCAACATACGATTTCTTTTAATGTCAATACAAATATATAGACAGCAAGACAGAGAGATATGAACAGACTGATTGGTTGGTTGGTTTGGTTTCTTTGTTTAATGGCATATCAACCTTTGTAGGTTATTTAATGCCAAAGCCATTCTCGTAGAAGAACAGTAGTGGTTCTTTTTAACCCATAGTTGGGAGGATATCATATTTACCCAACCCCTCCGCTCAGGCAGGATATGACACAAGGTCAATTTTTTAAGCGGAGTTAAACAGGTTTGAATTCAGAGTATTCCTTCTCCTAGACTAGTTGCCTCACCAAGGCTGAAGAACCTAGTCTGCCCTACTATTTACCCATAGCTGGAGGGAGAATAATTGGATTCATACCTTTCCCAAGGGTATTAGTGCTATGTGAAATGCAATCAGTCCAGGATTTGAACTCGTGTCGCCGCGTCCAATTCCTGCGACGATAACCATTACACCACGGGCATAGTTGGGAGGATAAGGGGGTTAATACCTTTCCCAAGTGAAAGTGAACGTAACAGCGCAACTGGAGTTCGAACTCGCTTACTACGATTCCGCAGTCCATCGCTTTAACCACGAGGACACCTCCTGGTTGATTGGTTAACAGAAGCTTAATTGGAGTTCTTCCAAACAGCAGTCGTGTCGATACTGCTATATGGATGCACTACATGGACGTTAACTAAACGTATGGAGAAAAAGCTTGACGGCAACTTCACAAGAATGCTGCGAATAATATTGAACAAGTCCTGGAGGCAGCACCCCGCAAAGCAACAGCTGTACAGCCACTTACCACCCATCACGAAAACTATCCATACTAGACGAACCAGAGATGCAGGACACTGCTGGAGAAGTAGGGACGAGTTCATAAGTGATTTACTCCTGTGGACAACTTCACATGGCTGAGCAAAGGCAGGACGACCAGCTCGAACCTACACACAGCAGTTCTGTGCCGATACGGGATGTAACCCTGAAGACCTGCCGGAAGCAATGGACGATGGGGAGTGTGGCGTGAGAGGGTCAGGGATATCCGTGCCGATAGCGTGACATGATGATAATGATAAACTGGAGAAAGACTCTATGTATTAAATTCTCAGGGGCACTTCGTGTAGTGTAATGGTTAGCAAGCTTGACTAGCAAACCTGCAAGAGTGAGTTCGAGTCTCATTGGGCGCCTCATTCATTTGGCCTTGTGCCACATCTAAGCAAAACGCTTTGTAAATAAGGACTCTATTCAATTCTCAGCAAGAAAAAAATGCTGACCTATGCGAGAAAAAAACAAACCTTTTTTTATGCTTTTTAACTATAGTCATTTTTTTTTTTTTTTGATATGGGCATGCATTTTCTTTTGATTCTGAGATAAATCTATTGATTGAAAAATAGAGAGATACAAAAGGACAGTGGTTGACAGATAGGGGGGTATATTGATAGAGGCCTTATTGCTGAATAACAATTCAATGATTGATCTATGTAAGAAAAAAAAACAAAAAAAACTTTCTCTATTTTTTTAACAGTACTCATTTTTTAAATTTTCAGTTGAAGTGAACATAATTTTATTTTTTTTATTTAATTGCAAGACAACTATATCGATAGCTCAATAGAGATATATGAATGGACAGTGGTTGATAGATAAGGAAACAGATAGACAGAGACCGAATTGGAGAATTAGTGTAATAAGTGACTGATTGACTACTTGATTGATCTCCTGTGATGCGGCAATATTGTAAGGCGCCCAAGGTTAGCAAAGACAAAAACAAAAAACACGCTCACACATACAAAAAGAAAAAAAAATGAAAGCGCAGATATATTAAGTAGAGACTGACAACCGAAAGCTTCTGCATATTCAATAGGAAAGTAGTTGTTTGCAGATTTCTACGCTACAAGAGATGAAAAGGCTTTATTTATGATTTCACGTACGAGTCGGCCATGTTGAATCATTAGCTTCGGTTAGGTCTGTGGATGTATGTTGGTATTTGTTTTCTGATCACCCTTCAATTGATAATGTAGGATGTTTTGATTTGAGCTTACTTGTTTAATGTTTCATCAAATCAAAAAACTCCCTGCTTTGAATAAATAAATATGAAATTTGGTGGTCTGGAAAGTGTTTCGTTAAAAAGAATTCATGTCGAAAATATAATCGGGAAGAACATTAAATAGTACAAATCTATTTGAATGATTTTTTATATGAAAATGATTTTTACTATAAAAATGAATTGGAAATTATTTTTACCATAGAAATACATTGAAAATGATTTTTGCTATAGGAATGCAATGGAAAAGGATTTTTACTATAAGAATGCATTGGAAAATGATTTTACGATAGGAATGCATTGGACAATGATTTTTACTATAAGAATGCATTGGACAATGATTTTACTATAGGAATGCATTGGAAAATGATTTTTACTATAAGAATGCATTGGAAAAGGATTTTTACTATAAGAATGCATTGGAAAATGATTTTTACTATAAAAATACATTGGAAAATGATTTCTAATTAAGGCATGCATTGGAAAATGATTTTTACCATAAGAATACATTGGAAAATGATTTTTGCTATAAAAATACATTGGAAAATGATTTTTAATTAAAGAATGCATTGGAAAATGATTTTTGCTATAAATAAGATTGCATTGGAAAATGATTTTTACTATAAGAATGCATTGGAAAAGGATTTTTACTATAAGAATGCATTGGAAAAGGATTTTTACTATAAGAATGCATTGGAAAAGGATTTTTACTAGAGGAATTCATTAGAAAATGATTTTTACTATGAAAATACATTGGAAGAGGATTTTTACGATAGGAATACATAGGAAAATGATTTTTATTATTGGAATGTATTGGAAATGATTTTTACTAGAAAAATGTATTGGAAAATGATTTTACTATAGAAATCCATTGAAAATGACTTTTGCTATAAGAATGCATTGGAAAATGAATTTTACTAGAGAAATGTATTCGAAATGATTTTTACTATAAGAATGCATGGGAAAAGGATTTTTTCTGTAGAATGCATTAGAAAATTATTTTTACTATGGGAATACATTGGAAAATGATTTTACTATAAAATGCGTCGAAAATTATTTTTACTATAAAAATGCATTGGAAAATGATTTTTACTATAAGAATGCATTGGAAAATGATTTTTACTATACAAATGCATAAAGAAAATGATTTTTACTGTTAGAATACATTGGAAATCATTTTTACTATAAAAATGCATTGGAAAATGATTTTTACTATAGGAATCCATTTGAAATGATTTTTATTATAAAAATGTATTGGAAATGATTTTTACTATAAAAATGCACTGGAAAATGATTTTTCTCTAGGAGTGCACTGAAAATGATGTTTTCACTATAGGAATCCATTTAAAAACAATATTTATCTTGAGAATGTATTAGAAAAAAGATTTTTACAAGACGAAAATTATTGGAAAATGATTTTACCATAAAGATCTATCGCAAATTTTTTTTTTTTATTAGCATTCATTTGAAAAGCTTTTTTACATGTGCATTTACAGCCTGTATACATTATTGTTGCAAATTTGAGCTCACAACTAGAAAATTATTAGAAAAGATGCTATCCATTTAGTCTAGTGAGGAAGGAGCTTGAATAAGAACTGTGTTATGATAAATCAGACGTTTTGTTTTTGTTATACAGAGAAACATTTCATTCATTTATACTTTAACGTTTTGATTCATTTTTTCTTTGCCAATTTTAATCAGTTTAAACCTTTTAAATCTGCAATGATCCCAACTCCAAATAATGATACGATAAAACAAAAAAAAAAAATATTATCAGTTTAAAGTATATTAAAATATTGTTGTATAGCCAAGACCAACTATACAAACACATCTGCATGCAGAATCATAACTTGCCCAGTCGGCTGGGGCTGTAGAATACACTGACTGCACCTCTGCAGAGGGGTAAGACCCCCCCATAACGAGTGTCCTGGATATGACACTAAACAATCTGATGGTGAGGTTCCAGCAGTGCTGGAGCTTTGGGGAATGCGGAGTACCCCTTCATCGCCATCGCTCCCAGGTCCACTCTGGCCCGGATTAGTAGCATCTGATAGGGCCCTATCTATGGGTTAAATAGAACTAACAGCATACTTATGCTAAAATGAATTGTTTGAGTAAATCGAATAGCTTGAAATAGAAATGTTTTTGACAATTAAACCGTACTTACACTTAAACTGCGTGCTTATACTTAACGGAATTATTTCAAATAGAACTGTTTTTCGACATTAAAACTGTATTTACACTTTACTGAATTATTACATATAACTGCTTGAATAGTTTGAAATGGAAATGTTTTTGACAATTAAACTGTGTACTTATGCTAAACTTAACTGTTTTCAATAGAACAGATTATTTACATAAAAATGGATTTGGCGTTAAATAACCTACAAAGGTTGATATGCCATAAAACCAACAAACCAATCCAAACCAGAATCATAACGACGACATAAAACTAGAAAAATACACCTCTCACTTTATTTGAAAGGGTTCGAAAGGGTTACTCAAGGTTTTACTGTGAGAGGGAGTTGGAGACCGAACAGAACTGCAACATATTGACCCCCACTCTATTGGACATAACAGCGTTTCTTTCCCGTTCTCCTGGGCTGCTCAACCGGGGGCTTGGGAGCCCACTCTGCTGGGTGCTGGTTTTCTCCACCGCATCTTATCTCCAACTCATTGAACTTCCTGTGCACCGATTTATATAATAGTTCGACGCCCATTTTCTTCTTGTGGGCGTCACAAATCACACTCATTCAACCCGTCCACGGTCAAGGTTATATTCTGATATTCCTAGACTGGATGCACCTGTTATTTACACAGGTGCATTTTCTATTTTGACAGCTTGGCCAGGTCGGAGGTCAATATGTTACAATATTATATATTTTTTAATGATTCGAAAAAAGACCTAAGAAAAGCCACTATTTCAAAGAAGCAGATATTTACAAATATATTTAATGCATATACATAAATATATATATACTTCTTAACAAATATCTATGTGTTTGCGTTTGTATGTCAGTTTGAATATCTGTATGCAAGCATGTACCTGTGTGTGTGTGTGTGTGTGTGTGTGTGAATGTGTGTGTGTGTTAATTTTAAGTTAATTTCTAAATCTGCAATGATCCCAACTCAAAATAATAATATTAAAATACGATAAAAACAAAAAAATATCATCAGTTTAAAGTATATCAAAAAATTATATTTTTTTAATGATGAGAAAAAAGACCAAAGTTAATTTCAAATAGTTAGCCATTTTTGTGATGATGAAATTTTAAAAGAATATATTTGTATTATGATCATTTTGACTATCTCGCCATCCGTCTATCGGCCATCGCTTCCCCAACTCGCACCCTGAGTCCATAGAAAGTGGATGAATGTAAGTTGGTTTTTTTTTGTTTATCTAAATAGCCAATGTTAGTGTGTCCATCTGCAATAGTTCACAGAAAAAGGTCACTTTAAGTTTCTCCCTGCTTTGATTGTTTGTGAGATGAGAGGAAAGTGGCTTTACAACTGCTGTTTTGTGGGGTGCTGCTTTCAGGGTTTGTTCCTTACAGCGTACAACATCCTTGTGTAGTGCCCATCTACAGGGTGCGGAAGCTGGGTTTTTCTAAATTTTGATTTTTCTAGAATACGTGCGTGGTTGTTTTTATGTTAAAAATTGCACCAAAATTTATCTGTTTTATCTTGAACCTTCTTTGACGAGAAATTTGCATCATTTCCGATGTTTTTTTTTTTAATATCCATTCCCGCTACCAAAATAATGATCACAAGTAACTACTTCAAGTCAGGAACAATGTAGTATCATTTACGCACAAAAAATAATAATTCCTAACCCTTGAGATTTGTTTCATCAAACTATAAAAATCACTTGTTCTAATCGAAAAGAGGCTTCGGTGTGGTTCGACTCCATATGATTTAATAAAGAATTTATTGATAGCAAGAATAATTTCATTTCGAGAAGAGCTTTGGAGATTTTGCAGGTTTGTGACTCTCGTCATTTCTCGTAACCGTCGAGATTTGTTTCATCGAACTATAAAAATCGCTTGTTCTAATCGAAAAGAGGCTTCATAGTGGTTCAATTCTATATGATTTAATAAAGAATTTATTGATAGTAAGAATATTTCCATTTCGAGAAGAGCTTTGGAGATTCGTGACTCTCGTCATTTCTCGTAACCCTCGAGATTTGTTTCGTTAGTCTATAGAAAACTTCAGCTCTTATCAAAACGAGCTTTCGCTATGGCTTGAATGTACAAATACTGTATATATGGATATTTACCCAACCCCTCCGCTCGGACAGGATATGACACAAGGTCAATTTTTAAGCGGAGTTTAACAGGTTTGAATTCAGAGTTTTCCTTCTCCTAGACTAGTTGCCTCACCAAGGCTGAAGAACCTAGTTCTGCCCTACTATTTACCCATAGCTGGAGGGAGAATAATTGGATTCATACCTTCCCCAAGGGTATTAGTGCTGTGTGATATGCAATCAGTCTCGTCCAGGATTTGAACTCGTGTCACCGTGTCCATTTCCTACGACGATAACCATTACACCACGGGCGCCTCCAAATACTGTATATATGTAGTGATTCGATGTCTCGCTTAAGGTGTCCTCTAAGCTAGTAAGTTTGCAATAATCAAATAAGACCAAGATCTAAAATATAACAGTGGAGGGGTGTTCCAGTGGGGGTGTTCCAGTGGATAAATTTTTGGCAATGACACGGGAGTTAAAAACTCATCCACATGAATACTACTTTGCACCTAAAGACAGAGACTGTGACGGAGTCAGAGGGGTGCGGTTTTCTTTTCTTTCTTTTTCTTTTTTTTTTTTTTTGTTGTTGTAGTTATTGACTTCTATTAAAGAAAGACGTGGCTCTGGTAATGCATTATTCATTGAAACAGGTTTAATGGGAGTCGGCTCAAAGCACGATGCAATAAGAGAAATCGGCTTATTGGTCAATCTTAATAATGGGTAGAAGAAGAGACAGGAAGCAGAAAGGTGGCTGAGTCAGGTAAAAATGAAAGAAAGAAAAATAAAGCAATGAAAAAAGAAAAATTGAGAAGAAGCGTCACATCAGAAAAAGTATTTCTTATTTCGTTCAATGTCGTAGGACAAGAAGAACAGGATGTTTAATTAATTTTATATTAACTTCCGGGTATATGACGTCATTGCACCATTATTTAAGGTCATAAAAATGAAGAGAAATGAAAAGAAACGTCATGCACATCCCCAGCAACGGGACTATACAGGCGAATCCATTCTTAGCAACACGCCTAACTCAAACTATTCCATTCATTATTTGCAGTAATATTCACCATTTGTTTTCTTAATAATAATAATAATAATAATAATAATGGACTGGAGGACTTGGAAGTTGGCAGATGAGTGGAGACCATCCAAACGAAAGCCTTATTGAGAACGGCCAGAATACTGAGAAGAGTCTTGGAGACTTGAGGAGACTCAAGTCACTCAAACTCCAGCAGAAGACTATCAGCGTTAACTGATTTGAAAAAAAAAACTATAATAATAATAAGGGACTGGAGGACTTGGAAGTTGGCGGACGAGAGGAGACCATCCAAACGAAAGCATTATTGAGAACGGCCAGAATACTGGGAAGAATCTTGGAGACTTGAGGAGACTTGCCGTCACTCAAACTCCAATGAAAAACCATCAGCTAATGCCGGTGTGAAAAACTCTAAAAGAGTAAATAATAATAATAATAATGATAATAATAAAAAAACAATCCATACTGGACTATAATCCTCACTAGTCTGGCGTATATGAGATGTGTTAAAAAAGTATCAAGACTGAAGCTGTATTTACTATGACAGAAATGAACAATAAATAAAACGTTGATTTTCTTCAAAATACGAGCTGTGTTGAAAAAGTATCGAGACTGAAGCTGCATTTCCCAAGACAGAAATGAACAATGAATGAAACGTTGATTTTCTTCAAAATACGAGCTGTGTTGAAAAAGTATCGAGACTGAAGCTGTATTTACCTCTCCGGGCAAGAGTGGACCAGGGAGTGGTGGCAAGTGAAGGAGTGTTCCGCATTCCGCAGAAGCCTCACCAGCAGATTATGTAGTGTCATATCTAGGACTCTCGTTGGAGAAGTCTTAGCCCTCTGCAGAGATGCGGTAGATATATTCTATAGCCCCACCACCAGCCGACTGGGCCATACATAACCTGGAACTGGTAGCAAGAGACACTGGCGTCTATATGAACTTAGATGAAATAGAGTTCATATGTTTTAAACAAGATGGCGTCATCTCCACATTAAATGACAAAATTTTAGAATTAGTCGACCATACCTTTGTAATAATATCTCATCTACGGAAAATAATGTAAACTTGTGCATCGGAAAGCTATGTACTGCTATCAACAGGTTATCGAAATCTAATCTCTCTGATTAAATAAAGCTATAATTCTTCTAAAATGTAGTCGAGTCAGTACTACTGTATGGTTGCACCACTTTGACTTTAACGAGACACTGGGAGAAAAAGCTAGATGGGAATTACACAATCATACTGCTTGCTTGTTTTGAACGAATCGTTGAAGTAGCGCCCCACAAAACAACAGCTATAAGGCCACTTGCCTCCCATCACACAAACCATCCAAGTGAGACTAGACATTCAAGGCCAGCAGGGTGAAACTCATTAGCGTCGTTATCCAGAATACTTCCACACATGGACACACTAATGTTGGCCGGCCTGAAAATAGTTACGTTCATTTGCTTTCTGTGAACACTTAATGCCGTGTATGTAGAAGAATTAGGATGTTAATTAATCATATTGATTATTTCATTTGGTGATTAATTTTATTAATTATTCTATTATTTAATTTGGAGAGGTTGTCGACTGGTTAGGGATCTTTTAGTGTAAGTAGATCGAGTCATATCAAAGACTCAAAAAATGGTACTTGATGCTGCCCTGCTTAATAGCATTACAAGGGACGGATCAAGGGTAAAGTGGGACAATCCAGGGATTGGAGTAGCGCCTTCCCCTACGCTTCAGTGTAGTAGCTACTGAAAAGGGAGCCTTCGGGTCACCTTCGACTAAGGTTGCCAACATTAGTTATGTCTCTGCAGAAATAAATCCGATTACATATCCTCATTGATCTATTGGATGGTGCGTTTGTCAATGGCCCGGAAGACCGAGGTTCAATCCCAGGTCGAGTGATATCAAAGACACAAAAAATGGTATTGGATGCCATCTTGCTTAACACTCAGCATTGCAAGGTACGGATCAAGGGTAAAGCGTGGCTATCCAGGGACTGGAGTAGCGCTCTCCCCTACACCTTGGTGTAGTAGCTATTGAAAAGGGAGCCTTCGGGTCACCCTCGACTAAGGTCGCCAACTTTACTTTTACTAATAATAGAAGTCGACGTATGCACAGTGGTACGCGTGCGCGAAAGGATACGACAATCACCCACTTGTCATGATAAGGTTTCGGGACAGGAAGCGACAACTGAACAAAGTTGAAGCCATGTTGCGTGATAAGTTTGATTGAAATTAAATAAATCCAGTGATGCAAAGATTCAGTGAGACGATGTCACACCAAGGACTTTTGAAATAATTTTGGGAGATATAAAAAAAAAAAAAAAGAGAACTCGAAATTAAGTCAGTTGAGTAGAGATGCACGGTGCAGTTGATTTGATTTTGTTTAATTTCTTTGTTTAATGACATATCAACCTTTTTTTAGGTTATTTAATGCCAAAGCCATTCTCCTAGAAGAACAGAACTTTTTAACCCATAGCTAGGAGGATAAGGGACTTCATACCTTTCCCAAGAGTATTTGACCGAAAGTGAACGTAATAGCGCGACTGGAGTATGAACTCGCGTACTACGATTCCGCAGTCCATCGCTTTAACCATTACACCACGCCGGGCAAGAGTGGACCTGGGAGCAATGGCAATGACGAGTTGCTCTGTATTCCCCAAAGCCCCAGCATTACTGGAACCTCACCATCAGATTGTTTAGTGTCATAATCAGGACACCCATTGGGAGGGGGTCTTACCACTCTGTAGAGGTACAGTCAGTGTATTCTACAGCCCCAGCCGACTGAGCAACTGCCAAAAAGGAACGCTGATAAGAATCGATGGCGATAGAGAGAGAGAGAGAAGAGAGGAGAGGGAGTTCGTTCTATCAGAAGGGTTTGGTGATTGTCGTAATTTACGAAGCTCTTTGCTTTGATGTGACACAAGGCCGAATGAAAGGGGCACCCAATGACACTTAAACTCACTCGAGAAAGTTTACTAGTCTAGTTTGCTAACCATTACACCACCAGAGGTGCCCTATACCTCCAGAGGTGCCCTGGGTGTAGGAAGAATAAGTAAGTAAAGTTGGCGACCATAATCGAGGGTGACTCAAAGGCTCCATTTTCGATAGCTACTACACCAAGTTGTAGGGGAGGGCGCTACTCCTTTCCCTGGATTGTTCCACTTTACTCTTGATCCGTACCTTATAATGCTGACTGTTAAGCAATGAGGCATCAAGTACCATTTTTAGAGTCTTTGGTACGACTCGACCTGGGATTGAACCCAGGTCTCCTGGGCCATTAGCGAACACTCTAACCATTATGCCAAGAATACTATTTGCATAAATTAGTTGCCCCACACTTATACTGTACAAAAGTTAGTTTGTTTTGCTTAATAAACTGGAGCATATATAAATCTTCCCGGGACGGCAAATAAGTTAAAGAAGGAAGATATTGTTATTAGTCGTGAAACATGTTATTTAAAACGAACAACTCATATTGCAACCCAATGTGGAGTGTTTTTAAAATCTATGAGATTAAAGCAATCTTGAAAGTCTTACGGGGAATGTGATTTCGAGGTGAAGAAACGTATACCATACTTTGATCTCATTTTCATTTTTTTTTTGCTCCTATTCTGGTAATCTCCTGCCAAAGAGAGAGAGAGAGAGAGAGAGAGAGAGAGAGACAGAGAGAGAGACGGAGAACGAGAGAGAGAGAGAGAGAGAGAGAGAGAGAACTTATGATCAATGATAAAAATGAAATTATTTCCAGCAGTTGTTAAATATAAGATAGGAAGTAAAAAAAAAAGTGATCCAAATATTTTTGCTTTGTTGAACTGTTTTTGGATGCCCTGCAGAGGGGTAAGACTCCTTCAACGAGTGTCCTGGATGGCCCAGTTAGCTGGGGTTGTAGAATGCACTGACTTCATCTCTGCAGAGGGGTAAGACTCCTTCAACGAGTGTCCAGGATGGCCCAGTTAGCTGGGGCTGTAGAATACACCGACTTCATCTCTGTAGAGGGGTAAGACTCCTTCAACACCTTTCCTGTATGACCTAGTTGGCTGGGGCTGTAGAATACACCGACTTCATCTCTACAGAGGGGTAAGACTCCTTCAACGTGTCCTGGATGTAGGCCATCCAGGACACTCGTCCTGGATGGCCCACGTCCTTCAACTAGTGTCCTGGATGGCTTAGTTGGCTGGGTCTGTAGAATACACCGACTTCATCACTCCAGAGGGGTAGGACTCTTACAATGAGTGTCCTAGATGGCCCAGTTGACTGGGGCTGGAGATACACCGACTGCGAGTGTGTTGCAAATGACTTTAAACAATCTGATGGTGAGGTTTCAGAAATGCTTGAGCTTTAGGGAATGCAGTGTACCCTTTTATTACCATTGCTCCCAGGTCCACTCTGACCTGGAGTGGTAGCACTTGATCCTATTTACCAACTCCTCCGCTCGAGCAGGATACGACACAAGGTCAAATTTTTTAAACGGTGTTTAACAGGTTTGAATTCAAAGTTTTCTTTCTCCTAGACTAGTTGCCTTACCAAGGCTGAAGAACCCAGTCTATCCTACTATTTACCCATAGCTGGAGGGAGAATTAGTGCTATGTGAAATGCAATCAGCCTCGAAAGTAGTAGCACTTGATAGGGTCCTAACAATGGGTAAAATAAAAATAAACTGAGTACTTATGCAAAACTGAATTGCTTGAAATAGAACTGTTTCTACATTTAAACTACGTACTTATGGTAAACTGAATTTGTGTAAATAGAACAGTTTTTTGACATTGAGACTGTACTTATGCTAAGCTGGATTGTTTGAAATAGAACTGTTTGACCAAACTAAATAGCTTGAAATAGAAATATGTTTAACAATTAAACTGTGTAATTTATGCTAAACTGAATTGTTCTGAATAGAAGTGTTTATTTGGTATTAAAAAATCTACAAAGGTTGATATGCCATAAAACTCAAAAAATCAAACAAACAAGAAGACGATGAGATTGAAGAAAAAATGAAGAAAAAAAAAGCAAAAGTTTAGAAAGAAATAATTTTAAAAAATAGAAAGAAAGGAAAAAGAGAAAAGAGAAAGGAGAAGGAAAAAGAGAAAAGAGAAAGAGAAGGGAAAAGATGAAGAAGAGTGAACAAAGAAACATGATAAAGAAAGGGAAAGAAGAAGATAGTAGGAAAGAAAAGTATTTTGAGAAGAAGAAAAAGGCGAGATGAGAAAAGAGGGAGAAAGATGATGAGGAAAGGAATAAGAGAAAGAAGGAAGATATAAAAGAAAAAAGAGAAAATGAGACTGATGGAGGGAAGAAGATAGAGAAGGCGAAAAGAGAAAGGAAAGAATAAAAAAAAAGAAAGAAGAAATGAGAGATGTATTAAGGGAAAAAGAAATAGGAGAAAGAGAAAGAGGGAGAGGAAGAGAGAGAGATAGAGAGTGAGAGAAAAGGAAAATGGGAAAGAGGGCAGTGGAGTGAAAAAGAGAGAAAGACAGAGGAGACAAAGGAGTTACAAGAAAGAAAGAAAGAAAGAAAGAAAGAAATAGAAAAAGAAAGATAAAGAAAGAATTTTCCATTCTGGCTTCCGGCTAAATGACTCTTTCAAGAGATAGAGAGGCGGGGGGAAATGGAAAAGAGGGCAGTGGAGTGAAAAAGAGAGAAAGACAGGGGAGATAAAAGAGTGACAAGAAAGAAAGAAAGAAAGAAAGAAAGAAAGAAAGAAAGAAAGAGAGAAGGAAGGAAAAGAGAAAGAGAAAGAAAATTTTTTTCATTTTGACTTCCGGCTAAATGACCATCAGATAAGAGAGAGAGAGAGAGAGAGAGAGAAATATCCTATTTGGAAAAAAAAAAGAGAAGAGATAGATACAGTAAAACGAAACGAGCGGATTATTCTTGCCTTTGAAAAAGAAAGAGAATAAAATAATAAAGAGAGAGAGAGAGAGAGAGAGAGAGAGAGAGAGAGAAATATCCTATTTGGAAAAAAAAAAGAGAAGAGATAGATACAGTAAAACGAAACGAGCGGATCATTCTTGCCTTCGAAAAAGAAAGAGAATAAAATAATAAAGAGAGAGAGAGAGAGAGAGAGAGAGAGAGAGAGAGAGAGAGAGAGAGAGAGAAATATCCTATTTGGAAAAAAAAAAGAGAAGAGATAGATACAGTAAAACGAAACGAGCGGATCATTCTTGCCTTCGAAAAAGAAAGAGAATAAAATAATAAAGAGAGATGGGGACATCCCACCAAATAGTCGAATTACACTCCTTCATGTATATCAGTCTGATTGAAACAAAAGGTTTTGGCAATTAAAGGAATTTTCGAGAGACATGTAGAAACTGGTCAAGCAGAAAGTAGTTCTTCGTTTTTGTTCAATAAAAGAGAATCGTGATTTCCTTCCAGCAGTTCAAAGTAAATTGAACAATAGACAGGTTTTTGGAGATTTCACATGGTCTAAAGAGAATGTAGAGTGACAAAAACAGAAACGTTGAAAATATCCACAAAAAAAGGCATACAACACACACACACACACACACACACACACACACACACACACACACACACATTAAAGACGAACTGATAAGTGACGTTCTCCTCAGGAGCCCTTCACGTAGACGTGCTAGTGTAGACCGACCAACAATAACTAACAAACAACATCTCTGTGCAGATACAGAATGCTGTCTGGAGAACCTGCCGCGAGCGATTGATAATAGCGACGGATGGAGGGAGAGAGAGAGAGAGAGAGAGAATGAGTGAAAGAGAGAGAGAGAGTCAGGGAAATCCGTACTTGCAGCGTGACATGATAATGATGATATGAGGAGGATCTTTCAATATATACGAGGAATTTTTTCAGAACTAACATACAACATCTCTGTGCAGATACAGAATGCTGTCTGGAAAACCTGCCGAGAGCGATGGACAATAGAGACGGATGGAGAGAGAGAGACAGAGACAGAGACAGACAGAGAGACAGAGAGAGTCAGGGAAATCTGTGCTGGCTGCGTTACATGATAATTAGGATACAAGGATCTTTCAATATATAAGGGGAAAATTTTTTTTTTAAAGTAATTTTTTTTTTCAAAATTCTTTTCCATAGAAATAAACTCGGCATTGTTTCGAATTGGTTTAAAACAAGGATTATCTTTATCTCGCTGAAATATTTGTTTTGAGACTATTCAAAATGGCTGCAAATCCAACACAGTCCATCAAATTTTTAGTGGTTGACAAGTGCAAATTCAGTGAAATTTTTAAAAGAAAGTGCGATGTCTACGGAGAAGCACGTTTTAATAAAAAAAATAATCTTTACAATGAGGTTAAACATGAATTTGCTATGACAATTCCGAGTCGAAAAGACAGTCGGTTGGGTCTTATGGCATATCAACCTTTGTAGGTTATTTAACGCCGAATCCATTTTTATGCAAATAGTCAGTTCTATTTCAAAGAATTCAGTTTAACATGAGTACACAGTTTAATTGTCAAAAACATTTCTATTTCAAGCTATTCTGTTTATACAAACAGTTCTAATTCAGCCTAATATAAGTATAGATTTTATTTACACAGTTAAATGTCAAAATAGTTCTATATTAAACAATTTAATTTAGTATAAGTTGAGTTTCAATGTCAAAAACAGTTCAATTTCAAAAATCAATTTAGCACAAGCACGTAGTTTAAATGTAAATACAGTTTAATTGTCAAAAACATTTCTATTCAAAGCTATTCAATTTAGTCAAACAGTTCTAATTCAAACTATCCTGTTTAGCATACGTATGCAGTTAGTTCTATTTAACTCATTGATAAGACCCTATCAGGTGCTACTAATCCGGGCCAGAGTGGACCTGGGAGCAATGGCAATGAAGGGGTGCTACGCATTCCCCAAAGCTCTAGCATTAATGGAACCTCACCATCAGACTGTTTAGTGTCATACCAGGACACTCGTTTGGAGAGGGGATCTTACCCCTCTGCAGAGAAGCAGTCGGTGTATTCTACAGCCCAAGCTGACTGGGCAACGAAAAGACAGACAATGGATTGGAGACACACTGACTCTCCGGTAAAGAAAACGTTCCGGGCGCAGTGGTCTGTAAAGAAGGTGATGCTGACTGTCTTCTGGGACATAAAAGTGATCCTCTGTTTATTTCCTCGAAGAAGCTGCAACTACAAACAGCTTCCGACTTCTTAAGTTAATAGTTAAGTAGGTCGGCCGTAGCGGAAGGGTGACCCGAAAGTGGTTAGTGTTCATCAATGATCCGGGAGATCGTGTTCAATCACAGGTTTGGGTAATCCGAGAAAATAAAAAAAAAATGGTACTTGATGCCTCCTTGCTTTGCACCCTACATTAGAAGGTATAGATCAAGGGTAAATCTGAGGAAAAGGAGTGGCGCCCTCCTCTACACCTCAGTGTCGTAGCTATTGAAAAGGGAGTCTTTGGCAATATTTCACCGTATTTGTCGAATGACCATCTGATATATACATATATATATATATATATATATGGGTGTGTGTGTGTGTGTGTGTGTGTATTTTGGCAGCATTTCTTCATTATTACAAATTTCGTTGAACATGATAGACATTTTTGTCTACATATTTTCTTGTTGATCCTTTCATATTGCCGTATTGATTTTATAATATTCGGCGGGAACTAGTTGATGTATTTTCCATAATTGTTTATTTCCCAAGTATTTTCTGTCCGACTTTGGGTCATCATCAGGGGAGGATCTATTACAAAAGTGATGTAACTTTTGTAAGTACATTACTACTTTGTCAGAAGAAGAGCGTCTGTGCCGTTGCAGTGTGTAGCGTTTACTTTTAAAATTGTTTCTATAAATAGTGTCGGTAGCTAAAGACATTTAAGTACATTAGCACTGGTTTGAAAATTAATTCTGTTAAGTGTGGGTTGCATGTTCCTCATATGTCGTGCTTCGAGAATCTGTAGTTTTTGTTTGTTATTTTGATGTTCAAATAGTGTTGCGTTTTCGGTGAGAATTTTCTGTAATTCTGTTATTGGGCATGAATGTTTTTTTAGATGCTGTGCTATGGAACTTGCATCAGAAAGGTGCATTGTAAGTCTCCTCGATAGGGTAGTTAAGGTTAAACCAACAGAAAGTACTTGGGAAATAAACAATTATGGAAGATACATCAACCAATGCCCGCCGAATATTATAAAATCAATACGGCAATATGAAAGGATCAACAAGAAAATATGTAGACAGAAAAAAATGTCTATTATGTTCAACGAAATTTGAACATTCGTTAAAATAGAGTAGACGCAAAGGCAACTGGTGACGGTTAGTTTCTTATCTCAGCGATATCTCTTTTGACATGAGTGAAAGAGTGATCTTGTTGATAAGGACATTCTGGGAAGGTTGGTCTAGATTATACAACAGGGTTAGGCACATTTCTGATTTTCATCAAAATTTCTCAACTCAGAGCATCAAGAAGCAAAAAGGTCCGCGGGGTTTAGAGTGTATTCGCTACAGAGAGGTAAGACCCCTAAAAAAGAGATGTCCTGGGTATGACACTAACCCGCATCTGGTGGCGGGGATCCAGGAGTGTGTGGTACCACTTCATTATATTACTCCCAGGTCCACTTTGATCCGGAGTGATAGTAGTTGTTAGGGTCTTATCTACAGGTCAAATAAATCTGAATATTATTAGTATTACATGGGAATACTTGAAACCATATAAGTAAATTTGGCGACCGTAGTCGAGGGCGACTAGAAGGTTCCCTTTGCAATAGTTGCTACACCGAGGTGTAAGGGAGAGCCTCACTCCTTTCCCTGGATTGCTCCACTTTACTCTTGATCCATTCCTTATAGAGTGCTAAGAAATCTATATAAGTAAAAGTAAGTTCGCGACCGTGGTCGAGGGCGACCCGAAGGCTCCACTTTACCCTTAATCTGTTCCTTATAATGCTTAGTGTCAAGCAAGGAGGTATCAAGAACCACTTTTTGAGTCTTTGGTATGACTCGACCTGAGATTGAACCCCAGTCTCCTAGGCCATTGGCGAACACTCTACCACTAAGCCAATGGGCTGATTAAAACCATTTAACGGTTAGCAAACAAATGTTTATTATCAAATAGGAATAGTTATTTGAATCAATATAGGCTTGATTGTTTGTTTGGTTGGTTGGTTTGTTGGTTAGTTTGTTGGTTGGGTTTTATGGCATACCCATATTTACCCAACCCCTTCGCTCGGGCAGGATATGACACAAGGCCAATTTTTAAGCGGAGTTTAACAGGTGTGAATTCAGAGTTTTCCTTCTCCTAGACTAGTTACCTAACCAAGGCTGAAGAACCCAGTCTGCCCTACTATGTACCCATAGCTGGAGGGAGAATAATTGGATTCATACCTTTCCCAAGGGTATTAGTGCATTGTAAAATGCAATCAGTCTCATCCAGGATTTGAACTCGTGTCGCCGTGCCCATTTCCTACAACGATAACGACTACACCACGGGCATACCAACCATCCTGTACATATATATATGATTTGTAAACATTTAGTTGATAACATTATTAAACGAGTCTGAACTCTTTTGTGTACTCAGTTAAACATTTTTCAAGTCACAATTTAACATCAGTGATTTGTTTGCACACAGTTTGTTCTATTTGACCCATAGATAGGACCCTATCAGGTGCTACCACTCCGGGCCTGAGTGGACCTGGGAGCAAAAGCAATGAAAGAGTATTCCACATTTCCCAAATGTCCAAAGCTGAAGCCTCGCCATTAGATTGTTTAATGTCATGTACTGGTCACACATTACGGGTGCGGTCTTACCCCTCTACAGAGATGCAATCGTTGTATTTAACAGCCTTGACCGATTGATCTTTCCATGTAAGTGTATAAAATATTGCTTTCAGATAGAAATATCTGATTTTATAATTGTGTTCAAACAAATAATCGTGAACGTAAAAACGTGTAATTTAAAAAAAAAGATATAATGGATCGTTAAAAAAATATAAACTTAGCCAAGTGGGTAGACTGTTCGCCAATGGTCCGGGAGACCTGGGTTCAATCCCAAGTTGCGTCATACCAAAGACTTTAAAAATGGTACTTGATACTTCCTTGCTTAACACTCAGCAATATAAGGTACGTATCAAGGGTAAAGTGGAGCAATAGTGGAGTAGCACCCTCCCTTACACAGTGGTGTAGTAGCGCCCTCCCTTACATATCGGTGTAGTAGCTATTGAAAAGGGAACCTTCTGGTCGTTCTCGACTACGGTCGCCAACAACAACTTACTCCCACTGTTGTATATTGACCTTCGACCCGGTCAAACATGGCATTCCAAAGTGATGCACCGGAAGGAAGTGACAGATTCCAATGGCAGTTATGGGAAGAAATCGCGTAGGCGGGCTTGGCTGACAATATGGGACAAGGTAGAATCCCATGGTACAGTCCTAAATACTACCCCTCAAAAAAAAAAAAAACTCACCGGAAGAGAGTGACCTGTGAACTGCATGACAGTTATTTCCGCTTGGTGACGATCAAACATGCCATTCCAAAGATTGAGTGGGCGATGGAACTATTATATAACTCGGTGAAGACAGGAAGTCAGTTAGTTTGGAGACCAGTTGGTGAGAATATGCTGGAATGAGAACATGTCCCAAAGAGGCTGGGCCCCCAGGCCCCCGGTTGAGCAGCCCAGGAGACGAGAACGACACAAGGCGATGTCCGGAGGGGCTGGGGAGGTCAGTCTCCAACTCCCTCTCACACACAACCCTTTCAAATAAAGTGAGTGGTATATTTTTCTAAGAACTGTGTCGCTCGTCTTTATTGTGTCGTCGTTATCATTCTACATGCACATGTAGATGTATATATATTATGTGTTTGTATAGTTAAACATGGTCATGGTTATTGTTAGACTATACAACACCACCCCAAGAAAATAACGGGTGAAATTAAATTTCTCAACAGACCATAGAACCATGAAAAACCAACGCAAACATAAAAATTACCCCCACAAAATAGGCAAGATCATATTCCTATACAAACAATAGAAGCAACAATCTTAAAAAGATATTCGTCCCCCTTCCTAAATACTACCCCTAAAAAAAAAACTCAATGTGATCTCATATTCTTCTGAGCTTTGATATGGCACAAGGCGATATCGGGGCGGGGGTCCTCGTGGTGTTAATGGTTAAAGCAATGGACTGCGGAATCGTAGTAAGCGAGTTCGAACTCCAGTCGCACTATTACGTTCACTTTCTGACAAATACCCTTGGGAAAGGTATGAAACCCCTTATCCTCCCAGCTATGGGTTAAATAGTACCACCACTGTTCTTCTTGGAGAATGGCTTTGGCATTAAATGACCAATAAAGGTTGATATGCCATTAAACAAAGAAACCAAACCAAACCAAACAAGGCGATCTAAAAGGGACACTCACTCTTGAAGTTTTACAGGAACTTGTTTGCTAACCATTAAACCACCCGAAGTGCCCTCTCTGAGTAGAAGTCATGTTCCTGTATAGATCCAAAAACAATACAAACGACAAACATCAAGAGAAATTTAGCCCCCGTAAATCCCCCCTCCAAAAAAAAAACAAAAACAAACAAACAAAAAACAGATGAAATACTCCTGTAAAGATCTGAGAACAATCTAAATCAAACATTTTAAAATATTCACTTATCTTGACCATAAATAGTAACCCCGCCCAAGCAAAAAAAATTAAATCATTTTCCTGTGCAAACTTAAGAATGGTGACGATTGGAATAAAGACTGACGAACTCCAATCGTTCTGTTATGCTGATTTTCTGAGTAATATTCTCGGGAAAGGCATGAAACCCCCGATCCTTCCAATTATAGGTTAAATAATATAACTGCTGCCTTTCTGAAAGAGTAGCTTTGGCATAAAATAAGCCATCAAAACGTTGAAACCAAACCAAACCCTGGAACAATGAAAACTACAAACACGAAAAAACAACTCACCCCCTATAAATACAAACCCCCATACATAAAAAAAAACAATCAGGTGAAATCATATTCCTGTATAGAATCAAGGACGATACAAACCACAAACATGAAAAAAAAAATCACCCCCTTCCAAACCAGCCACGAAAAATTTAATCGACATCAAAGATAGTAACTAAATCAACATTGGCTGTTAATATTTATAAGGAAAGGAAAACAGAAATAATCCCATGGAATACAAATTGATTATCTCATCCCATTAATAGTCACTTATCGGACAACGGCAACAAATGAACGTGCTCGATGCTATCAGGGGGTTATTGAGTACTCAAGGGTGATTAGGTACATCAATCGTGACTGATGATTATGCCACACTGCACCCACTGAACTTGAGGATCTGAAAAGTATGTTAGGCAAAAGACACGGCGAATGGGTAGGTGAGACTTGGTGGCGGGTGTTTGAGACTTAGTGGCGGGTGTTTGAGACTTAGTAGCGGGTGGGTTAGACATGGTGGCGGGAGGGTGAGGCCGAACGGAACACAAGAGAAAGAACTAAGTTCTTTCGACCAAATATACGGATACGTGGCTTAAATGCTAAACTTAATGACCTGGAAAATTAATCTACCCTGGGTGGTTTAAAATCCCAGTAGTCATATGATTGATATGTGCGTCTAACGAAAAGTTGAACTTTTTAAAAATAAATCTATTGTTCTTTAAAATGATCCTGTTTACTTGATTTGTTGGTTTTAAAGTATGCTAACCTGATCGTTTTTTTTGTGTAATGGCATACCAGCCTTCGTGGGTTATTTTATACCAGTGTCATACTTGCAGATAAACAGTAAATGTACTATTTAACTCATATAAAGGGGCCTATACCTTTTCAAATTGTATTATCATGAACGGAACGTAGTAACGCAGCTGGAGTTCGAACTCACTAACCACGTTGCGGCAGTCCAATACGTTAGCCATTACACCACGGGGTCTCTTCAAATATTGGTTTAGTTTGACTTCTTTATTAAATGGCATATCAACCTTCGTGCGTCATTTGGTTCGGTGTGGTTTTATGGCATATCAACCATTATAGGTTATTTAATGCCAAATCCTCTTTATACATATATATTGAATATATATGATTTGGTTTGGTTGGGTTTTATGGAATATCAACCATTGTAGGCTATTTAATGCCAAATCCTCTTTATACATATATATTGAATATATATGATTTGGTTGGGTTGGGTTTTATGGCATATCAACCACTGGAGGTTATTTAATGCCAAATCCTCTTTTTACATATACATTAAACATATATGATTTGGTTTGGTTGGCTTTTATGATATATCAACCATTGTCGGTTATTTCGTGCCAAATCCATTTTTCTTCATAAGCAGTTCCATTTCAAACAATTCAGTTTAGAATAAGTACATAGATTAAATGTTAAAAACAATTCTATTTCAAGCAATTCAGTTTAGCATAAGTACATAGTTTAAATCTATTTGACCCATAGGTAGGACCCTATCAGAAGCTATCAATCCGGGCCAGAATGGACCTGGGAACGATGGCATAGAAAGGGTACTCCGCATTTCCCAATGCTCCAGCATTACTGGAGCCTCACCATCAAATTGTTTAGTGTCATGTAGGAGATACTCGTTGGGAAGGCAGTCTTACCCTTCAACGGAGATGCAGTCGGTGTGTTCTGCAGCCCCAGCAAACTGAGCCACGTGAGTTATTTAATGTTAAAGCCATCCTTGTAAAAAAACATAGCGGTACTATTTAACCCATACCAGTTGGGAGATGTACACACTTTTTTGTGCTTCTTATTGTTAAGACCAGAATGCAGAGAGAAAGAATTTCAACTTTGCTGTGTGTGTTTTAATGCTACTTGAATCATGTCATCCAGTGGCGATTAGAAATACTATTTTGAAAAAACAGTGATGTAATGATTACATGGTCAAATGTAAAGGTTTGACATTTTTTTAGCCTTTTCATGCTTTGAATTTAAGAGAGAGAGGGGGGCGGGGTTCTTTGTTAATAGCATATCAACCTTCATGGGTTATTTAATGCCAAAGCTATCCTTGTGGAAAACCATTACTGGTACTATTTAACCTTCTTGCCCAGTGAGCTGGGTGTGTAAAATACACCAACTGCATCTCAGCAGAGGAACAAGATTCCCCCAACGAGTGTACTGTGGCCCAATCAGATGGGGCTGTAGAATACACCAACTGCACCTCTGTAGATTGGGGTAAGACTCCACCAACGAGTGTCCTGGATATGCCACTAAATAATCTGACGGTGAGGTTCCAGTAATGTTGGAGTTTTGGGAAATGCGGAGTACCCTTTCTATGCCATCGCTCCCAGGTCCATTCTGACCTGAAGTGGTAGCACCAGATAGGGTCCGATTTATGGATCAAACAGAACTAAACTGTATACTTATGCTAAACTGGATTGCCTAAAATAGAACTGTTTTGACTTTTAAACAGCGTACCTATGCTATACTGAATAATTTGAAATGGAACTGTTTTTTGACATTGAAATTATGTACTTAGGCTAAACTGGGTTGTTTGAAATAGAACTGTTTTGACATTGAAAAAATGTACTTATGCTAAACTGAATTGTCTGAAGTAGAAGTGTTTTGACTTTTAAACAGTAAACTTATGCTAAACTGAATAGCTTAAAATAGAACTCTTTTGACCTTTAAACGGCGTAAATGAAATGGTTGAAATAGAACTGTTCTTGACGTTTAAACTGTATAGTTATGCTAAACTGAGTTGTTTGAAATAGAACTTTATTTGACATTGAAACTGAATTTTTTATAGATCTGTTTTGACTGTACATAAACAAAAAAAAATATGCTTACTCGAAACTGAATTGTTTGAAATAGAACTGTTTGTATGTATAAAATTGGATTTGGCATTAAATAACCTACATTGGCTGATATGCCATAAAAGCAAACCCAACCTGGGAGCTGGGAGGATAAGAGGGTTCGTACGTTTTCCGAGGGTATTGTATTTGTCGCTGCCTACCACCAGACAGGACTTGACAGACACAAGGTCAAAAGCCTGACGGCCGATTAAAGTGGGGATAAAGGGGAGGGGAAGGTCGTAACGAGCCGAGACTCGAACCCTGCTGGTTTGTGCTGCTCATCGATCCACTAAGTGCAGTGAGGGTCTAATAAGGCAAAGCAGTTTCACGAATCCAAATTTGGGTCCGGGCACGTATGCTGGGTTATAGCTTAAACTAGACAACAAGGTCTAGTGCTATACATAGGGGACAAAGGTTGCAGCTCGCCCACCCGAGGGTGGCATAATCGAAGTTGGGGCCTTTCGGCCTCGAATCTGCAATTGATTGATACCCCATCCGACACGAATGCCAAGCGGCCCAGCCAAAAATACAGGTGAGTATCCGAGGGTATTGATCCAAAAGTGAGGTGCTCGTGGTGTGATGGTTATCGTCGTAGGAAATGGACACGGCGACACGAGTTCAAATTCTGGACGAGACTGATAGCATTTCACATAGTGCTAATACCCTTGGGAAAGGTATGGATCCAATTATTCTCCCTCCAGCTATGGGTAAATAGTAGGGCAGACTGGGTTCTTCAGCCTTGGTTTGGCAACTAGTCTAGGAGAAGGAAAACTCTGAATTCAAACCTGTTAAACTCCGCTTAAAAACTGACCTTGTGTCACATCCTTCCGGAGCGGAGGGGTTGGTAAATATGAATTTGAATACCTTTGGGAAAGGTATGAATCCAAATTTTCTCCCTCCAGCTATGGGTAAATAGTAGGGCAGACTGGGTTCTTCAGCCTTGGTGAGGCAACTAGTCTAGGAGAAGGAAAAATCTGAATTCAATCCTGTTAAACTCCGCTTAAAAACTGACTTTGTGTCATATCCTGCCCGAGCGGAGGGGTTGGGTAAATATGATTAATCCAAAAGTGAACGTAAAAGCGCGACTGGAATTCGAACCAATTTACTATGATGTTGAAATGAAGCACTTTAGCCACTAAACCACCAAAACTCTTTTCCTCGATGCTTGGTGTCAAACTCGTAAACCCGGATGTTCAGGTGTGATCTGCTTACCAATTTGACCGTGAGAAGATGAGAATGGTATTTGTCACTTCACTGAAGACGCGACAAAGCTCATGACAGTCACCAGGAAGACCACGTCGAAGCAATTTCGTATTGTTATCATTTAGATGCCCCAGACAGATGTCAAAGCTCACTTCTTACTTTGCTACAGTCAAATGACTCGCTAGGAGAATTTCTCCTCTCCTTCCTTAAGAGATGGCGGAAGGCTTCACCTACGAATACAGGAAACAACATTATAAATATTGTAGTATAAACCATAAAATATGTTTGCCAACTTCTTTCCACCATCCGGACTGACTCGTCGTAAATGGTGATTCCTATACATAATGGTGTCAGTTTAACTGTCCGAACGAAGCACGGGAGAAAGATATTTGTGCAGTTCACTGAAAACAGCGTATGACAACACGCAACGAGGCTCAATATATATTTGTATGGCTTCCCATCAAACAAAATAGACAAGGTCGTTTTCTTTATGTAGGATGACATACATGAAGCCAGTTTATTGCCGCGGCGGTTTTAAAAATAGCTTTAAATTCCGTTGGTGTTCCTCTTGTGAGGCGCCTTAGGTACCGGATAATAAACCCACCCCTAATCCCATTTAGAGGTTTGGTTTGGTTTGGTTATATGGCATATCAACTATTGTAGGTTATTTAATGCCAAATCCTATTTATACATATATATTAAATATATATTATTTGGTTTGGTTTGGTTATATGGTATATCAACTATTGTAGGTTATTTAATGCCAAATCCTATTTATACATATATATTAAATATATATTATTTGGTTTGGTTTGGTTATATGGTATATCAACTATTGTAGGTTATTTAATACCAAATCTTTTTATACATATATATTGAATATATATGATTTGATTTGGTTGGCTTTTATGGCATATCAACCGTTGAAGGTTATTTAATGCCAAATCCTCTTAAGACATCTATACTAAATATAAATTGGTTTGGTTTGGTTGGCTTTTATGGCATATCAATCATTGTAGGCTATTTAATGCCAAATCCTTTTTATACATATATATTAAATATATATGATTTGGTTTCGTTGTGTTTTATGGAATACCAACAATTGTAGGTTATTTAATGCCAAATCCTTTTTATACATATATATTAAATATATATGATTTGGTTTCGTTGGGTTTTATGGTATATCAACAATTGTAGGTCATTTAATGCCAAATCTTTTTTATACATATATATAAAATATCAATGATTTGGTTTGATTGGTTTTTATGGCGTCTCGACTATTGTGGGTTATTTAATACCAAATCCTCTTTAGACATCTATATTAAATAAACATGATTTGGTTTGGTTGGGTCTTATGGCATATCAATCATTGTAGGTTATTTAATGCCAAATTCTCTTTATACATACATGTTAAATATCTATGATTTAGTTTGGTTTTATTTTATGACATATCAAACACTGTAGGTTATTTAATGCCAAATCCTCATTAAATATATGATTTGTGAACACATTTTGTTGATAATATTTTTAAATGAGCCTGAGCTCTTTTTTTACACACTGTTAAATGGTTTCAAGTATTGCTATATAACAGTCACAGTTTAACATCAGTCATTTGTTTGCCCTCATATTTTTTTACCCGTAGATAGGACCCTATCAGGTGTTACCACTCCGGCTCAGAGTGGACCTGCAAGCAATAGCAACGAGGAAGTACTCCACATTCCTCAAATCTCCAAGGCTGGAGCCTCGCCATCAGATTTTTTATCCAGGACACATATTGCGGGATTCTTATCCTTTTATACGGTTGCAGTCGGTGTATTCTGCAGCCCCTGCCGACTGGGATGCCTATTATATATACGAGGGTCATTCAATAAATAAGGGGATTTTTTAAACTGAAGAAGGACCTGTGATATATATGTGAGTCATTCAATAAATAAGAGGAACATTTTTTAACTGAAAAGGGTCCTGAGAGTGTCGGAGAGTGCAGCAACCAAAACGTTGTGTACATAGAAACCAAGCGGAGTATAAAAATTGTCGAGAAAAACATAAAACATGTTTGTTATCATCTTTCTGTCACCCGAACGACGGTTTTTGAGTTCTGTTCGGGATCATGTAACAACCTCCACATTCTAGAGACATCTAAGAATATAACTTTCATTCTGGCGCTGTAAAAAGAACCTCTTCCTAAGTGAATCATTTTCTCCATGTTACATTGCAGTGGTCATCTGCAGCTTGGCATCGAAATGTGCTGGTGTTATCTGCCTTTTTTAGAAACAAGCATAATTTTCCCCACTTTTTCAGCCAGTCCGTCCTGTTTTGTGGATAGAAATTAGAGACTTCACTTTTGGAGTGAACCGAATATCTTTGGATTATTTTTTTTTTAATTCAGAGTTCAATTTTTAAACTAGTCAAACTTATAAAGGTGATAAACACAGTCTACTCAATTGTTTTATTGTGGTGATATTAAATATATTCTTATATAGCCTTAAAAAAAAACACATTTTTTTTCGATAAAGTAAATTTTTTTAATATATCCTTAATAGTATAACATTTTTTGATTGATTTGGTTTGTTTGGTTTTATGGCATATCAACCTTTATTTAATTTATTTAATGCCAAATCCATTTTCATGTAAATAATCTGTTCTATTGAAAACAGTTCAGTTTAGCATAAGTACACAGTTTAATTGTCAAAAACATTTCCATTTCAAACTATTCAAGAAGTTATATGTAATAATTCAGTTAAATGTAAATACAGTTTTAATGTCGAAAAACAGTTCTATTTGAAATAATTCAGTTAAGAATAAGCACGCAGTTTAAGTGTAAGTACGGTTTAATTGTCAAAAACGTTTCTATTTCAAGCTATTCAGTTTACTCAATTCATTTTAGCATAAGTATGCTGTTAGTTCTATTTAACCCATAGATAGGGCCCTATCAAGTGCTACCACTCCGGGCCAGAGTGGACCTGGGAGCGATGACAATGAAGGGGTACTCCGCATTCCCCAAAGCACCAGTACTGCTGGAACCTCACCATCAGATTGTTTAGTGTCATATACAGGACACCCGCTGGTGGGGTTTTACCCCTCTGCAGAGGTGCAGTCAGTGTATTCTACAACCCCAGCTGACTGGGCAATACAGATTTAAATGTCAGACAGTTTTATTTCAGATAAATCAGTTCAGCATAAGTACACAGTTTAGACGTCAAAAACAGTTCTATTTCGAGCAATTCATTTCAGCACTAGTACGCAGTTCCAATGTCAAAACAGTTCTATTTTAAACAATTCAGTTTAGCATAAATACGCAGTTTAAATGCAAAAATCAGTATAATGAAAGAAGCACGGTTTTGTTCTATTTAACCCATAGATAGGACCCTTACCAGGTGCTACCACTCCGGGCCAGAGTGGACCTGGGAACTATGGCAATGAAGGGGTACTCCGCATTCCCCAAGTCTCCAACACTACTGGAACCTCACCATCAGATTGTTTAGTGTCATATCTAGCACACTCGTTGGGTGGGGTCTTACCCCTCTGCAAAGAAGCAGTCGGTGTATTCTATAGCCCCAGCCGACTGGGCAAAACATTTTTTGAATCAAATAAATTTTTGATATAGCCTTAAAGGAAGCAGATATTTTTTAGATTTAATAATTTTTTTTATAAAACCTTAAAATAAGAATATATATTTTTTGAGTAATTAAATTTTTGATATAGCCCTAAAATAAGTACATTGTTTTAGATTAAACAAACTTTTGATATAGTCTTAATAGAAGAATATTTTGATATAGCCTGAAAAGTTGATCTTATTTTTTTTTTTAGAATGTAGGTTTGAATAAAATAGATAAATAATAAACGAATATAATACGATAAACAAATAAAAAAAAAATTTCCCACAAGCCCTCAGACAGGAAGCACGATCCACGTATGCCTGAAAAAGACGGGGTTTCTGGCGCAAAAAAAAGAAAAAAATATCTTCGTCCTTTTCTCTTTCCACCTTCCTATTGGACAGGCAGCATTTCCTTGCCCGGAAGGGAAGTTCTCACCACAAAATAGTTGTCGACCTGTAGAATTAACGTTAAATATAAAGTATCCTTGTTTTCGCCTTTTAACAAATTTAAGTTCATTTACAGCTTCGGCCAACCACAAGAGAACGGGATATTAAGAGAAACCAAAAGAGTCAGATACCAAATACAACAAAGTCATCCCAGGGAACATCGGAACGAATCAAACCGAAACAGACGACAACCAACAACTTACAGTTGTATAGTCCCATCCATGATTTACGAAGTTCAATGAGCGCTCGTATATCACACATTTTATTCTCGAAAGGGGCCCATAGGTTGTTGTGGGTTGAGAGATAGATGGAGAGACATACGAGGATCATTGAATAAGTTTCTAGACTTTTTTTCTATGAACTCTTTTATTGATAGTACACACATGAAACTCTAGTCCCCTTCGAAGTAATCTCCTCTGGTTACAATGCACTTGTTGTACCGTTCCAACAACTTCTAGAACGCCCCATGGAAGTCCTCTTGTGTGAGCGTGTCAATGACCTTCGTCACAGCCTCTTTCATCTCCTCACTTGTCTCATAACGACAGCCTCTGAGCTTAGGGAATAAGCAAAAGTCACAGGGAGTAAGGTCTGGACTATAGGGAGGGTGAGGAACTGTCTTGAAGTCCATCTTGGTCAAATAGTCTGTGACAAGAATGGAGTTGAGGACTGGTGCATTGTCCTGGTGGAAATGCCAGTGACCCGATTTGAAGAGTGCTGGCCTCTTCCGACGTAATTTCTTCCTGAACTCCCTTAAAACTTCAATATAGTAACCCTAACCTTAACCCTTTGGCCAATCAACTCTGGTGTATTGAGTTCCTTACTCCTCCCACACCTCTCATCATCCCTCTCAGACTCTCTGCCTTCCTTGAATCTCTTATGCCACTCAAAAACTGATGCTCGATTCATGCATGATGCCCCAAAAGCAGTTTGAAGCATTCCATACGTTTCTGTGGTATTTTTTCCAAGTTTAAAACAGAATTTTATTGTATATCATTCTTCTAAAGTGTCCTCACGTCCAGATTGCATTTTTGAAATTCCCCAGCTGTGACAATCAGGCTTTAGTAGGGTGCATTCCAATTGCTGCTGTAGCTGTTCATTGGAACCTGAAATCCTTAAATTTGGTCAATCATCTCATAGGATGTATAGTAATAGCATAGTGAATTTTCAAGAATCTATGACAATTTTAGATGCCTGTACAAAAAAGTCTGGAAACTTATTGAATGCACTACATATAGGGGACTTGTTCTTGTCTCATATCTTCTTCCGGGAGCCAGGGGGTGCCAACGATTGCACCCCCATGAAAGCCGTATCGTCAGAGACGACCTAACCCTCTGGTCGACTCCCGATTCTTTGCCTCTGTCAAAATCTGACCGCGTGGTTATCATCACGTGGTCTCCTTCCGGTTGGACCCGACTACCCTGACGCGCTGCCCTATTTACGATTCACAACGTGACAGCTTGTCAAAGCGCACGGGATCACGAGGAACGAACCGAAAATCCATGGCATATGTTATATAACACAACTAACCAATGAAATAATAGCAAACAAATATTACTAAACCCCATCAGAAACTAGGACCAAACAAGTGACAAAAATTCCAAGAAAAGTTATAAAAACTACCCTCAGCTAACGTCTGACACACACAAATGACACAAAAAAGACTCACAACATTTGTTATTGTGGTGGAAAATTGTTGGAATGTTTGGAAATTCTGAGTTTCGTATCTGAATCCTTCTTCTTACTCCATAAGCTTGTTGTCATTTTTTTCTTCTGTTGAGGCTGTTAGAGAATTAAGGACGGAAGGAAAAAGGCTGGGATATCTTCAGACTCAAACTTTATTTTGAGGGTTTACGACTATTTTGGGGTGTGAATGTTTTCCTAAACCAGTAGAAAAAGTCGCATTTTCCAGACAGGCGTTGAAGTATATTATGAAATCATTTTCTGAAATTTCAAGTTCGAGAGTACGTCATGTGTTCAGCAGGCATGTTTAGCAGAGGCTGGTTCTAGTAGAACACTCGACATGCCGCTAAGCCCTGGTAATTAGCGAGCACATGCGCTACTCGTAGACGAGAGAAATAGATCCGTCTAGTAAAAGTGATAAAAGTTTAAAAAGAAAGAATTTCTCTTGGTGCCAGGAAGCCCCTCTTTTTAGGCATGCACCGATTTCGTTTCCTGTCAGAGGCCTCCTGGGAAACTGTTACTTCTGGCATTTATTTATTTTTTCTATTCCTTTTCTTTAAATCTCTGCACTAGTTCGAACTCCAGTCGCACTATGACGTTCATTAATAACCTTGGAAAAGTCATGAACCTCCTTATCCCCCATCTCTGGGTTTAATAATTCCACTGCTGTTTAACAACAATGGTTTTAGCATGCGATATTCCACGAAGGGTTGTATTCTATAAAACAAAAAACTTAAGTCAACAAGTTTAGGTGTTATGACATGAAATAAAAGACTGTTTTTGTGCTAACCGTAAACATTTGAGTTTATGCTGACACTGTTATAGACAGAAATCTCTTCTGATTTGCAAAAGCATTTCAAATCCACTCACCAGCAAAATGAATAAATTAATTGATAAATAAAAACACCACGAGCATACGAAGGTAACATTAACCTGTTGTTGTCTGAACGATGACTTATAATAAAACGAATAAGACACATCACTGTGCAAGTAGGCTCCGCGCAGCCATCCGGTTGAAATGCAGAAATAAATTCACAATTAAAAAAAAGTCCTTTTGTCCACCAACCATCAATTTCCTCGCAAAGTTCCTCGGAAGCAAATCGATCCCAATCATGGCTATAAAACGATCGACAAAAGTTCACAAAAGCAGACGGCACCGAGGACTGGGAGCAGAGAGAATCGTCACGCCTCACATTTCGAACAAGATCAAAAACTGCTGACGCCATACTAACCCACATCACTATCAACACATCACACATCAAATCCTCGGTATTTCCTCCATAAGACCAAGATCGTTCATAGCCTACCGACACTCACCACACCACTATGCCCCACGGAACCAAGCCAGCCACCTAAGAACAACTTACTCCTATTCATTTCCTTACCCTTATCTGGTGGAAAAAGAAAGCCTGTATCTTTTCTAATCTACCGACTTTTATTTATTTAAGATAAATGAAATTAAATCCAATCCTCTCGTCTATCGTCTCTTGCAACCGTACGCTTGACAATAACGGTAAGTGGAAAAGTTAAGTTGGCAACCATAGTCGAGGGTGACCCGTAGGCTGCCTTTTCAATAGCTATTATACTGTGGAAAGGGAGCTTCTCCTTTCCCTGGATTACTCCTCTTTACCCTTGATCCTTACCTTATAATGCTGAGTGTCAAGCAAGAAGCCATCAAGTACCATTTATGAGTCTTTGATATGATTCGACCTGGAATACAAACACCAGTCTCCTGGTCCATTAGGCAAACACTCTAACCGCTAAGCCAAAGGACCTATAACAATACAAAGTCCCTATTATTTACATTTCTGATATACTCTTATAAGAACAGCATATTTTAAGATTAAATACATTTCTGACATAATACCATAATGTTTTGGCTTAAATTAATTTCAGATATAGCCTGAAGAGAAGATCATATTTTTGAGAAAAATATATTTTTTTTAGACATAAACAGAAAAAAAAACAACAAAATAAACAAGATTTTTATCTGACAATAAAATTCTTTTCATTGGTTGCTAGCAATTAGTGAAGGAAAAAAAAATTTGAGTAATTAACTTTGATTAAATGCTACCAAATGTTCAAACTGCCATGTTTAGGGATGGGGAAGTAGGTAGAGGCGGAGAGTGGAATGTATTCAGGACTGGTGGTAGCATTACCATGGCAACAAAACTTTTGTGCATAAATTTTCATAAACGTTTTTTTGAAGCCTTGTTATTTCAAATCTCGGTTTTTGTTTTGTTTCTACTCCTTCAACAATTATGAAGATCTCTCAATAAATAAGGAATCTTTTTTGTCTGAGGAGAGACCTGATATATATATATATATATATATATATATATATATATATATATATATATATATATATATATATCTTTAAGAAAAAAACCAAAGACCGGTTAATTTAGGATTATAAATTGCTCTGTAAAAAAATTACATTGAGCTCTCCACCAGGAAAATTTAAATGTTCAGCTCTTGAATGATTTTCTTGTCCTGAAGGAATTACTCCCAACTCTGGTTTAACTGGACCGAATAATACCTATATATATATATATATATATATATATATATATGAGGCTCCTTCAAAATATTGGGGGATTTTTTTTTACTTAGGAGGGACCTTTTATATACTCAAGGGTCATTCAATAAATAAGGAAAACATCTTTTACAAAAGAGGGACCTATTACATATACGAAATTCATTCAATATAAAAAGGAGAATTTTTTGTCCGAGGAGGGACCTATTATATATATGAGGGTCAATGAATATATAGTTTTTGTTTATTGTTTTTTCTTTGCTATTATATACGCGAGGTTCATTCAATGAATAAGGAAAATATTTTTTACAAAAACCATTGGCCTGATGCCAATGGTCCGGGAGACCGGGGTTCAATCTTCATGCCACCTTGCTTAACACACAGCATTATAAGGTAATGATCAAGGGTAAAGTGGAGCAATCCAGGGAATGGAGTAGCGCCCTCCCCTACACCTCGGTGTCGTAGCTATTAAAAAGGGAGCCTTCCAGTCACCCTCGACTAAAGGGAGACAACTTTACTTACTTTTACATATACGAAAGTCATTCAATATATAAGGATAAATTTTGTCTGTGGAGGGACCTGTCATATATAAGAGGTTCATTCAATATATTGGGGCGCTGTTTAATTTAAGAGAAACCTTTCTTATAAACGAGGGTCATTCAATATATAACGGAAATTTTTTGACTGAGGAGGGACCTATAATATGCACGAGGGTCATTCAATAAATAAGGGAATTTTTCTTACAAGAGAGATCTTTTTCATATGCGAAAGTCTTTCAATATATGGAGGATCTTTTAACAGAAGAGAGACCTACAATATATATACGAGGGTCATTCAATATATAAGGGAAATTTTTTGACTGAGGAGGGAGCTATAATATATACAAGGATCATTCAATATATGAGAAATTATTTACAAAAGAGGAACCAATTTCATATGCAAAAGTAATTCAATGTAAGGAGAATTTTTTTTTTGTCTGAGGAGGAACCTATTATATACATGAGGGTCAATTGATGAAGAAGGGGATTTTTTGACGGGGAGAGCTATTATATATATAAGAGTCAGATAATAAGTAAAGGTAATTTTCCTTTAAATAAAAGCAAAATTATTTCTTTTTTTCTCAGATTTTTATGAATGTATACTCAGCATTGTCTGGAATTGATATGCAGCCCAAATTATCCTAATCTTGCAAAAATATTTGTTTGGAGGCTATCCACGAGATGTCGGCAAATCAGATTGCTCCAGGCTTGAACAGAAGTCTGTGATCAAATTTTTGGTGGTTGAGAAGTATGTGAAATGTTTATTATGGGTAAATAGTAGGGCAGACTGGGTTCTTCAGCCTTGGTTAGGCAACTAGTCTAGGAGAAGGAAAACCTGTTAAACTCCGCTTAAAAATTGACCTTGTGTCATATCCTGCCCGAGCGGAGGGGTTGGGTAAATAGGATTAGTACGGAGAAACATGTTCAAGTAAAAAAAAAAATAAAAAAGATAAGAAAACCTATTCAATGAGCTAAACATGGTTTTGCCATAACGAACCCGAGTTGAAAAGACAGTCCGTAGAGTTAAGAAACACTGACTCTCCGGTAAAGAAAACGTTCCGGGAGCAGCAGTCAGTAAAGAAGATCATGCTGATTATCTTCTAGCACATGTAGAGATTTCATTGAAAAAGCTGTAATTGTAATCAGTGCTACCAATTACCAACTCCACAGCCACTTAATTTATTGAACAACGTTTTTTTTATTCCTTTTTTATCATCTTTTTCCTCGCAGATTTGGTTTGGTTGGGTTGGGTTTTATGGCATATCAACCGTTGTAGGTTATTTAATGCCAAATCCATTTTTATATAAGTAATCAGTTCCATTTAAAACAATTTAGTTTAGCATGAGTACACAGTTTAATTGTCAAAAACATTTCGATTTCAAACTATTCAAGTAGTTATATATAACGATTCAGTTTAGTGTAAGTACAGTTTCAATGTCAAAAATAGTTCAATTTCAAATAATTCAGTTTACCATAAGCACGCAGTTTAAATGTAAGTACGGTTTAATTGTGAAAAACATTTATATTTCAAGCTATTCAGTTTAGTCAAACAATTCAGTTTAGCATAAGTATGCCGTTAGTTCTATTTAACCCATAGATCGGGCTCTATCAGGTGCTACCAGCCGGGCCAGAGTGGACCTGGGAGCGATGGCAATAAAGGGGTACTCCGCATTCCCTAAAGCTCCAGCATCACTGGAACCTCACCATCAGATTGTTTAGTGTCATATCCGGGACACTCGTTGGTGGGGGTGGGGTCTAACCCCTCTGCAGAGGCGCACTCGGTGAATTCTACAGCCCCGGCCGACTGGGCAACTTCGCAGATTTCTTCAAGGTTCTCTTAATAAAGACAATTTCTTTTTCTTTCATTCTTCTTCAGTCTATTTCATTTATTTTCCTTCATTTTTCTTTCCTCCTGCCCACTTTTTAATTTGTTCTTTCATTTTTCATATCTCTAGTATTCTTTTCTCTCCCTTCTTGTTTTTTTTTTCTCCTTTTTGTCATTCTTCATTCTAACGTTGTTTTTTTAAAAATCCTTTTCTTTTATTTTTCCTTCTTCTTTTGTCTTTTATTTATTTATTTATCTTCCTTATTTTTCTTTCCTCCTTTTTCCTTTTGTATTTTAATTTCTTTCTTTGTTATTCATTTTCTCTTTTCTGTCCTTTTTTTCAATCGTGGTCATTCTTTTTTCCTTTTGTCTTCTTTCTTTATTCATTCAGTCTTTCTCTTTATTTGTTTCCTTCCTTTTTCTTCTTCATTTAGAGAGACAATTGCTTTCTCTTGGATTATGGGCGTGGCTTCGTAAGTCCTGTGTCCATTTGTCACTTGACATTTCCGTCCCTTCATACGTTATTTTTTAGCTCCTTTCTTCCGACATATAAGACCTATTTCCAATTCTCACTTGTGGAAGATTTGGTATTAAATAACCTACAATGGTTGATATGCCATAAAACCCAACCCAACCCAACCAAATCATATATATCTAATATATATGTATAAAAAGGATTTGGCATTAAATAACCTACGATGGTTTGATATGCCATAAAACCCAACGAAATTAAATCATGTATATCTAATATATATGTATAAAGAGGATTTGGCATTAAATAACCAACAATGATTGATATGCCATAAAACCCAACGAAACCAAATCATGTATATCTAATATATATGTATAAAGAGGATTTAGCATTAAATAACCAACAAAGGTTGATATGCCATAAAACTTAAACAAACAAAGAAGTCAATTTAGATAAATAGGGTTATTTACTAAACTTTTTGCTTAGATGTCGAGGCCATATGAATGGGGCACCTATGAAACTCGAACTCAATAGTGAAGGTTTGCTAGTCTAGCTTACTAACCATTACACAACCAGAGGCGCCTGATTTTGATAAATAGGGTGTTATGATTTTACTTTTTTCTTTGTATATCCTCCAATCCTTGAAGTGTCATGACAATATATCTATCCTACTTCTTCATCAATAAAAAGGGCTAAGTACCATTTTAAGAAAATACTTTTAAGCATTGTATTGAATTAACAGGGCTCACCAACAGTCATTTTAGAATAAAGCTAACAATCAAGTTAAATAAATAGGGTTAACAAAAATCTTAAATGAACCGAGCCAAATCATCAAGTCAAAATAAATAGGGTTAACAAAAAATCCAAATGAACAGGGCAAAATCATCAAGTCAAAATAAATAGGGTTAACAAAAAATCCAAATGAACGGATCAAATCATCAAATAAAATAAATAGGGTTAACAAAAATTTTTAATAAACAGGGCCAAATCATCAAGTCAAAATAAATAGGGTTAACAAAAAATCCAAATGAACAGGGCAAAATCATCAAGTCAAAATAAATAGGGTTAACAAAAAATCCAAATGAACGGATCAAATCATCAAATAAAATAAATAGGGTTAACAAAAATTTTTAATAAACAGGGCCAAATCATCAAGTTAAATAAATAGGGTTAACAAAAAATCCAAATGAACAGGGCAAATCATCAAGTCAAAATAAATAGGGTTAACAAAAAATTTAAATGAACGGATCAAATCATCAAATAAAATAAATAGGGTTAACAAAAATTTTTAATAAACAGGGCCAAATCATCAAGTTAAATAAATAGGGTTAACAAAAAATCCAAATGAACAGGGCAAATCATCAAGTCAAAATAAATAGGGTTAACAAAAAATTTAAATGAACGGATCAAATCATCAAATAAAATAAATAGGGTTAACAAAAATTTTTAATAAACAGGGCCAAATCATCAAGTCAAAATAAATAAGGTTAACAAAATATCTAAATGAACAGGCCTAATCATCAAGATAAATAAATAGGGTTAACAAAAGAATTATATGAACGGGCCAAATCATCAAGTTATATAAATAAGGTTAACAACAAATTTAAATGAACGAGCCAAATCATCAAGTTAAATGAATAGGGTTAACAAAAATATTAAATGAACAGAGTCAAATCTTCAAGTCAAAATAAATAGGGTTAACAAAGTATTTAAATGAACAGGGCCAAATCTGCAAGTTAAATAAATAGGGTTAACAAAAGAATTATATGAACGGGCCAAATCATCAAGTTAAATAAATAGGGTTAACAAAAAATTTAAATGAACAGGCCAAATCATCAAATTAAATAAATAAGGTTAACAAAAAATTTAAAAGAACAGGGCAAAATCATCGAGTCAAAATAAATAAGGTTCACAAAAAATTTAAATAAACCGGCCAAATCATCAAGGTAAATAAATAGGGTTAACAAAAAATCTAAATGAACAGGCCAAATCATCAAGGTAAATAGGTAGGGTTAATAAAAAATTTAAATGAACAGGGCAACTCATCAAGTTAAATAAAAGAGCTAACTAACATTTCAAATAAACAGGGGTAGCCATCAATTTGAATAAACAAGACTAACCATTTAATCGAATATACAAGGCGAATTATCGATTAAATTGAACAGGGTTACCTAACAATTCAAATAGATAGTAGTACTCCTCATTTTAAATAAATCGGAATAGCCCTGAATTGAACAGGGCAAACTAGCAATTTAAATAAAGAGAGCGAGCCATCAGTTTGAATATACAGGGCAAACTATCAATTTGAAAAACAGATTAAGCCATTTATTTAACTAAAAAGGACTCACCATCAGTTTTGATTAACAGTGTTCACTAACAATTTGATAAACAGGGCAAACTATCGATTTGAATATACAGGGCAACTTATCAAGTTAAATAAACAGGGATAGCTAACCATTTAAATAAACAGGGCTAACTAACAATTCAAATAACAATTTAAGTAGACGGGAATAATCCTCAAATTGAACTGGGCAAACTAACAATTTGAATAAAGAGGGCTAGCCATCACTTTGATTATACAGGGCAAGTCATCAATTTGAATAAACAGGGCAAACCATTCATCTAAATAAAAAGGGTTGACCATCAGTTTTAATTAACAGGGTTCACTAATAATTTGAATAAAAAAGGCAAACCCTCAAGTTGATTAACACAGGAATAGCAACCAAGAAAACAGAAATTGTAGTTAACTAACTTAGACTTAACAATCACCAGGGCTAATGATTAACTTAACTAAACTTGACAATAAATTTGATTACTAAAACACAAATTCACAAAATCTACCAAAGTCACAAATTTAATTAGCACAGACTTTCATGCCGAATTTGGCTGGAATTAAAAAATAATTCTAACCAATTTAAATGTTTGTAATAAGAACAATCAATAAACAGATTAATTTTTCCAAAATGGTTTCAAATCTAAAAATAATAAAACAGTTCAGTAAATACATTGGTTTCTAATATATATATATATATATATATATATATATATATATATATATATATATAGGTGTCTCCTCGTGATGTAATGGTTAAAGCGATGGACTGCGGAATCGTATTAAGCGAGTCCGTACTCCAGTCGCGCTATTACGTTCACTTTACGGCAAATACCCCGAGGAAAGGTATGAACCCTCTATCCTCCCAGCTATGGGTTAAATAATACAATTACTGTTCTTCCAGAAGAATAGCTTTGGCATTAAATAACCTAAAAATATCGATATGCCATTAAACAAAGAAACCAAACCTAATATATATCAAGTATAGAAGAGGACTAAATATTTTTTTTATGCATAGATGGGATTCTGGCATGTACAACCAATCCAAGTCAGAGTGGACCTGGGAGTAATGGCAATGAAGGGGTACATCATATTTCTCAAAGATCCATAACTAGAGCATCACCATAAGATACAGAATAGTATAGTTTGATTGGGTTTTATGACACATCAATCTTTGAAGGTTATTTAATGCCTTATCCTCTTTATACAGATATATTAAATACATATGATTTGGCTCGGTTGGGTTTTATGACACCTCAATCTTTGTAAGTTATTTAATGCTAAATCCTCTTTATACATATATATTAGAAATATATGATTTGGTTTGGTTGGGTTTTATGGCATATAAACCATTGTAGGTTATTTAATAGCAAATCCTCTTTATACATATATATTAAATATATATGATTTGATTTGGATGGGTTTTATGGCATATCAACCATTGTAGGTTATTTAATGCCGAATCCTCCTTATACATATATATTAAATATATATGATTTGGTTTTGTTTTGTTTTATGGCACGTCAACCTCCGTTGGTTATTTAATGCCAAATCCCATTTATACATATATATTAAAAATATATGATTTGGTTTGGTTGGGTTTTATGGCATATCAACCATTGTAGGATATTTAATGCCAAATCCTCATTCGTAAACATAAGTGAACAAAGTTAAATGGTTTCAAGTATTTCTACGTATCACTAACAATTCAAGTAAACGTCAGTCATTTGCTTTCATGCAGTTAAATGATCAAACGGTTCTATTTATAACAATTCAATTTAGCATGAGTCATTTGTTTGCATAGAGATTAAGTATCAAATAGTTATTTTTGACTAACAGATCTATGATCGTAACTGATTGTATCTGGACTAAAATAATGAGACATTTGTCAAATGGATCTACCATTATCACTTGCCTAAATTTCCTAGCATCACACGGGAGACAGTATAAAATATGGGAGATATTTGTGACATACCAAGTATAATGAAGTGATTAATACCAAGACGTTATGTACATAAGTCAATATCAGTTTTTTTTAAATTATAAATCTACACTAACTACTTATGTTATAAAACATATGCCATGGATTTTCGATTCGTTCTTAGTGACCCCGTGTTCTTTGACAAGCTGTCACATTGTGATTAGTAAACAGGGCATCACGATCAGGGCACTTGGGTACAACAGGTGTGTAACCGGAAGGAGACCACGTGATGAGAACCACGTGGTCAGATTTAGACAGAGTGCAGAGAATCGCAATCGAGTGAGGGACACGCAGCTGATCAGAGGCATCTCTGACGAGCTTGCAAGGGGGTGCAAGCGTTGGCACACCCTGGCTCCTGGAAGAAGATATTGGAAGAAGAAGTCCTCTCCCTGAGTATATGTCTCTCCACCCATGTTTCACACACCACAGAAACATCAACCCTTTCGAGAATAAAGTGTGAGAGATATATTTTATAAAGAAGTGTGTTCGTTCGTTCATTGAAGTTCGTAAATTACGTTTGATTATGTTTCCACTTATATTTGTGTTATGGCTATATAATATATAAATGTTCTTTTGCAAAAGCAAGTGCAACAACCTCTATATTCACCAGACCTAGCTCTATGAAACACAGGATTGTGCAAGTGCAACATCTTCTATACTCACCAAACCTAGCTCTGTGAAACACAGGATTGTGCAAGTGCAACATCTTTTATACTCACCAGACCTAGCTCTGTAAAACACAGGATTGTGCGAGTGCAACAACCTCTATATTCATCAGACCTAGCTCTGTGAAACACAGGATTGTGCAAGTGCAACATCTTCTATACTCACCAGACCTAGCTCTGTAAAAAATAGAATTGTGTAAGTGCAACACCCTACATATTCAGCCGACTAAGCTTCGTGTAAATTTTCTTGCTTTTATTGGACATCGTTCTTAAGGCTTGTCAGCAGTGAGTAAATACTCATTTGCATAAAAAAGCAATGCTACGACTTGAGGCAAGATAATATGAACATTGGGGCATTCCATTGCTTTTAAGTAGCAAAGCCCATTCTCTGGACGCTGATTGATTGCTGGTCCAGTGAATAGGTATATTAATGTATGTATACGCTGGCTTGCTTAATATGCTACAGGTTCGGTATTGGATTAACGCCCATTTTACTTTTTTGTCTGCCAGCTGGAGCTGTTGAACCGGTAAGGGTTGTTCTTGTTGTTTATTCTGCACGTTAGAGTAGGGACTTTTACAGTTTTTTTAAAGTGAAAATTAATTTTAGTACAAAGATATGGAGGTTATTAAATATGGCAGCGTAGCTTTGTGGTGTTTGGACCAACGGAAAAGTCCCTGAAATAAAGTGTGTTGGATGCCATCGGGACTTTTTTTTTTTTTTAAATTAATGTTTTATTCATTGTTCATTTTTGTCTTGGTAAATACAACTTTTCAAATACACCTTATGCAATAGCGAAAATATTGTGCTCGTAACAAAATTTCAATGTATAAAAATCATAATTCTGTATCTTAAAAAAAAGCCCAAATCGGGCCCCCCCAAAAAAGAATTTTACTGACTCAAAAGTAGTAGACAATATACGAAAAGGAAGACATTATCTTAATCTTACAATGGATTTTTTAAGAAACACTCAATAACAGTCTTTTTTTTTTCTTGCCCCCAAAAAACCTAAGAATATTTGCAGGAAGAAGTCTCTATGGCAAAATGTGTGACACTATGTGGGTGGTCCGCCAAGCAGACGATCCATTTGTCTTCGACGAGACAGGAAGTGGGCAAGGGAACGCCAGTCAGAGGAGTTGGAAAAAGGAATCCAGAGAAGGCATTTGGCGAAGGGTGACGCAGAGGGGCAGTCGACAACGGACAGCAGAAGAGACCAGTAGCGTGAGATAGTCCAGGGGCAGTGAGGAAGACAGACAAGATGAGTTCGCAGTCCTGAGTCGACAATGGACAGCAGTGAGGAAGACGGTCAGAGATGAGTTAGCATTCCTAGTAGCATGTAGAAGTTTCGCAAAAACTACACGTCAGCGATAGTCTACAGATGTACAGGGAATGGAGTGTTACAGAACTCCCCTTCTTGCACTTTGAGTTGACCTAAGCCCTTATTGTTCGTTTGTTCTTGGTTCTTTTTCTCCAACGCGCGCGGTTGTATTTCTTGCGGCCGTAAAGAAATGTGAGATACCCCGGCGGAAACCACTTGATGAATCACTGACCAAGACAGAATTGTTTCGAAGAAGTTAATGTATCGGGGCCGCGAGTGGGTATTGTCACCAATGGCTCATGTGCTGGACTGCGTCCTCAAAGTCGCGTTATTCTGTTTTCTTTCACACTAATACGTCTGAGATAGTTATGAACCTCCAACCCCCAAGTTAAAGTTTAAATTGTACAACTTGCTTTAAATAACCCACGAACTTGATATGCCATTAAAACGATCTGACGCCATAAAAATTGGCATGGTGCAACATCCTGTGCGTGGTGCTGGGATTGAGTAAATACATCTACTAAATAAGTAAAGTTGGCGACCATAGTCAAGGGTAACACGAAGGCTCCCTTTTCGATAGCTACTACACCAAGATATAGGGGAAGGCGCTACTCCTTTCCCTGGATTGCTCCACTTTACCCTTGATCCTTACCTTATGATGCTGAGTATTAAGCAAGGACACATCAAATACCATTTTTTAAGTCTTTGGTATGACTCAATCTAGGATTAAACCCAGGTGTCCTTGGCCATTGACTAACATTCTAACCATTATGCCAATTCGTCAATGACCCGGGAGACCTGGGTTCAATCCCTTATCGAATCATACCAAAGACAAAAAATGGTACTTGGTGCTACCTTGCTTAACACTCAGCATTATAAGGTAAGCATCAAGGGTAAAGTGGAGCAATCTTGGGAAAGAAGTAGCACCCTCCCCTACATCTTGGTGTAGTACCTTTTGAAAAAGGGGCCTTCGGGTCATCCTCGACTACAGTTGCCAACTTTACTTTACATCAACAAAGTACAGCATAAACACTCACAATATGTTAAACTGTCCTCTGCGTGGTGTAAGTAACAATCATAGATCCCCGTCGCTAGTCTTAACATAATTCTTTTAGATATAATCAGTTATAATCATGGCCCAGTCGGCTAGGGCTGTAGAATATACCGACTGCATCAGTGTAAAGGGGTAAGACTCTCCCAACGAGTGTCCAAGATGGCTCAGTCGGCTGGGGCTGTAAAATACACTGACTGCATCTCTGCAAAATGGTAAGACTCCCTCATCCAGTGTCCTAGATGGCACAGTCATCTGGGACTGTAGAATACACTGAATGCATCTCTGCAGAATGGTAAGACTCTTTGCAAAGTGGTAAAACTCCCCAACAAGTGTCCAGGATATGACACAAAACAATCTGATGCTGAGGCTTCTGTAATGCTGGAGCTTTAGGAAATATGGAGTACCCCTTCATTGCCATCACTCCCAGGTCCACTCTGACCGGAGGTCCTATCTATGGGTCAAATAGAACTAAAATGTGTAATTATCGCTAAACTGGATTGTTTGAAATGTAACTCATTTTTATTTAATTGTGATTAAACAAAAAAACTGTATATAAACCAATGACAGTGTAAACAAACGACTGTACTTATGCTAAACTGAATAGTTTGAAATTAAGTGAAACCATTGGCCGAGTGGGTAGAGTGTTCGCCAATGGTCCGGGAGACCGAGTTCAATCCCAGGTCGAGCCATAGCAAAGACTTAAAAATGGTACTTGATACCCCTTGCTTAACACTCAGCAATATAAGGTAGGTATTAAGGGTAAAGTGGAGCAATCCAGGGAAAGGAGTAGCGCCCTCCCCTACACCTCAGTGTAGTAGATATTAAAAAGGAGCCTTCTGGTCGCCCTCGACTACAGTCGCTAACGACTACTATTTAACAGAAAAAAAAACAGCTCAGGTTTGATTAAAAATGTAATCTTCAAAATGTGTTTAGAAATATTTAATATGTATAAAAAGGATTTGGCATTAAGCGACCGACAATGGTCGATATGCCATGAAACCAAGCCAAACTAAACCAAACCAGTTACGATCAAGGTTTGGACCGTGCCTGGCAAAAATGTCATATAGGAATATATGAGACACTTGCGTATTGAAACCCGATCGCCATGTGACGAAAGTATCAGGCCTCTTGATGGTATAAATAGAGTTACAGTGCTAATTGAGATCGCGGCATCGATCGGAAATAAATAATGAAGGGGGCTTCCGGTTTGACGGATTTCAGCGAGAGAAACTTTTCAGTTATCGTTGATCAGAAAGTACGGATAGTAGCAACCTTTTTTTTGTCTTATTTTTCTATTAATGTATATATATATATATATATATATATATATATATATATATATATATATATATATTTCTATTAATGTATATGCTATATATATATATATATATATATATATATTTCGATATATGAAATATTTTTTCTTAGCAGTCTTTTCAATTATTTTCTTTTCTTTTATGCGAAAAGCATCCTTTAATTTTTCCAGGTGCTTTTTTTTTTTAATTTATAAACTTGCGGTTTTGAAAACCAATCGCAGTATCGATTTTTTTAAAAATCAGGAACAGCATTATTCCAACAGAACATAAAATGAGCACGAAAAGCTCAAGGTGTAGCAATTATAGATTCACCTGTCTTGAAAAACATTTCAACGGCAAACAAGGTGTGTGCATCGGTTCAAGCTATTATGGTAATTGATAGTATCTGCAAAAGGAAATGGTGAGACATTAGCTAAATGGAGCTGCCATTGCTACTTGCCTAAGTTCACTTGCACCACACAGGTGACGATTTAAAACGTGGGAGGTACTTCTGCCGCACCTTTTTCTTTAATAATTCTACAATAAACGTATTCAAATCTTAAGTTATTTCAAATAAACTTATTCTGTTTTGCTTTAAATAAACATTCATGCCGTAAAACCAACCAACCAATCAACCAACCAACCAATTCTTATTAATCATGGAAAGGTTTTATTTTTGTAATTTTTAAATGCTAGAGCTCATTCTGAGGAGTAAACGGAAGCTTATTCCCTCAATCTAAAAAAAATATAGGTGAAGATGGGCTGAGCTAGAGTAGGGGGTCTGCATGTTATAAGTGGGAGATAGAAAAAGCAACGATCAGAGTGAGTGGGGGCGACATACACCTGACGTGACAGGCAATTTCGAAGTTGTTCACCATGGTACCTGATTGTGGTAATGAAAGGAAGTTGACAATTTTTATCGGAATCAAAAATAATATTCGGTTTGAAGCTTCGTTAAATTTGTGATAGCAAATTATGAATGGCCTGATTAAATCATGAATTAATTAGCTAAATGAAGATATCTCGGGGCAAAAACTTTGGAAATGTGATTTTTCAAAAACGCAATTCACAGAATGAATCTATCCAGCTCAGTGGGCGAAGCATCGGGCTAGATTTGTTGAAACAAAAACAAAACAATAACATGAAAAATAAAATAAACGCGAAATAAAATAAATTAATACAAAAATAATAATCTTCCTGAGGGCCTCTGACGGGATGCACAATCCGCGCATGCCTAAAAAGAAGAGCTTTCTATCGCCCAAGAGAAACTCTTCGTCAGGTTCCTTAATATATTTCGACTGACACGACCTCTCTTTTTCTCCCGGCTATCGGTAGGAATACACGTGCCTTTGCAATGTGTTTTATCTCCTCCTTGTCACAGCCTTACTTGAATATATTGACTGAACACAGACACACATGGCGGACCCTCAAATTCAGAATTTGCCAAAATGTTTTATGAAATTCTTCTGACGCCTCGACTGGAAAGCGTAGTTATTTCTGCTGGTTCAAGAAAACTGTTAAGAAGTCATAACGAATGAAGAAACGACAGGACTTGGTTATAAAAATATAACTCTCACACTTATTCTCAAAATTTTCTGTTGGTCTCTGAGAGACAGAGATATTTACCAAACCCTCCGCTTGGGCAGGATATGACACAAGGTCAATTTTTAAGCGGAGTTTAACTGGTGTGAATTCACCAAGGCTGAAGAACCCAGTCTGCTCTACTTTTTACCTATAGTTGGAGGGAGAATTGGATTCATACCTTTCCCAAGGGTTTTAGTGCTATGTGAAATGCTATCATTCTCGTCCAGTATTTGAACTCGTGTCGCAGTGTCCATTTCCTACGACGGTAGCCATTACATCACGGGCACCTCCAATCGATCAATGCATACGCCCACTATCTACATGCCGAAATTGAGAATTGAACTCGCTTCGCAAGTGGGCCGGAAGATTAAAATTACGGCTTAGGGGACTCAAAAATCTAAACAAACTACAGGCCATTGTAAAGAACATACTGATTTCCAAATAAAAATAATCTACTTTTCTTTTTGATTTTGTTCTTCGCAGTCCTATTTATACTAAAAAAAAATTGTCGGTATTATAGGTTTTGGAAAGCAATCGTTTGCTTGAAAAGAAGGAGAAATCTTTTTTTCTTTACTTCTTCGTTTTTTTCCCCCTTTTACATCAACCGTCCTAAACCTACTGAGAAAAACGAAAAGATTTCCTTAACCTAGGTTCACACATTCATTTGAGACACATTGTCACCCGGCAGCGATCAAACCCAAAGTTCAATTTCGGCTGCCTCTGACTCAAAGCAAAGGTTTTATCATTATCAATCAGTATTTCATTGTTAGCAGGCAGTAATAAAAAACAATTCACACACACACACAAACACACACACACACACACACATATGTAAGTAAATATATATATGAAAACGAACACATGAATATATAAATGAAGAAACACACACATATATATATATATATATATGAGCATAATATATCCGTGCTAGCGGCACGACATGATGAGGATATATATATATATATATATATATAGGTATTATTTGGTCCAGTTAAATTGGAGTTGGGAGAAATTCCATCAGGACAAGAAAACTATTCAAAGTGAACATTTAAATATTCCCGGTAAAGAGCTCAATGTAACAGACATTACAGAGCAATAATTTCTTTAATAAAAAACACAAACCGGTCACATTTTTATCCATAAGATCTGAAGAAATCCTGTTAATTTTTTTCGTGTCTTTTGATTTTTCAAAAACACATAACAGGATGGAAATAAATTTATAATCCTAATGTGACCGGTTTTGTTTTTTTCTTAGTAAAAATATATATATACATATATATATATATATATATATATATATATATACGAGGTGCATACGATAAGTTGCCAGACTTTTTTCGTATGGGCATTTAAAATTATCGTAGACTCTTGAAAATTCACTGTTATTGCTATTCATCTTATGAGATGACGGATCAATTTTTAGGATTTCAGGTTCAAATGAACGGCTACAGTAGGAATTGGAATACAACCTACTAAACCCTGATTGTCACAGCTCATGAATTTCAAAAATGCAATCTGACACTTTAGAAGAACGATATGCAATAAAATTCTGTTTTAAACTTGGAAAAAATGCCACAGAAACGTATGGAATGCTTCAGACTGCTTTTCGACTATCTTGCATGAATCAAGCATTAGTTTTTGAGTGGCATAAGAGATTCAAGGAAGGCAGGGAGTCTGTGCGGGATGATGAGAGGTGTGGGAGGAGTAAGGAAGTCAATACACCAGAATTGATTGGCCAAATGGTTAGGGTTAGGGTAACTATGTTGAGGTTTTAAGGAAGTTCAGGAAGAGATCCCTTGGGAAGAGGCCAGCACTCTTCAAATTGGGTCAGTGGCATTTCCTCCAGGAATATGAATATATAAAAATCAACACACTTTTATAAAAATAAATGTACATGTATATATATGAAAATTGACATACATATATATATGGGTATATATATGCACATAAAATTATGTATACGTGTAAAAATGAACGTATATGTACGTATATATATATATGTGTGTGTGTGTGTGTGTTGGGCAGCAGTCTTTCATTTAAGCATGTTTGATTAAATAATAACGACACATTTTGTCTCTATAATTTTTTAAAGAACCTTTCAAGTTTCCTGATAAGTGTCTTGGTTTCAGGTTGAAATTCGTGAATGAATTTACCAAAATTTTCCCGAGCACTTTTGGAGCATCTTGCATAAATGTATGAATGAACATATACATGTATATATATATATACATATGCATACACATAATAACGAATATATAAATATATATGTACAAATAAAAATAAACGCACCACCCATATATATATATATATATATATATAAATGAACATATATATGTATACACACATATATATTCATCTTTATATATATGTACATTTATAAATGAATATATATATATATATATAAATGAACATATGTATATGTAAGTCAAAGTAGAGTTGGCGACCGCCGTCGAGAGTGATCCGAAGGCTCCCTTTTCCATAGCTACTACACCGAGGAGTTGTGGAGGGTGCTACTTCTTCTCCTGGATTTCTTCACTTTACCCTTGATTCATACCTTATAATGTTGAATATTAAGCAAGGTGGCATCAAGTACCATTTTTGAGTTTTAGCATGACTTGACTTGGGATTATACCCTGATTTCCCGGCGAACACTCTAACCACTTGACCAATGTATATATAAAAAAAGTAAAGTTGGCGACCGTAATCAAGGGCAACCAGAAGGCTTCCTTTTCAATAGCTACTGCACTGAAGTGTAGGGGAGGGCGTTACTCCCTTCCCCTGGATTGCTCCACTTTACCTTTGATACGTACCTTATATTGCTGAGTGTTAAGCAAGGAGGTATCAAGTACATTTTAAAATCTTTGGTATGACGTGACCTGGGATTGAACCCAGGTCTCCAAGACCATTGGCGAACACTCTACCCACTGGGCCAAAACCAACATAATCCCTTGAGTATCTGATCACATATTTTCGACTACACTACGACGCCGAGCAGTTATAATTCAACCTCCGCCATTAGCCGCCATCTATTGGCCAATCAGACCTGCGCATGCGTATACTGTCCCACTATGGTTACCATCCGGGAGACATAAACAAATGAACTGCAGCTATCTATTTTGGAAGCATTACTTATGAAAATACAAACCCAGGTCTTCTGGGTCATTGGCGAACACTCTACCCACTAGAACAATGAGCCTACTTACTCAATGTATATATACATAGACATAAAATGAATTAAACATGTATATATATAAATGATGAGATATATATACACATATAAAAATGAACAGATACGCTACCGGTATTTGGTCACCCTCAAAAATTTGTATTTCTCATCCTAAAAGTGTTTCGCGAGACTGAAATTATTATTTTTTTTAGCGAGGAAAAGTTGTAACGTGCGTGTGTCTGTTAACGTTGTAACGTGCGTGTGTCTGTTAACGTTGTAACGAGCGTGTGTCTGTTAACGTTGAGTTGTTTTCTCGCTAAGTTTGTAAGGTAAATAAATGACAGAGATGATTAAGTAAGAAGAAGAAGAAGCCGTTAGCTTTTACAGGAAGGTTTATGATGGCAGCATAATAAAGAGTTTGCGTTTGTGCTGCAAGACTCGTAGGAAAGGAAAGAAGTAAAGAGACGAAATGGAGTTATGAGAGAGTAGAGAAAGCAGCGCGTGTCGTTGGACGTGCGAGGGATTATGTTCGCCGTAGTTTAGAAAAAGTCGTGTTTGCTGTTTGAGGAAATAGACGTTGAAGTCACCGTTAGTTTGTGATTCTGGTTATTCGTGGAGAAGCGTGAATGTCTCCAGAAAATGTTGCCCAGAGGTGAAGTAGTCGCTACGTGTCGGAGCGGAATTAGACATCGCAGTCGCCATAGCCAATTTTGGGGGTGACAATAAAGTTGTTCCTGTGTGTGGCGTATTGAAAGTATCTAATCCATATTCAACTGGGAAACCTTGGTCAAAGAAAAATAACAAAGGAATCCATGAATTAGGCTGCTTCCCTCATGGTGCCCTGCTGCTGCTGCTATTGGAGAGCAGACGGTAGACGTCTTTTCAGAACGGAGTTGTTCTACCAAAGAGAGTGTTTGACGGTTTTCCCCAATTACTGCTGCACAGAAAGGTAATTCGGGTTGAATACGATACGTCATCCTGATTGGGTGAAATTATGCGTAGAATTAAATTACGCGCCAAACCAAAATACGAAAATTCCTTCTGCTACAAGTGTTATTATTAACAAATAAAATATTAGAATATTTTTTATTTACTATACTAAATTCACGCCGTCCTCAGTACCTTTGACCAAAGTATAACAAAATATTTTTTTGAAAAACTGATTTGAAGGTGTTTTTCTTCTTTAGTATTGAGCATGAATAAAACGCTTTTGAAAAGTTACATTATACAACCACATGAACTCACATTAGAGCTATTTTGTGTTTAATTACTGCCTTCTAGATACAACCATCCGTAGAATCCTTGAAGGCGTACGGGCAAAAAGACCTACAGGCGACATTACTATTTGTCGACTTTACCAAGGCCTTCGATTCCATTCACAGAGGAAAGATGGAACAAATCCTATAAGCCTATCAAAAGAAACCGTAGCAACAATAACGATTCTCCACAGAAACACCAAAGTGAAAGTACATTCACCGGATGGAGACACAGAATAGTTCGACATTGTAGTAGGAGTACTACAAGGGGACACGCTAGCCCCATACCATATCATCTGTCTTGACTACGTGCTTAGAACTTCGATTGATAAAATCAGAGAAAACGACTTCAAGCTGAAAAAGAAAAGAAGCAGAAGGTACCCCGCAAAAACAATTACCGACGTCGACTACATTACTGACAAATACACCCAACCAAGCCGAAACACTACTGCATAGTTTGGAACGAGCCGCCGCAGGCATTGGCCTCCATGTCAATGCACGCAAAACTGAATATATGTGCTATAATCAAACTGGTGACATTTCCACACTAGACGTAACCTCTCTGAAACTGGTAAACAAATTCACCTACCTAGGAAGCAGCGTCTCATTAACCGAAAAAGACATCGACACACGGCTAACGAAGGCATGGACAGCTAACCATAGGCTATCGATCATATGGAAATCAGACCTAACCGATAAAATGAAACGCAGTTTCTTCCAGGCAGCGGTCGTATCGATACTGCTATATGGATGCACTATTGGACGCTAACTAAACGGCTGGAGAAGAAGCTAGACGGCAATTACACAAGAATGTTGCGAGCAATATTGAACAAGTCCTGGCGGCAACACCCCATAAGGCACCAACTATACGGCCACCTACCTCCCATCACGAAAAATATCCAAGCTAGACGAACCAGACATGCAGGACACTGCTGGAGAAGCAGGGAGGAGCTCATAGGTGATGTACTCCCATGGGCCCCATATATGGCCGGGCAAAGGCAAGACGACCAGCTCGAACATACATCCAGCAGCTATGTGAGGATACTGGATGTAGCCCTGAAGACGAGCCAGAGGCGATGAACGATAGGGAGAGGTGGCAAGAGAGGGTCAGGGATATCCGTGCCTGTGGCACGACATGATGATGATGATGAGATACAACCAGTCTTACCAATGCAGGAGCAATTTCATCAGAGTCACCAGCTTGCGTGACAGAACGCTGACTGCTTCAAACATTACTGCCTAACGGAACCAATGTTTAAATTTATATACATACATATATATATATATATATATAAATGAACA
>OY757945.1:20102556-20122556 GCA_963585895.1 Sepioteuthis lessoniana | reverse complement strand
TAATATGTCCAGCCACACCGATGAGTTCTGATAGAACGAAACACATCTCTCTGTGTATGACTATATATATATGAGAGACAGAGAGAAGAAAAAGAAGACAATAAAGAAAATTAAACATATTTTCATTTAAGGATAGCTTGATCTTGAGAGAATTTTTATTATATTAAATACTGTGCACATTTTTGTTTACATATTTTTATTTTTATCCTTTCAAATTGCTGTATGATATCCGGCTTGAATTGGCTGGTAAATTTTCCGTATTTAATTGGTTCCCAAGTACTTTCGGCTCCCTCTTGGCGCATCACCAGGGGGTGTATATATTGTAAAAGAACAAAACAGCGTTTTATTTACACTGGTGTAACTTATAAAAATTAGTTCTATATATGGTAATTGTATCTAGAAACATTTCAGCCCATTAATTTCAAAATTGGTTTTGTTGATTTGGGGGCGTTTGTTTCTAATATGGAGGACTTCAAAAATCTATAATCTTTGTTTGCTATTTTGTTGTTCCAATATTGTTGTGTTATCGGTAAGACTTTTCCGAAATTGCGTTGTTGAGCAGGAATGTTTTTTTCAGATGTGCTATTGAACTAGTGTTAGAAAGATGCATGATAAGTCGCATGCATCATTACATGAAATAAGAATGTGTAGACAAAGAATGTCTATGATATTTAATAAAATATGCCTCAACGGAGAAAAAATTGCCTAAGTACACACACTTACACACACCTGTATTTACATATGTATATATATATGAGAAATCATATATTGCTTTCAGTATCTTACTTCCCATGAGCGTTAATTTGGTCAAGAAGTTGGAGTGGTGCTGATAGATTGCAGAAACCAGACAATAAATTAGAATTTAAAAATGTGCAATATCTTAAGTTCATGGTACAGCTACAGAAACACCATAAGCCATCCTGATAGTACGGATTACCCCCCCTCTCTCTCTTCAGTGGGTATCCTCTTGGTATAATGGTTAAAGCGTTGGACTCCGGAATCGTAGTAAGCGAGTTCGTACTCCAGTCGCGGTGTTATGATCACTTTCGGACAAATACCCTTGGGAAAGGTATGAACCTCCTTATCCTCCCAGCTATGGGTTGAATAGTACCACTACAGTTCTTCTAGGGGAATGGCTTTGGCATTAAATAACCTAAAAAGGTTGATATGCTATTAAACAAAGAAACCAAACCAAACCAAACCCCTCTCTTCATCTTTCTCCATCTACCATTTCTTTTGGAAGGTCGTCTAGACTGCATCCAGTGTCTGCACAAAGCTTGTTGGCCAACACTGATATGTCCATATGTAGGAGTTACAGGAGAACATTGCTTATCAGTTAGTCCCTGCTTCTCCAGCAGTGCCCAGCATGTCTTGTTTGTTTTATTTGGATGGTTTGAGAGAAGGGATGCAAGTGGCTCTAAAGTTGCTGTTTTGTGGGGTGCTGCTTCCAATATAAGTTTAAAGCAGCTCACAGCATTCTTTTCAAGTTCCAGTCTCGAGCTTTCTCAGAACGTTTCCTGAGAGTCTGGGCGAAGCAACCATGCACTAATTAATATCTATACATACTACCAGTCGAAAGTATGACGTCAATCAGAAAGCATGGAGGAGGCTCTGCAATGGTGTGTGTGTGTGAGAGGGGCTTGCGCCCATAGAGAAGTCAGGGATTTGCAGCAGGTGAAGGGCAAATTCAATCAGACCGGCTATCACAGCAAACTGCAGCATCACGCGATCCCTTCTGGAACGCAGCTTGTGGGTCAGGGACTTGTACTCATGCTAGATAATGACCCTAAGCATACTAGTAAACTCAGCCAGAGGTACATTAAAATCAAAGAGGAACATCGAATTTAAATCCCCGTGAACTGGTGTGGAATGATTGGTTTTTATAGTTACTATTTCCGAAGTAATCATTACTATTGTTAGTGTAATTCATTCTATATTTATTATGCTGGTTGGTTGGTTGGTTGGGTTTTATGGTATATCAACCTTTGTAGGTTATTTAACGCCAAATCCATTTTTATGTAAATAATCATTTCTATTTAAAACAAATCAGTTTAGCATGAGCACGCAATTTAAATGTAAGTACATTCTAGTTGTGAAAAATATTTCTTGCTATTCAGTTTAGTCAAGCAGTTCTGATTCAGCTCATTCAGTTTAGTATAAGTACAGATTTTAGTATAAGTACAGCTTTTACACATGGTTAATATTCAAAACAGTTCTATGTTAAACAATTCCGTTTAGTGTAGATACAGTTTCAATGTTCAAATAATTCAGTTTGCCAGAAGCACGCATTTTAAATGTTAGTACGGTTTTACTTGTAAAGCACGGTAACCCTTTTATTCTATAGGAGAGATCAAATTTCCATATGATAGATTTAACATAATGTAGGCTGTTTAATTTTTTAACATCGGTGCAGAAAACGCTGAGATGCGTTTTAATTTATATATATATTCATTTAATTATATATGAAGTAAAACGCATCTCTCTGCATTTTCTGCACCGATGTTAAAAAATTTGGGGGTTTGAAAAATAAAGGTTTAACCCGTGAGATTCAATGTTCCATATTAAAAAGATCAAATACCCCAAAATCTTTCGATAGTAGATGCAATCTGTGTTCAGAAGAAAAGATGCACATTTTGCTTTACCCAGAGTTGGAAAAATTATTAAAAAAGAGATATGAATTAATAGCTCGGTGTAGACATAGGGCTAAATTTAAACTATCGATAATTAACATAAATATTTTAAAAAAAAATAGGATTAAATTGAGAATTAATGTAAATGAATAAAAATAAAATAAAATGTTGTATAGAAAATGTGAAAAAACCATATCATATATACGTACTAATCATTAAAAGTGTAACTGATTAATAGATTCTAAATAAATTTGATTTTTTTTTAAAAGTTAAATTTAATTAAATCCTGAAATTAATTTAATATAAATTTTACTGTATCGTTACGTAAAGTTATTGAATAAATTTATTTTTCTAATTTAGTATCAAATCTGTAGTTTAAGTTGAAAAATAATTAAAATAATTTAAAAAAAAATTAATTTACTATAATTCAAACCGACAATAAAATTAAAAAAAAAACGGAAGTGGGCTAAATGAGGAGATAACTCTTCACCCCTCTTCTATCCCCTCCCACCTTTTTCCTGTGTCGATTCTGATTTATTTTTCCTTAAGATCTGAAGAAGTCCTGTTAATTGTTTTTCGTGTTTTTTGATTTTTCAAAAACGCATAACAGGATGGAAATAAATTTATAATCCTAATGTGACCGGTTTGTTGTTTTTTCTTAATGAAATATATATATATATATATATGTGTGTGTGTGTGTGTGTGTGTGTGTACTGGTATTTATATTCAAGTGCGTGTATTGATATTGTATAAATCTTAAAAGAGGTGGAGGTGCCCGTGGGTATGCCCGTGGTGGAATGGTTACCGTCGTAGGAAATGGACACGGCGACACGAGTTCAAATCCCGGACCTGACTGATTGCATCTCACATAGCACTAATACCCTTGGGAAAGATATGAATCCAAATATTCTCCCTTCAGCTATGGGTAAATAGTAGGGCAAACTAGGTTCTTCAGCCTTGGTGAGGCAACTAGTCTAGGAGAAGGAAAACTCTGAATTCAAACCTGTTAAACTCCTCTTAAAAAATTGACCTTGTGTCATATCCTGCCCGAGCGGAGGGGTTGGGTAAATATGATAAATCTTAAAAAATATTGAATAAGATATCGTAGACACTTGAAATAAATTGTATCTTAATGCGTATAACTTGACGCAATATTTTCGCAGAGTAACTGTGTATATAGTTGGTCAACCATCTCAGATGAAAACCAATAAAGAATTCTTATTACACTAATCTCTCTTCTCTCTCTCTCTCTCTTTCTCTCTCACTCTTTTTTTTATTGTACACACATAGTGAATTCAATGAATTGCAAAAGCATCTATAGTGAATTTGCTGCAGTGGAAAATCGACGAAAACTCCAAATGAATATTTAATTGCTTAATATTCACTTGATTTCCTATTCTTTATAATCTGTAACAAAAGAAGCAATCTTTATCTGGGGACTCAAGGATTTTGTCATCAAGTGGAAAAATTAGGTCACAATACCAAGTGTGCTGGGTATGACACTAGGCTTTATCTGGTGGTGAGGCTCCAGACCGAAGAATGAGGAGTAGCCCTTTCTTTTCATGACTTTCAAGTCCGTGTACAACAGTAGGTTTGGTTTCTTTATTTAATGACATATCAACTTTCGTGGGTTATTCAATACCTAAAGATCCACCTGAGAAGAACAATGGCGATGTTATTTAAACTATAGCTGAGGGATAAGGGGGTTCATGCCTTTTCCAGTGGGTATTAGTTCGAAAGCGAACGTAATAGCGCGAATGGAGCTCGAACTCGCTTTCTACGATTTCGAAGTCCAGTAGGTTAGCCACTACTCAACGGACATCTCACCTGATTGGATGGAATACTTGAAACCAAATAATTCAGTGTCCTGTGTATGACGCTAAAACATATTTGGTGGTGAGGTTCCTATTTCGGAGCCCTGGAGAGTGTTGAGTACCCTTTTGGTGTCATCACTCCAAGTTCCACTCACATCCGGAGTGGTAGTACCTGATTGGGTCCCATCTTTGTTTGAAAATTGTTAGTATTTGATTGGAATACTTGAAACCACTCTTCCGCATAAAAACTATTTGAATCAATAACAGTTATTTGGAGTTTCCATTATTTACAAAAAGAGTATTATCTGGGGGTTAGAATTTTGCAAATTACCAGTTACCCTCTCGATGGAGCCTAGAATACACAGACTGCACCCGTTGTAGAGGGTTAAGATTCCCCGCTCCGCCATAAAAGAAGTGTCCGAAAAATGACACTAATTGTCATGGAGTGGTGAGGCTCCAGTTCTGGAGTATGTAATAGCCCTTTGTTGCCATTGTTTCGAGGTCCACTCTGATCTGGAGAGGTGATTTCTTTTAGAGTTCCTTTCTAAGGGTTACATAGATCAGTTTTAAAATCATTGTAATGACTATAGTGTATATGAAGTACGACTATCTCTATAAAATATCAAATATAAAAGAAAGAATTGTACTGGTGACATGTGAGTGACACAGTAAAAACAGCGACAGGAACGTGTTGAAAATTCTATCCGGAACAGCATCATTTTAACATAACAGGAAATGAGCACAAATGGCTCTCAGTGTAGCAATTACCGATCGACCAAACTTTAAAAAAATAATCTTTCAACAGCAACGCACAGTATACACCAGTCCCGCCTATGATCATAACTGAATTTTAAAAAATGGTAAAGCCTTACCACGATGGAGCTACCATTGTCATTTACTCGCACCACGAAGGTGAAAATGTAAAATTATCATTTATAACGATCTATTTACATGTTTAAAATGATCATAGAAATAATATATATATATATATATATATATATATATATATATATATTTTAAGAAAAACAACGAAACCGGTCACATAGGATTATAAATTTATTTCAATCCTGTTACGCATTTTTGAGGTTTTCAAAAACACGAAAAAAGTAACAGGACTTCTTCAAATCATTTTGGATAAAAAAATTGAATAGACACATGGTAGTGGGAGGGATAGTATGAGGGAGTCGATTTATGATTTCCATACCTAATTTTAAAATTAGTAGATGAAATGCCATTTCTTATCATTTATGTTATCTTTTGGATAAATAATAGCTTGATATACTACGTTATCTGAATTACACAAACCATTCATTTGACAATCACTTCGAGATTTACAGTTACATTCTATTTTTTTACTATTATTACTATTATTATTATTATTTACTCGGTTACGAAATTTATTAATTAATTCATTATTATGTCTATTTATTATTTGAGAAATATTTTTTGTGCAAGAATAACTTATTTTCTAGGTTTTCCTATTAAATATTTTATGTAATATATTATCTTGTTTAAAATGTTTATCTATCAGTCTCAAAAAATATTTACCTACATCTATATTTGCTAGTTTACAAAAAGGGGGGTTAAACCATATAATGGTCCATATTGAAAAGATCTAGTACCCCAAAATCTTTCGATAGTAAGTGCAACCTGTGTCTTGAAGAAAAAATCCACATTTTGCTTTTTCCAGAGCCAAAAAATTATTAAATAAGAGAAATGAACTAATAGCTAGGTGTAGACATAGGGCTAAATTTAAACTATAAATAATTAACAAAATGTTTCTATAACAACATAGAGCTAATTTGGAAAATAAATAAAATAAATTGTTTGATAGAAAATTGTGAAAAAGAATATAATACATACGTACTATGCATAAAAAGTGGAACGAATTAATGCTTTCTAAATAATTTTGAAATCTTAAAATATAGTAAATAAATTAAATATTTGCTTTAATCTTAATATATCTAATACTGTACCTTTACTTGAATTTTTTATTTAAAGTTTAAATCTTAGTCAATAAAAAACCTGTAAGTTAGGTCTAAATATAAATTTTTAAAAAACCTTTAAAAAAAAAACAATATTTACTACACTGCTAACCGAAAGTTAAATTTAAAACGGAAGTGGGCTTAATGAAGAGGTAAATCCTCACCCCTCTTCGACTCCCTCCCACCTCTTCGACTCCCTCATACTATCCCCTCCCACTACCATGTGTCTATTCAATTTTTTTATCCAAAATGATCTGAAGAAGTCCTGTTACTTTTTTCGTGTTTTTGAAAACCTCAAAAATGCGTAACAGGATTGAAATAAATTTATAATCCTATGTGACCGGTTTCGTTGTTTTTCTTAAAGAATTTATTGCTCTGTATTATTGGTACATTGAGCTCTTTACCAGGAAAATTTTAAATATTCATGCTTGAATAACTTCTTGTCCTGATGGAATTACTCCCAACTCCGGTTTAACTGGACCAAAATATATATATATATATATATATATATATATATATATATATATATATATATATATATATATATATATATATATATATATATATATATATATATATATATATATATATATATATATATATATATATATATATATATATATATATATATATATATATATATATATATATATATATATATATATATATATATATATATATATATATATATATATATATATATTGGAATTAAACATTAACCGGCTCATTGGCCTTGTGGGAAGAGTGTTCGCAAATGAGCCGGGAGACCTGGGTTCAGTCCCTGTCGCGCCATACCAAAGACTTTAAAAATGGTACTTAATACCTCCTAGCTTAACACTTAGCAATATAAGGTACGTATGGAGGGTAAAGTGGAGCAATCCAGGGAAAGGAGTAACGCCCTCCCCTATACCTCGGTATAGTAGCTATTGAAAAGGGAGCCTTCTGGTCGCCCACGACTACGGTCGCCAACTTTACTTTACTTATATTGAACATAACTTCTAATTCTACCACCCACCCAAACTCGAGGTGTAATGGTTAAAGCGATGAACTGCGGAATCGTAGTACGCGAGTTCGTACTCCAGTCGCGCTATTATGTTCACTTTCGGGCAAATACCCTTGGGAAAGGTATGAACCCCCTTATTTTCCCTCCAGCTATGGGTAAATAGTAGGACAGACTAGGTTCTTCAGCCTTGTTGAGGCAACTAGTCTAGGAGAAGGAAAACTCTGAATTCAAACCTGTTAAACTCCGCTTAAAAATTGACCTTGTGTCAAATCCTACCCGAGCGGAGGGGTTGGTAAATAGTACCACCCACCCAAACAGAATGACCAACCCACATTTAAAAAAACATTCCAAATAAATATGAATAAAACTCATAGCAACAAACAACCAAACACGACCAGAATTTGTTTTCTTGAAACAAATAGATGCCTTGGTAGAAAGACAAATGATTATCTCCCCTGTTTAAGGTGTGTATCTGTCGAGGTTCACATGTCCATCCCTTAATCCATCTCGGTCTCTTTCGTCTCCGTTCTTAGAACGGTAAGGATGTTCTTTTGGTCTCTACTTGCTGAAAAGTGGAAAACTTGTCCCTCTCATCATCACAGAAATTTGAAACCAAAATGACTTTACTATTTGTTCTACCAACCAAAAAAGATTTTTTTTACCTTTTTGTACCCCTTTCATATACTGCTTGTTCGTATAAAACATTGATGGTTATTCAAGACCAAATTCTGTTTAAACTTATATAATCTTTGATGAATAATTTGTAGCTATCTTTATTTCTAAATGAGTTAGCGCTCATTTGCCTGCAGTCAAATGGTTTCAAGTATTTCTATCTAACACTGATAGTTCTATTTGCACACAGTTTCAATAGATTCAAGTATTGCAATTCGACATCAGTAGTATAAGAATACTTAATGGATTAATTTACTTCGCATCATTTTTGGTATACAGTTAAATGGTTTCAAGTATTGCTATTCAACACAATTAAGTTACAAAAAAGTAAAGTTGGCGACCTTAGTCGAGGGTGACCCAAAGGCTCCCTTTTCAATAGCTACTACACCGAGGTGTTCGGGAGGGCGCTACTACTTTCCTTGGATTGGTCTACTTTACCCTTGATTCGTATTTTAAAATGCTGAGAGTTAAGCAAGGAGGAATCTAGTACCATTTTTTGAGTCTTTGGTATAACTCGACTTGGGATTGAAACCCGGTCTTCCGTACCATTGGCGAAAACTCTACTCATTAGGCCAACGAACCGGTACTAAGACTATTTGATATTAAAAATAATGCCAACGTAGATGATTGAACAGTTCTATGTGACCCTAGCAGGTACTACCACACCAGAGTGTATCTTAGAGTGATGGTTATGAAGTGGTACTCTACATTCCCCTAGGGGAATGTACAGTACCACTGGACTGGAGACTCACCATCAAATACAGTTTAGTTTCATATTCAGAGCAGGACAACATTTGAGTGTTCTAGTTAATACTTCTTGTATGTATATTATGTTCCTATACGTGTAAACAATAAAATCTTGTCTTTCCGTTTATTCCATGTTAGTATATACTTGGGGGTGTCCTCGTGGTGTAATGGTTAAAGCGATGAACTGCGGAATCGTAGTATGCGAGTTCGTACTCCAGTCGCGCTATTATGTTCACTTTCGGGCAAATACCCTTGGGAAAGGTATGAACCCCCTTATTCTCCCTCCAGCTATGGGTAAATAGTAGGACGGACCAGGTTCTTCAGCCTTGTTGAGGCAACTAGTCTAGGAGAAGGAAAACTCTGAATTCAAACCTGTTAAACTCCGCTTAAAAACTCGACCTTGTGTCATATCCTGCCCGAGCGGAGGGGTTGGTAAATATAAATATACTTGGATATAAAATACTACAATAGGATCATGGTGAATGTAACTAAATATCCTGTCCTTAACGCCAACCAATCCAATATTCCTATGTTATTAAGACATTTTAAACATATTTTTTCGAATTCAGCAACTATTCGAGATATCGTACGCGTTAAGACGCTTCGTTAAAGAATCCAGATCGGTTTAGATTACAATGCTAATTAGAGTAGAAAGTAATTAATAAGTTGTTGATTGTTTAATTAGCGCTGATTTTGGTTTGCCTTTGTGTCAGATATTCACGTACAAAACAAAATAAAACAAATAAAAAAAAAACAAAGGAATTAGGGTTTTTTAATACTGACAATAGAATAATGCATTTGCATAACAAATAAGGGATGTTTATTCAATTGAAGCTTGACTCATTGTTTTTTTTTTTTATTTCGGATGTATCCACACGGATGCTTAATATATTAGTCGCTTGAATGTTCGCCAATGTTCCGGGAGACCTGGGTTCAATCCCCAGGTCGAGTCAAACCAAAGACTTTAAAAATGGTACTTGATGCCTCTTTGCTTAACACTCAGCAATATAAGGTACGTATCAAGGGTAAAGTAGGGCAATTCTGGGAAAGAAGTAGCACCCTCCCCTACACCTCGGTGTAGTAGCTATTGAAAAGGGAGCCTTCTGGTCGCCCTCGACTAAAGGGAGACAACTTTACTTACGTTGTCTTTTCAATAAGTTTCCACACAGGTATTTAGAATTGTCATAGACTCTTGAAAATTTACTATGTTATTGCTATGCATCTTATGAGACGACTGACACATTTTCATGATTTTAGATTCAAATGAATAGCTATAGCAGCAATTTGAATACACCCTACTAAAGCCTGGTTGTCACAGTTGGTGAATTTCAAAAATGCAATCTGGACGTGAGGACACTTTAGAAGAACGATATGCAATAAAATTCTGTTCTAAACTTGGAAAAAAGGCAACAGAAACGTATGGAATGCTTCAGACTGCTTTTGGAGCATCTTGCATGAATCGAGCATCAGTTTTTGAGTGGCATAAAAGATTCAAGGAAGCCAGGGAGGCTGTGAGGGATGATGAGAGATGTGGGAGGAGTAAGGAAGTCAATACACCACAGTTGATAGGCCAAACAGTTAGGGTTAAGGTTAGGGTTACTATGGTGAGGTTTTAAGGGAGTTCAGGAAGAGATTCCTTGGAAAAAGGCCAGCACTCTTCAAATCGGGTCAGTAGCATTTCCATCATGACAATACACCAGTCCATAACTACATCCTTGTCATAGACTATTTGACCAAGATGGGCATCAAAACAGTTCCTCAGCCTCCCTATAGTCATGGACCTTGCTCCCTGTGACAGTAGAGAGATAAGACTCCCGCCACAACGAGTATCCTGTTTATGACCCTTAACTATCTCATGGTAAGGCTTTAGCAATGATGGAGCTTTGGGGAATGCGTAAGTAATGTTGGCGACCTTAGTCGAAGGTGACCTAAGTCGAGGGCTCCCTTTTCAATAGCTACTACACCACGGTGTAGGGGAGAGCACAACTCCTTTCCCTGAATTGCTCTATTTTACCCTTGATCCATACCTTATAATGCTGAGTGTTAAGCAAGGCGTTAATTACTATTTTTGAGTTTTTGGTATGACTCGACCTGGGACGGAACCTTGGTCTCCCGGACCATTGGCGAACACTCTACTGATTAGGCCAATACCCCTTTATTGCCATCACTCCGAGGTCCACTCTGGCTCGGAGTGGTAACACCTGATAGGGTCTTATCTATGGGTAAAAAAGAACTAAACAGTGTACTTATGCTAAACTGAATTGTTTGGTTTGGTTTGGTTTCTTTTTTTAATGGCATATCAATCTTCGTGGCTTATTTAATGCCATAGCCATTTTCTTAGAAGAACAGTAGATACTAATTAACCCATAGCTAGGAACATAAGGAAGGGGGGTTCATACCTTTCCCAAGGGTATTTGTCTGAAGGTGAACGTAATAACGCGACTGGAGTTCGAACTCGCTTACTACGATTACGCTGTCCATCGCGTTAACCGTTATACCACCCCTGAATTGTTTGAAATAGAACTGTTTTTACATTTAAGTGTGTGTAAACAAAAAACTACTTATACTAAACTGAATTGTTTCAAATAGAACGAGAGTTTCGATCGACAAAACCAGAAAAAATGGCTTCGAGCTGACTAAGAAAAGAAGCAAAAGGTACCCCGCAAAAACAATCACAGACGCCGACTACGCTGATGACTTAGCGTTACTGGCGAATACGCCTAATCAAGCAGAGACGCTACTGCATAAGTTGGAACGAGCTGCAGCAGGCATTGGCCTCCATGTCAATGCGCACAAAACTGAATATATGTGTTACAACCAAACAGGCAACATTACCACACTAGACGGAGCCTCTCTGAGGCTAGTGGACAAATTCACCTACCTAGGAAGTAGCGTCTCATCAACAGAAAACGACATCGACACACGGCTGACGAAAGCATGGACGGCTATAGATAGGCTCTCAATAATATGGAAATCAGACCTGACAGATGAAATGAAGCGCAGTTTCTTCCAGGCAGCGGTTGTATCGATACTGCTATATGGATGCACTACATGGACGCTAACCAAATGGCTGGAGAAGAAACTTGACGGCAACTACACAAGAATGTTGAGAGCAATATTGAACAAGTCCTGGCGACAACAACCCACGAGATGCCAACTGTACGGCCACCTGCCTCCCATCACGAAAACTATACAGGTCAGACGAGCCATACACGCCGGACACTGCTGGAGAAGCAAAGACGAGCTCGTAAGTGACGTACTACTATGGACCCCCACATATGGCCAAGCAAAAGCAGGACGACCAGCACGAACTTACATACAGCAGCTATGTGAGGACACAGGATATAACCCGGAAGACCTGCCGGAGGCGATGAACGATAGGGAAAAGTGGCGAGAGATGGTCAAGGATATCCGTGCTGGCGGCACGACATGATGATGATGATGATATGTATAACAATTGATTTGGCAGTAAATAACCTGCAATGGTTGATATGCCATAAAACCAAACCAAATCATATATATTTAATATATATGTATAAAGGGTATTTGGCATTAAATAACCTACAATGGTTGATATGCCATAAAACACAACCAAACCAAATCATATATATTCAATATATATGTATAAAGAGGATTTGGCAGCAAATAACCCACAATGGTTGATATGCCATAAAATCGAAACAAACCAAATTATATATATTTAATATATATGTAATAAAAGGATTTGGCATTAAATAACCTACACTGGTTGATATGCCATAAAATCGAAAAAAACCAAATCATATATATTTAATATATATGTCATAACAGGATTTGGCATTAAATAACCTACAATGGTTGATATGCCATAAAACACAACCAAACCAAATCTTATATATTTAATATATATGTATAACAATTGATTTGGCATTAAATAACCTACAATGGTTGATATGCCATAAAACCAAATCAAACGAAACCAAATTGAACCAAACCAAACACAATATATATATATATATATATATATATATATATATCAAATGGATTAAGTTATAATAATAATAATAATAATAATAATAATAATAATAATAATAATAATAATAATTATTGTTGAAAAAGCTGTGGAACATGAAAGTGACGATTGTACCAATTGTGATTGGTGTTTTTGGCACAATAACTAAAGGATTATTAAAAGGCCTGGAGGACTTGGAAGTTGGTGAACGGGTAGAGACTATGCAAATGACAGCATAACTGAGAACGGCCAAAATACTGAGAAGAGTCCTGGAGACTTGAGCGGACTTGCTGTCACTCAAACTCCTGTAGGAAACCATCAGCTAAATCTGATGGGAAAAACTCTCAAGGTATAAATAATAATAATGATAGTTATACTAATTAAGGTTAGCTTCTATCTTGTTTTATCCAGAGATTGGAGAGGCAATGTACTTAATTTTTTTTCTTTTTCTTCACCCTTCCAAGTTGTGAAAAGCTGAATTTCTTCAAATGTGAAAAAAATTCGGGATGGGGTGTGATTTTCATTATATTAGAAAAAAGAAATATTCCAAATAAAAAATGGGATAAAAAAGAAAAGAAAAATAACGTAATCTAAAATCGATGAATTTATTAGAAGGAAAATCAACGTTAAAACGTTTCGGTTTTAATGAACCTTCGTCAGGACTTTAGAATGGTGATAAAAGTGTTGGTAGAACAACGATTGATGTTTAACCTTTCCCTCTAATGAATTAATCACTTTTGGATTGCTTTGTTTTTCAATTGTTCTAAATACAGTCGGATTCTTTTTCCTTATTTACTTCCACATATATGTTATGTAATAATATTATATATTAACAATAATAAGAAATTCGAAAAGCAAACGTTGGCGATAACATGAGAGTGCTCGGATCCTCGCAAGCTGAGCAGTATAACAACTAAAAGGAATTCACCAAGTTCTTATCGCTGTAATTGTAAGTTTCATGCGGTGAAAAAGAACAAAAATTTCTATTCAGTGAGATGATTGTACTATTTTTTTATCATAGGAAACTTATAGAGATGAATATAGTTAATTCTTTTTCTCTGTGCGTGCGGGCGTGCATGCGTGCATGTGTGTGTGTGTGTGTGTGTGTGTGTGTGTGTGTGTGTGTGTGCGCGTGTGTGTGTGTGTTATAGAAAAATCCAACGTTATGTAATATATGATATATAAAGACAAAAACAGATGTAAAATGTTTCAGCTGAAAATATTTTGCTATTTTTTTTTTTCAGATGAAACGTTTAACATGTATTATATCAACCCCGAAGATGGTTCATTTAGAAAATGAAAATAAAAAATTAAATTAAAAAAAAAATTAGATAAAAAACCCAACCCAAAACGTGACATCAGAACACTATTATGCATAAAAATGCGTCATAGGAATATTTGTTTTTTTTTCATTTCAAATATATATATATATATATATATATATATATATATATATATATATATATATATATATATATGTTTGTGGGTGTGTGGGTGTGGGTACATAGATACATACACGCACATACATATATATTTCAAAAATCTATATGTAAAAACAAGTGCGTATAAAATACATATATTGTTACACGTAATTTTTTTTACATATGACATGGCATTGCAGGTGTTATACCCTGTTCTCATTACCTGCCAAATTCAGACTATATATACATATATATATATATACACATATATATATATATACCCTATATATATATATATATATATATAGATAGATAGATATAAAGCGTGTGTATATATATATATTTATATAAAGGGTGTGTGTATATATATATATATATATATACACACACCCTTTATATATATATATATATATATATATATATTTATATACACACCCTTTATATCTATATATATATATATATATGCACATATTTCCTTTGCATGCATATATATATATATATATATATATATATATATATATATATATATATATATGTATATAAAGGGTTTTTGTGCGTGTGAGTGTATATATACATATGTATACTTATATGAAGAGTGTGTATACATGTATATATACATATATATATGGATGTATACACCTACCCAGATATATAGATTCACCCGTAATATAAATATGTGTGTACGTGTGTGTGTGTGTTTGTGTGTGTGTGTGTGTGTGTGTCTGCGTGTGCGTGTGTGTGTGTGTGTGTATGCGTGTATGTGTGTGCGTGTGTGTCTGTCTGTGTCTGCGTGTACGTGTGTTTGTGTGCGTGTATGTGTGTGTGTGTGTGTGTGCTATGTGCAAAAATGATGAAACAAATAAGTATATTCTTTTGATGTAAATAATTTTTTCATTATTGCTCTTAACTTGTTTCGACCTGAGATCGTTATCAAAAAAAAAAAAAAAGAAAAAAAAAATTTCGCGAGTTTTAACTAGTTTTAAAGGAGTTGATATGCTACAAAAAGATGCGACAAAATGAAAATTAATTTTTTGGAATCCGAGTGTCTTCAGCTGACCTTTATATATCTGTAGAGAAGACACCTGGTTTCATTTGAGAAGTCTATGTTAAAGTTTCGGAGGAATGAATTTACAATTATATACGGGGGTGAGAGAAAGAGAAAGAAGAATTTGACATGTTTTACTATAAGGAAAACATTGTCAGAATATACTTGAATCTATTCTCCAAAACAGGAAAGTAGAAAAATAATTTATATTTGAATGCTTATATGCGTATTTTTCTTTATCATTATAATAATTTGATATGAACTGAAGCTGAATAGTTAAAATTCTTCCAAAGTCCTCCATGTCTTCCAATCTTCTACATTTGTGATGTATTTTAAGTTCAGGAAACAAGGATAAGGCACATGAGTCTGGTGTGTCTGGTGAGTATATAGAGTGCTGCACTTGTACAATCTTAAGTTTCACAAAGTTAGGTCTGGTGAGTATGGAGGGAGCTGCAGTTGCGCAATCCTGTATTTCAAAGTGCTAGGTCTAGTGAGTGTGGAGGGTGCTGCAGTTGCACAATCCTGTGTTTCAAAGTGCTAGGTCTAGTGGGTGTGGAGGGTGCTGCAGTTGCACTGTCCTGTGTTTCAAAGATATTAAGACTGATGAGTATGGAGGGTGCTGCAGTTGCAAAATCCCGTGTTTTAAAGAGCTAGGTCTGGTGAGTGAGGAGGGTGCTGCAGTTGCACTATCCTGGGTTTCACAAAGCTAGGTCTAGTGAGTGTGGAGGGAGATGCACATTTACAATCCTGCATTTTACAGAGCTAGGTCTGGTGAGAATGGGGGGGTACTACAGTTAAACAATCCTGTTTTTTAAAGACCTAGGTCTGGTGAATGTGGAGGGCGCTGCAGTTGCACAATCCTGTGTTTCAAAGAGCTTGGCCTGGTGAATGTGGAGGGTGCTGCAGTTGCACTATCCTGGGTTTCAAAGAGCTTGGCCTGGTGAATGTGGAGGGCGCTGCAGTTGCACAATCCTGTGTTTCAAAGATCTTGGCATGGTGAATGTGGAGGGTGCTGCAGTTGCACAATCCTGTGTTTCAAAGAGCTTGGCCTGGTGAATGTGGAGGGCGCTGCAGTAGCACAATCCTGTGTTTCAAAGAGCTTGGCATGGTGAATGTGGAGGGCGCTGCAGTGGCACAATCCTGTGTTTCAAAGAGCTTGGCATGGTGAATGTGGAGGGCGCTGCAGTTGCACAATCCTGTGTTTCAAAGAGCTTGGCCTGGTGAATGTGGAGGGCGCTGCAGTGGCACAATCCTGTGTTTCAAAGAGCTTGGCCTGGCGAATGTGGAGGGCGCTGCAGTGGCATAATCCTGTGTTTCAAAGAGCTTGGCCTCGTGAATGTGGAGGGCGCTGCAGTGGCACAATCCTGTGTTTCAAAGAGCTTGGCCTCGTGAATGTGGAGGGCGCTGCAGTTGCACAATCCTGTGTTTCAAAGAGCCTGGCCTGGTGAATGTGGAGGGCGCTGCAGTGGCACAATCCTGTGTTTCAAAGAGCTTGGCCTGGTGAATGTGGAGGGCGCTGCAGTGGCACAATCCTGTGTTTCAAAGAGCCTGGCCTGGTGAATGTGGAGGGCGCTGCAGTGGCACAATCCTGTGTTTCAAAGAGCTTGGCCTGGTGAATGTGGAGGGTGCTGCACTTGCATAATTCTGTGTTTTACCAAAATATGACGTCCAAAAATTACTGAAATCGTTTTATCAATCATTTTCTTTCTTTTTTCCCTTTTAAATCTACACTTTTCAAAACATAATCATTTAAATAGATGAATTGCTCAAAAGTGCGTATATCCTTATTGACATGATTCGTTTTTAAACTTTTTGATCACACACACACACACACACACACACACACTCACTCACACACACTCACTCACTTATACGTATCAACACAGCAACACATACAAATGTGGAGAGTCAGTGGTGTTGTGGTTAATGTGCAGGACTACGACATCAGAGAAATCAAATTCAAATTCCAGTTGTGTATAAAATAATTACTATAGAACTGCACTGCGCATGATTTTACTATAGAAATAAATATCATAATTTTTTAATAGAAATGCACTGAAAATCAGATAAAAAGAGGATTATCAATGGTAAGGAATCAATGTTTGGCATTTTTAATACAATTTGGTTATTATAAAAAGTAAAGTTGGCGACCGTACCCGAGGGCGACAGAAGGCTCTCTTTGGCCCAGCGGTTAGAGTGTTCGCCAATAGCCCGGGAGACCTGGGTTCAATCCCAGGTCGAGTCATACCAAAGACTTTAAAAATGGTACTTGATACCACCTTGCTTAACACTCAGCATTATAAGGTACGGTTCAAGGGTAAAGTGGAGCAATCCTGGGAATGGAGTAGCGCCCTCTCCCACACCTTGGTGTAGTAGCTATCGAAAAGGGAGCCTTCGGGTCACCCTCGACTATGGTCGCTAACTTTACTTTTACTTACACCGAGGTGTAAGGGTGGGTGCTACTCCTTTCCCTGGATTGCTCCACTTTACCCTTGATAGCACCTTATATTGCTTAGTGTTAAGCAAGACGGTATGAAGTACCATTTTTAAAGTCTTTGGTATGACGCGACCTGGGATTGAATCCAGGTCTTCCGGACCTAGACAAACACTCTACCTACTTGGACAATGAGTCGGTGGAGTTATTATATAATAATGCTAATATATTATAATTATATTGCTAAAGATCTTACTGTAGAAATGCATGTCATATAATTTTTCTTATAGAAATACATTGAAAATCGGATAAAAAGAGGATGATCAGTAGTTGGTGCTAAGCATTACTGATGCAATAGGGTTACTTTATAATAATGTAAATACGTTACTAAAGATTTTACTATAGAAATGCATTGCAAATCATTTTACTCTAGAAAGATGTATGTCATAATTCTATTATTTGAATGGATTGGTTTGGTTTCTTTGTTTAATGGCATATCAACACTTTTTTTAGGTTATTTAATGCCAAAGCCATTCTCCTCGAAGAACAGTAGTGGTACTATTTAACCCATTGCTGGGAGGATAAGGGGGTTCATACCTTTCCCAAGGGTATTTGCCCGAAAGTGAACGTAATAGCGCGACTGGAGTACGAACTCGCGTACTACGATTCCTCAGTCCATCGCTTTAACCATTACACCACGAGGACCCCCCCCACGGAATGGATTGAAAAGCAGACAAAAAGAAGCATGTCAGTGGTCATGAATTATTACTATAGTGCAAATACAATGCTAAAGATTTTACTAGAGAAAGGCATCAAAATCATTTGAATATTGAGATTCACTAAAAAGCAGAAAAAGTAAAACTGCCCATAGTCATGAATAAATAATAAATATTACGGATATAACACGGTTATCATATTATAATGTAAATGCATCGCAAATGATTTTATTCTAGAAATGCACAGCAAAGGATTTTACAATAGAAATTCACAGAAAATCAGGAAAAATTACGTTGTCAGTTTTAAAATAATTAAGGATGCCCATGTTAAAGATAGAAACGTATCAGCAGCGAATCGACGAAAGAGAGTGGATGCGAGATAGGAAACAGGAACGAATTAGTTGGCTGTGGGACGTGTCGATGTTGGCAGCCGGTTGCGTCGAGGTAGAGACAGTCTGCTAAAGACCAGATACGGCAATGTGAAGACAGCCGAAATTGTGGGGTCCCATTTTGGGTGAGCTCCGAATAGTAGTCCCACACCAGACGCGAAGCAATGAAAACGAAACCAACAAACAAGCACCGATTAGAACTGCAAGAGAAAAGGTGGAAGATAATTCAAGGTCGGTGCCTGCTCCTTTCCCCTTCTGGCATCTTGTTTCTCTTTGGCTAGCTAACGCGGTCGACCGTTTTCGTACTCTGTTTCGTTCTTCCCGACCACAACTTGTACTAGCGAATAAAGTTTTGTATTAGCGAACCAAGACGGGTTTTTGTGTGTTGATCGCTTTCCCCACTGCAAGATTACAACGGTATTTGTCGCACGCCTCACCAAACGGACGAGTGTGGCACAAGGCCTTTTTTAAAGGTGGCTCTGGGCGCAGGGTCGTAACCCAGACACGCCCAGCATTCCCAAAAATGCCTTGAGCCCCGTAGGCATTTCCCTAAAAAGGGGTGCCTTAGGTGCTATGCGATAAGCCTAACCCCTCCAAGGAAGGTTACTGCCTGGGGGTACGGCCCCCTGAAGCACGTGGTATGTCAGTCTTGGCCGTGTGACGCGAACCCTAGGCCTCCCCGTCATTCACGCCAGGCAGCCTCGACTGACTACCGCATCTAAACACGTGACAAACTCGACCAGAGCCAAGCCACTGATACCATAACATGTCGAAGAGTGTCCCATCTACTGGATTGGTATGTTTACACGTATAAACACGTCCGTCACGTGATGATACAAATGTCTACTCTGTGTAGCTGTAGTAATAATAGTAGAAATGTCTTATAGAAATATCTTATAGAAGTGCAAATAGAAACTGCAAATGTCTGATAGAAATGTCTGATTGAATTGTACAAAAACGAAGTTCCATTTGAATACGTCTAATGTTACATCTGCCTATTTGGCGGTTAACACGATAAGTGCTATAACTTTCACTTTCGCTCTTAGGAAAGGTATGAAATACTTATCTCTCCAGATTGATAGTGCGACTACTGTTTTAATATTGAATATCCCCGAAAGATTGAGGTGCCATTAAAAGAAAGAAACAGACACAG
>OY757945.1:20092556-20100056 GCA_963585895.1 Sepioteuthis lessoniana | reverse complement strand
ATTTACTTTTTAACAATTAATCGCCCAACCCACGGTGGTCCAGTCAGTTGGGGCTGTAGAATACACAGACTGCATCTCTGCAGAGGGTTAAAACTCCCCCCAATGAGTGTCCTGGATATAAGATTAAACAATCTGATGGCAAGGCTCCAGTAATGCTGGAGCTTTGGGGAATACCAAGTACCCCATTCACTGCCATCGTTGCCATGTCTACTCGAACCCGGAGTGGTAACTCCAGATAGGGTCCAATTAAAGGGTTAAATAGAACTATGTACTAATGCTAAACTGAATTCTTTGAAATAGAACTATTTTGACATTTAACTGTGTGTAAACAAAAAATATACTTATAATAAACTGAATTGTTTGAAATAGAACTGTTTATATGTATAAAAATTAATTTGGCATTAAATAACCTACAATGATTGATATGCCATAAAACCAAACCCAACCTACAGATTTGGTAACAGTGAGCTATCAATACTACGAAAGGAGACATAGGAGCTGACTGTGGGTTCAGGTAACCGGTTATCAGATTAATAGTAAGTAAAAGTTAGCGACCATAGTCGAGGGTGACCCGAAGGCTCCCTTTTCGATAGCTACTACACCAAGGTGTAGGGGAGGGCGCTACTCCATTCCCAGGATTGCTCCACTTTACCCTTGTACCGTACCTCATAATGCTGAGTGTTAAGCAAGGTGGTATCAAGTTCCATTTTTAAAGTCTTTGGTATGACTCGACCTGGGATTGAACCCAGGTCTCCCGGGGCATTGGCGAACACTCTAACCGCTGGGCCAATTTTAAATTCGATTAGAATTCCCTTTTCACGAAATGAATTGTAAATTCTTTTCCATAACAATGACCTTGACGTGTGACACTTTGTTTTCAGAATTCTCTCTGTCACCATGTGGACAATTTCCTTTGATCAAAACAACATTGTATATATTATTGCAATATTGCATAACAAAAAATATTCGATACGATAAGCAAAACAGTTTCTTCCACACTACCCGTCGAAAATCCATTTTTACACCTTCACAATGTATTTTCCGTAAAACGTAAAAAAGTTGGCGACCGTAATCCAGGGCAACCTAAGGATCCCTTTTTAATAGCTACTACACTGAGATGTAGGAGAGGGTGCAACTCCTTTCCTTGGATTGCTCCACTTTACTCTTGATACATACATTATAATGCTGAGTGTTAAGCAAGGAGGAATGAAGTACTATTTTTGAGTCTTTGAACTCAACCTGGGATTGAACCCTGGTCACTCAAGTCATTGGAAAACCCTCTACCCACAAGATCAATTTTCTATAGTCTTCTAAAATCCATACCAAAAGTCTCTGCCCACCTCACTGGATTACACCCTATTGCTAATCTCCCCTAGTGAGCCTTGCATTAAAGGGTACATTTTGTAGACTCATTATTGGAAAATAATTTCTGTTTTCATTCCCTTATCGAGAAAGGGACCAGGCCTTACTGATAAGCCTGATATTTTGAGGAGTCTTGTTTTACCATTTCCTAGAGGTTAATTTTACGATTTCCTTGAGGTTGATAAACCAGTTTGTTAGCTCTAACTTTGCTCTCAAATTTGGTCAAAAGATGCTTAGGTCACTGTTAGAGACTCTTCATGTTTCCCTCAAATGAACGAATGTCATCTGAGTAGGTACAGTATCCATTGATATCTACTTTTTTTGTGGCATATCTACCTTTGTGGGTGATTTAATGCCAAAACCATTTTTATGCAAAAATCAGTTCCATTTCAAACAATTCAGTTTAGCATGAGTACAGAGTTTAAATGTCAAAAACATTTCTATTTCAAGCCATTCAGTTTAGTCAAGAGGTAAAGTAAAAATAAAGTTGGCGACCCCAGTCAAGGGTGACCCGAAGGCTCCCTTTTCAATAGCTGCTACACCGAGGTGTAGGGGAGGGCATTACTCCTTCCCCCGGATTGCTCCACTTTACACTTGATACATACCTTATAATGGTGAGAGTTAAGAAAGGAGGTATCAAGTACCATTTTTTAAGTCTTTGGTATGACGTGACCTGGGACGAACCCTGGTCTCCCTGAAGTTTATAATAAAAAATAACAAAAACAGAAATCCAGGACATTTAAAAGTCCATTATTTTGGCCCTGAGGAAAAATATTCTGCGGGAAGATACTTTGACTTTGTAGATTTTTTTCTAGAAAATCTCATAAAATGAATAATTATGAAATACATTATTCAACTAAAAATCATTTCCAATGCCTTTCTATTGTAAAAATCATTTTCCAATGCATTTCTATAGTAAAAATCATTTTGCAATGCATTTTTATAGTAAAAACATTTTCCATCGCATTTCTATAGTAAAAACAATTTTCCAATGCTTTTCTATAGTAAAAATCATTTCTAACGCATTCTAATTCAAAAAACATCTTACAATGCATTCCTATAGTAAAAATTATCTTATAATGCAATCCTTTGGTAAAAAATCATTTTCCAATGCATTCCTATTGCAAAAGTCATTTCCAATGCATTCTTATAGTAAAAATCCTTTTCCAATGCATTCTTATAGTAAAAATCCTTTTCCAATGCATTCTTATAGTAAAAATCCTTTTCCAATGCATTCCTATAGTAAAAATCCTTTCCCAATGCATTCTTATAGTAAAAATCATTTTCCAATGCATTCTTATAGTAAAAATCATTGTCCAATGCATTCTTATAGTAAAAATCCTTTTCCAATGAATTCTTATAGTAAAAATCATTTTCCAATGCATTCTTATAGTAGAAATCATTTTCCAATGCATTCTTATAGTAAAAATCATTTTCTAATGAATTCTTATAGTAAAAATCATTTTCCAATGCATTCCTATAGTAAAAATCATTTTCCAATGCATTCTTATAGTAAAAATCATTTTCCAATGCATTCTTACCGTAAAAATCCTTTTCCAATGCATTCTTATAGTAAAAATCCTTTTCCAATGCATTCTTATAGTAAAAATCATTTTCCAATGCATTCTTATAGTAAAAATCCTTTCCCAATGCATTCCTATAGTAAAAATCATTTTCCAATGCATTCCTATAATAAAAATCATTTTCCATTGCATTCTTATAGTAAAAATCCTTTTCCAATGCATTCTTATAGTAAAAATCCTTTTCCAATGAATTCTTATAGTAAAAATCATTTTCCAATGCATCTCCATTGTAAAAATCATTTTCCATCGCATTTCTATAGTAAAAATCATTTTCCAATACTTTTCTATAGTAAAAATCATTTTTCAATGTATTTCTATAGTAAACATCATTTTCCATTGCATTTCTGCAGTAAAAATCAGTAGTGATATGTTTTTAGCATTTGCCCTATTTATATAAATAATAAAGAAAATGTTGATGCATTAGTTTAAAGGATTCTCAGATATCATAGATCATATATATAAGGTAAGTTTTTTTGATTGAACTCATCGGGTATTTTTCATGAGTATCAGCGGTTGGTCTGTAAAACCCTGACAAAAAAATGAAAAATTAAATTTTTCAACATAGGAAGGAATACCCCATGCTGAACATATTTGCAAAACCCCCTTTTTCATTCGCAGATAAACCTCAGAAATATATCTGATATTATTGATAATATATAATATACACCAAACGAAAAGAAATTATATTTACTAATATATAATAGGTAACACACACACACACACACACACACACACATATATATATATATATATATATATATATGTGTGTGTGTATTTGAATATATCCTATTTTTTCAAACCGTAAAACTTACAAAAAGATAGATATAATACATTAGAATACATTCTCATCACTTATATGTAATAACGATGGTTTGGTTTTTTAATGCTGAAATATGATGGTCTTTTTAGTGTCATATCAACTCTTTATGGGTTATTTAAAGCCAAAATTTGATTTTTGGGGTTTGTTTGTTTTTTCTTTGTTTAATAGCATATCAACCTTTGTAAGTCATTCAATACCAAAGCAATCCTTATAAAAGAACTGTAGTGGTTGAATTTAACCCAATGCTAGGGATATCAGGGAGTTCACACCTTTTCCGTGGGCATTCATCCAAAAGTGAGCGTATTAGCACAATTCGGGTTTGAACTCATTAATGACCATGTTTGTTTTGTTGTTTAATGGCATTATAAGGTACAAATTAAGGGTAACTGGAGACATCCGGGGGAAAAGAGTAGCACCTTCCGCTACACCTTGGTGTAGTTCTATTGAAAAAGGAACCTTCATCATGCCCTCGACTACAGTCGGCCAACAACAGCTATATGCACATATATGCTCATGTATGCAACTTCATAAATATATACACACACACCCACACGTGTATTTACTCAACCTATCTGCACGAGCAGGGTGTGACACACGATTAATTTTTTAAACAGAGTTTAACAGGCTTAAATTCCTTCTCCTAGACTGGTTACCGTACCAAGGTTAAAGAGCCCAGTTTGTCCTTGTATTTACCCATAGCTGGATAGAAAATAGTTATTTTGGTTTGGTTTGGTTTCTTTGTTTAATATCATATCAACCTCTGTAGGTTATTTAATACCAAAGCCATCCTTCTAGATGAACAGTAGTGGAACTATTTAAGGTTTGTTTGTTTAATGGCATATCAACCTTTGTAGGTTATTTAATGCCAAAGCCATCTTTCTAGATGAACAATAGTGGTACTATTTAACCCATAGCTGGGAGGAGAAGGACGTTTATACCTTTCCCAAGGTTATTTGTCTGAAAGTGAATGTATTAGCGCGACTGGAGTTTGAACTCACTTACTATGATTCCGCAGTCCATCGCTTTAACCATTACACCACGAGGAACCCCCCTGAGAATATTTGGATTCATGCCTTTAGCAAGAGTATTAGTCCTATGTGAAATGCAAACAGCCTTATCCAGAGTTTGAACTCGGGTCACCATGCCCAGTTCCAACATTACACAACAAGCATCTCCATACAAACACAACACACACACACGCACACACACACACACACACACATCTATATATGATTGTAATGTTCGATAGAAAGATAATATTATTGTAATATAATGGCCGAGGGATTTCATTTTATGCCTTTGGGTTTAGTTAGGCTGAGAACCTTTCGGCTCAGTGCATGGGTTATTTAGGTGCAACATTAACACAGGTGTTCACGCGCGCGCGGGTAGAACAGACGTGTCACTCAGAGATGTCACAATGGCCCAGATGGGAAACGGGGTTACAGAGATGCGGGTCACGTCACGTACCGGAAACGCGCGGAGGATTTTGGGAGATTTTGAAAAAGTCAGTTAGTTGAGTTGAGACCTACCTCGGGAGAAGACGGTTGGCTTTCGCTTGCTCGCCAAAGCCAGGCCAGTGACCTTGGTGGCAGGTGCCACACGTGTTGGTGGTGGTGGTGGGGGGGGTCAGATGGAAAAGCCAGAATAGAAAGAATGTGTATCTCTCTCCTTATGTCGTAGAACCTTTAAACTCAAAGGTAATAAAACGTTTCGTACCTGAACTGAGAAGTCGTTACGTGTTTTTCGAATTTCAAGGTTCCTATGTTCTATCTTTATAGACATTCAGTGTACGTTTCACACATAGCCATATCATGGCTATGGTACATTATCTGCTTCTTTTTTTTTTATTTTTGTTACCTGAAAAGTATCTTTGGAGAAATGAGAGAAGGTCAAAGATGGCTGAGCTTGCACACCGAGAGAGTGGCTGAGGTACCTATCTGCAGTGAAACCTCTTCTGTATTCCTGCATTGTTCTCTGCACAATTGGCACCGGACCACCCCAAGGCATCAAATCTTCTCAGTTTCTCTTCATTTCTCAATTTTCGAAAGTCTTGTACCAGGACATTTCAAGCTTCTCTACTCTGGACAGTATGGTGCAAGGCTACAGCTCACAGCAACGAGACATCTAGTAGCTGTCTCCTGTGGTCTCCTCTTATTTGCTTGTCTCTGCTGGTTGTATAATATTCCAAATGCCCACGCAAATTCTTGTGGTTACACCCCCAGTCTGCGGCCTACAAGTAGACACGCCTCCTTCTCGCATGCCACCCCTGCAATTTACACTGCACTTCTGCTGGAGAACACCTGTAACCTGTTACTTTAAGAAACAGGTCTCTTCGCAGTTTATTTTTTGTTCCACCAGGTGACTTCTTTCCAGCATACCACCCACAAAATTTACACAGCATGTCAAAAGGGATATTCAAGTCAATATTCAACGATAAGACATCTATAATATATTAATTAGGCACATCAATGAAAGCAAAAAGTACAAAAGTCTGTGAAGACAATGCAAACAAAATGGCTGGACCACCAACATATTACCAAGATGCCATGGTTTTGTTACTAATTCAACCTCTGCTTGCATAGAGGCTAATGAGGATTTTCCAAGGTGTGGTTATTGACTGTTAAACTCAGCTTGTCACCAGCAGGAAAACAGAAATATACCAAGAGGCTCCATGATCAGGCAGAAACTGCATCTGGATGGGACTGGTAATCTTACGCTGTGTCAAAAAACAACCAAGCCCGGTGGTATTAAAAGTTACTGCTTGCAACACCTTGGTTAGTGGTAATGATGAAGAGTTTGTTGGTGGAACTGCAGCTGTTATCTTCACTCTAGCAGAAAAAAGGAATACATATATATATATATATATATATAAAGAGTAAACCTTTAAGTCCTAAGTATATATATACAAAATGAGTGTTAAGCAAAGCAGCATCAAGTACCATATATATATATATATACACATGGCCATAAACTGATATACATAAAAATATGCACACAGACATATATATATATTTATGTGCACACAAACATACACACATACACACACATATATACACATATATACGCACACATATATATACATATGCATATACGTGGTGCATTCAATAAGTTTCCAGACTTTTTTGGACAGGCATTTAAATTTGTCCAAGACTCTTGAAAATTCACCATGTTATTGCTATACATCTTATGAGATGACTGACCAAGTTTTAGGATTTCAGGTTCAAATGAACAGCTACAGCAACAATTGAAATACACCCTACTAAAGCCTGATTGACACAGTTGGTGAATTTCAAAAATGCAATCTGGACGCGAAAACACTTTAGAAGAACGATATGCAATAAAATTGTGTTTTAAACTTTGAAAAAATGCCAGAGAAAAGTATGGAATGCTTCAGACTGTTTTTGGACCATCTTACATGAATCGAGCATCAGGTTTTGAGTGGCACAAGAGATTCAAGGAAGGCACGGAGTCTTTGAGGGATGATGAGAGGTGTGGGAGGAGTAAGGAAGTCAATACACCACAGTTGATTGGCCAAACAGTTAGGGTTAAGGTTAGAGTTACTATGTTGAGGTTTTAGGGGACTTCAGGAAGAGATTCCTTGGGAAGAGGCCAGCACTCTTCAAATCGGGTCAGTGGCATTTCAACCAGGACAATACACCAGTCCACAACTCTATTCTTTTCACCGACTATTTGACCAAAATGGGCATCAAGACAGTTCCTCCCCCTCCCTATAGT